>CM070831.1:10212128-10543974 GCA_036326025.1 Chrosomus eos
TGGATAATAATGACAGAATGTTAATTTTTGGATGAACTGTCACTTTAAGTACATGGAGACTTAATTAGATCATTAGTTATGTTCAAGCTTGGGTTGCATTTGGTCTTGAGACCTGGTGGCAAAGAATTATCCCGATCTGTATTCCTCTCTTTCTTTCTGTCCCCGTACTGTGACCCAAATATGCAGCATGTTGTGAATGAACACCTGGGCCTGCGAGGCTTTTAGCCCACAACTGGAGGAACACCTGCGCCACACGCGTGCACACTCCAGTCTCCAGGAGTCCGACACCAGCTGTTCCTGGCTTGTGCTCTTGGAGTAAAGCTAGTGGGAGCGTGTAGCTGTAGGTGCCGTGCTGGTTGTCAGAGGAGACAGATCTTTTTGATGAGGCGAACACATCAACATGTGTTGGAATGTTTATGAGCCAATGAACTATGATGGGAAATCAATATTATGTAAGCAATCACGCAGTCGAAAAGCTCTCGTGTTACTGTCGATTTCATACGGGGCTGTGGCCCAGTCCTAGATCATCATCTGCATATTTCTTTGCAGCTCCCTCTTGAAATGCCAACTTCAAAGAGTGAAAATAAACGTACAAAAAGAGGGACTCGTTTAAAGATTTAAAAGATAAAATCAATTAAGCAAATACGCAATGATTTATTTGGTCTGTACACTGCAGAAAATCAACAAACAAACACAGTTCAAGAATTTGCATTCAATTTTGCACGCTGGAAAACCTCCGTGAAATATCACTTGCTGGTGTGTTGGTACTGTATATTCAATGTCCTGAGCTTTAACAGCATAAATGTTTTAATACTTAGTTTATAATCAGAATATAGTCACTTATATAGTCAGACCTAGCATTAATTTAGTTATTCAAATGTAAGACGACATAAAAAAGACGTGTTCCTCAGCAAAATTCAATCATCAGTCACTTTCGTTTGAAAACGAAGCGTCAACACACTGTAAAAAT
The DNA here is from genome assembly GCA_036326025.1 of Chrosomus eos. Taxonomy (NCBI): domain Eukaryota; kingdom Metazoa; phylum Chordata; class Actinopteri; order Cypriniformes; family Leuciscidae; genus Chrosomus; species Chrosomus eos. Next base: position 10,213,099 of record CM070831.1, read on the forward strand.
GAAAGATTTAGTGTGTACTTTAGTAAGATTAATTGAGCAAAACTGGAGTTTTCACAAGTGTGCCGAAATCAGTGAGCTTGCGCTAGCAGCGCTACACTGACTGACAGTTATTGTTTTTTATCAGACTTTTGTGAATACTTGATACTTAAAGAGGCTATATGCGTTTTTTGGAAATTTAAACTCGCGACTGACACCTGTGGCCAAAAAACAGAACTGCTCTTCCTTTCTGCTCGCTCTCGCAGCCAGGGTTGCCAGGTCTGCACAACAAAACCAGCCCAATTGCTCATCAAAACTAACCCAATTACGGCCAAAAATAGTCAAATTGCGTTCCCGGGTGTTTCCCCGATAATAATCATGTTCCAGTGAGTAAAACAATCGCGTCAATCCGTGCACTACACAAACAACCCGCGGAAACAGTGCAGGCATACAGACCTGGCAACACTGCTTGCAGCGCTCGTACGTGCGTGCACACTTCACAAGTCATCTGCTGCCTGCAAGGAGGTCAACATTATGTTTACAGAGGTAAGAACAGTCAAAAACATATATTGTTTGAGATAAGTTTGCGAGTGTAGGCTACTTGCTGACTAGCGGTGGTGGCAGAGTGATCTGAAACGTTTAACATGAACGCGCTTGACGTCACATCCGCAGACAGCGCGGGAAAAATCCGACCCGACAGAAAATAGGAAAAATAGGATACAGGCTTATAAGTGCACCCACTGTGAGCGGACAAGGTGTCAATATGCTCAACAGAAGATGTTTTGAGTCATAAATGGTAAAATAAAAAGGCTATTGTTACGTTTATTTTGGGGAAAAAGTTGCATATAGTCCCTTTAACCTTGACAAAGTTTATTTTTAAACCGAGTGATTTTAGAATATTTATTGGTATATATTTATAGTTTTTGGTAATCACATTAAAAATAACATTCAAAGTGCTGAAAAAATGTTGCGTGTCCAATTACAGGCATCGCGTTTCTTATTCCAGCGTTCACATTAGCTTTAGGTCTTTATTGCAATCAATAAAACTGCTTTATTGGCAAATTAGGTAAGTGTGATAACGGCATTAAAATACAAATACAACATTAAAAAGTCAACCATTAATGGTTTTGTGTGAATGTACAGTGAGTACAGAATGTTCACCACAAATGCCCGAGCTGGCTTATCGAAAACCAGGAAGTAACTGTGCATATACAGTAGTCCATTGGAGTCTGTCCTGGAGATGTGAAATAAACACATACAGCTCGGCCTCTTGGGTATAGTTTTCTAGAATTATTGCTCTCTTGTTGAGGTGTGACTCAAAAGGCATAATTTATTCAATTTCACATGACAAGTTTGTGAAATGGATATTGAGTTGACTACATGAATCTTAGTAAAAAAATTACTTTGTGGGGGAAAATAAAGGCTCATGCAGGATTTAAGGGGCGACCTATTGATTGCATACAGTTTTTTGTATTCCTGGGATTCGTTTGTTGTTGTTGTTGTTGTTTTTTTCCTTTTTTTGTCATTATAGCAGATTGAGAAGAAGATAAATAAATAGAAATGTTTAATCTCTTAGCATGAAACATGTAGCACCCAAACGCAGGGGAGTGGAACGGGAGGAAAATGCTAGGTCTCGAGGCGCATTTTTTTGTTTAACTTATTTTAACTTGAGTGCTGCGTTTTGAGAATGCTGTGCCATGTGCGTGACTCGAGCGCAACAGTTAAACACAATTAAAGTGTTCTTTCACACTGAAAAACATTGGAAAAGTAGCAGAGGGGAATGAAAAAAACACGTTCTGTGTGAACAGCCCCTAATACCAAAGAATACTTTAATTAAAGACATCTATATTTAGTTTTTTCACATGCATTAAATGAGTGTCAAATCAGTTCTGAGATGCTGGTCCTCAACCAGTATCAGGTCAGTCAATCCATGCTAGATCGGCTTTTGCCTTATGATATATTAATTTCTTTTAAAGTCATAAAACCATATTCGACAACATCTAAAAATTAAATAATCTTAATTTTAAGTAATTTTATAAAGGTAAGAGTAAGAGCTGTAAGCAGTAAAGCTGTGCATGTAAACCCAATTCCTCTGGCCTCAAGAGGAATGGTCTTTAGCGACTTTGTAAGCGTACTCGCCTTCCTGGCGGGAGACCCCGGTTCAAATCCCATGATTTACCCACCCTGAAGCCATCCTAGATGTATATGACATTCTTCTTTCAGACGAATACAATCAGAGTTATATTAAAAAATATCCTGACTCTTCCAAGCATTATAATAGGTGTCAATGGGTACCGTATATATATTTTTTGGAAGTCCATCAAAGCGCATCTATCCATGATAAAAGTGCTCAAAACGGCTCCGAGGGGTTAATAAAGGTCTTCTGAAGTGAAGCGATGCGTTTGTGTTAGAAAAATATCCATATTTAAAACTTTATCGACTTAAATACGCAAGTCGACTAACGCCAAAAGAGTATTCATTTTTGGGTGAATTATCCCTTTAAGTGGGGTTGTGATTTTTACAAAACCACAGAGCTTAAAACTTTAAAGCCACTTAGGAAGAAATCTCTGTTTCTTTCACAAAACAGATGTTTCTCCCATCATCTCTCCATAATGGAGTGCTAACAACAGCATCCCACTACCATCAGCTCATGAAATCTGCTCAGCACAGACAGGAAGAGGTGCCCTAACCAGAACACTATGCCAGTCTGGTTAGCATGCTAACATTTTATGTGCACCCATTCTCTGGCACGTCCCACGGTGCCAGATTGCATAACCAGGATGTGATTGGAAACATGAAAGCTGCATTGTGTTGCCCTAAGCCATGTCAGATTCAACGGCGAGTCCAGACGACATTCAGAACCAAAAGCTCCTCCAGAAACGAGGGCAACACGTCCACAAGGCATTTCCGTATCCACAGGCAAATATCGCGCAACAGAAACGTAACCAAAGGCTCTTCCTACTTATATCATGCCGTCTTGCTACTTTTGGCTGCCTAATTTCTCTGTTTGATGCTGTTGTTACATCATTTTACAATCCAGCACCTTAGCAGAACGAATTAATTATTAAATGTTTGATCTCATGTATTTTTTATTATCTTAAACAACATGCTCCAGCTTACTGGTTAAAACAAAGCACTGAAGACCAACAGCATTCAGTCTCAATTTAAGTGGCGTTATGTCAGCAGATTCTGCGGCTCTTTTTTCCAATAAAAAAGTGCTGATTCTTTATAAGTTCTGAAAACATATTTAACATCCAAATTGCAATCTTTGATACCACATCCTGGTCAGAAATTATAGCGAATAAAATTGCATCGGTCTTGATACACTGATTTGTTGCTTTGAAAACTTGGTTCCAGGTCGGGCACACCACCCTGTCGTTGGAAACATGTATGCACATATTTTGCACTGAGCAGATGCGATTTCAAAGATTAATGGATGTGACTACAGGGGTCTGTTTTGTGTGAGTCTTATAGGCTATTTAAGATGCCTGTTCACCACACAGGGTATTAAGGCTTCAGCTGCAGCTTGTGGAGTGTTTGTTGATTTATGAACAGGCAGAGGAAACTCAGTTAAACAGAAGGTCCCGTTAATGAGCAGACTGTGTGAAGTTTTAACCGTCTTCCTCCCTGGCTTAGAATATCAGGAAAGGTTCTGTCCTCACTTGAGCTTCACTGGAGTTTCCCGTGACCTATCTACCTTTTGTGTTGCCCAAGCTAGAGGCTAAATAGCGTAGCGCGGCTTCTCTAAAGCCTTTAACTCTGTGACTGGACCAGCAGGTTTTCTTTCGTGGCCCTGATAAAGTGAGAGGGAGAGAGAAGGAAAGCAGTCACAGGAGATAGAACTCACAGTCGGTCACAGAGACTTTGAGCGAGTTAATTTTTGGCGTTTCACTTTTACGTAACACTTCCAATAATTCGTTTTGTTGTAATCTTTGTAATACAGAGCGTTTTTTAGCACTATTTTTTATTGTTTTAGTTTCATATATGCTAAAAATATTCATATTTCTCATTAGAACTTTAAACAAGCTAGAAATGATATAGGCATTTAATAACTTCATAAATTCGTAAAACCTTTCTATTGTTGAGCCTTGCATTAGCGTTTTTATCATTTTCTGAGTGTTTCTTGTCAATAATACAGTGTTTAAATAAAATTTTAATTCATTATTGTGTTAGGGATTCTCCTTTGAGTCGTCCGCCACGTGGTTTCTTATTTTTTTGCACTTTTTATTGCCTTTATTTATTTATTTATTTATTTTATGTTTTTATTAGTTTTTTTTATTTTTATTTGTTGAGTTAGAGGAGTGCATTAAATGCAAGACTTAAGAAGTAAGTCTGTGTATTCCATGATGGGCAGAGAGTGCAGTATCTGGAAAGTTACTGGATGCTCTCCACATGTTCACTGTCTGTTTGGAGGCCACCCGTCACTGACCTCTGGCTCCGGGCTTCTGGAGGGAAGGGGACTGTGGGTGTCAGGGCTGCAATGGGTCACCCTTCCTGCAGGGGAAATCTGAAACACATGTCTCTTTTAGAAGCTGTGGGGTCATTGTCTTTTAGTAGTTCTGCAGTTGGGCTGCACGAAAATTTATATGCTAAATTTTATGTGATTATTGTGAAAACAATTTAACCAGATGACTTGAATAGCTCTGTTTGGAAAGATTTAATCATTCTTGCGTGATTTTGCAGGGAGTGCAAATAAGAGATTTTTTCTTTGTATTTTGTTGTTTGATTAACATTAATGACAGACAGGAGCAGGGATATTAGGCTGCTGTCACTTTAAGACAGAATGCACGACTCCAATATAATGATATATATCCGTTTCCTTTCTCAATTGTTTGTTCACATAAGCCATAAGGAACTGTGTTTACGAGGTGTCAGTTCAAGAACAATTCTTGTTCGCGTGCTGTCTGTGCTGCTCTGTTTATGCACACAGAAAACAACGCACGAAATCCGAATTAAGTTCTGTTTCATATCTTCTTGCGCTCGTATGGTTTTCTTGAATGTTTAAACCAACAGGACCTAAAAACACGCGCAGATAATATCATTTTGCTCAACAATGGTTTAACTTTTTCAAATTTCTCATTAATTTGAGAATAACATGTGCTTCAAACCGTGGGGACAGGTTTGTACGGATCAACTACAATCCCTATATTTGACAATGCACATCTTGAAATGTGACTATCGCTGATAGCACATTGCGATAACAATGCTAAAACGATATATCATTCAGCCCTATTCTGCAGTTTTTTTTTTTTTTATATAGGGTAGTATGGTACATTACAGCAATAAAGCCTATTCATATTAGCATATTTTTATTTTACTGTACTTTACTCTATTTTATATACAGGGGTTGGACAATGAAACTGAAACACCTGGTTTTAGACCACAATAATTTATTAGTATGGTGTAGGGCCTCCTTTTGCGCCAATACAGCGTCAATTCGTCTTGGGAATGACATATACAAGTCCTGCACAGTGGTCAGAGGGATTTTAAGCCATTCTTCTTGCAGGAAAGTGGCCAGGTCACGACGTGATGCTGGTGGAGGAAAATGTTTCCTGACTCGCTCCTCCAAAACACCCCAAAGTGGCTCAATAATATTTAGATCTGGTGACTGTGCAGGCCATGGGAGATGTTCAACTTCACTTTCATGTTCATCAAACCAATCTTTCCCAGTCTTGCTGTGTGTATTGGTGCATTGTCATCCTGATACACGGCACAAAACTGTGCTCTTACCCTGCTAATTGGACCTTCACAGTCTGCTCTTATTGGTTCAATGTGCAATTAATGAAGATTGGCCACCAGGCTGGTCCAATTTAGCCATGAAACCTCCCACACTAAAATGAGAGGCGTTTCAGTTTCATTGTCCAACCCCTGTACATGCATAGTTTACCATTGTACATTAGCTATGAATTTGGATCAGTCAATCTTATTTTCAAGATGTATCTTTCTTTTCTCATTTATTTTTCGGTCTATTACCTTTCCTCTCATCCATTGATTTACTTTGCAAGGAGAAATAATCAGTGTAGTTTACTGGCAAAGGAATAAGCCAAGAAAGAGATAATAACATTGGCTATTGCCATTAATTTCACACTTTCTCCCCCCGTAAGTGCTTTTTGCAGAATCTTTCATTTCTCTTATAAACAATGATGAATAATTCAAGATCCTGTAGATTACTATATCATTTATAAGAGCGTGATGAGCAGGCTTACATGATGCTTATTAATATTTTTAATATTACAGTAAAAGTTTTATGCAAAACGAAAGATTTTAACTGCTTGGTCATTTAAAAAAACAAAACATTACATTACATTATACATTTGAAGAAGTGAAATTGCAAAATTATATTGTTTTTCATCACTTTTGAACTAGCAACCACCTAGAGGACCCTAGTGTCACTTAGTAGCACACTAAGAAAAAGTCAGAGCACCTTAGCAACCTTCATAGCAATGCTGGGCAAGAACCCTCACATTTATTTGAGAAAATGCATTACTTCTGTAATCTATTGTGATTACAGAAACAATAAAGAAAAATGGATCCTCAGAAGCTGAGAATGTGATTTTTTTTGGATGCGTCACCTCTGTTCTCTGCGGTGCAGTACGTCAGCTGCCATTAAAAGGTGTGGATGGTTTGAGAATGAAATGTTTTAGGTATTTTAAGAAGGTGATGAAAGAGCTAAAAATTTCACACCGTGTGTCGATCGTGGTGCCGAGTGTGGTGTGTCGAGGCTGAGATTGTTTTTGTAATGAGGTGGTAGACTGTAAACCCAGCACAGCAAGGTGTTGAAGATCTCGACTTGAGAAACCTTCCCCTTTAAGCACACACACGCACACTCGCTCTGTATAAATGTGATGTTTGTATGTGATGTGATGAACATCTGTGTAATCATGTGTGTATGTCCACCCCCCCCCCCCCCACACACACACACACAGCCAGAGGGGTTAAAAGCGCTGCCTGTTTAAGCAGTGTGCCTGTGTTTGCCCCTGTTGTGTGCACTGATGTGGATGTGTAAATTGTGCTGTGCGTCGCACGTCTGTGTTGTTGTTTTTTCTGGGATCAGGGAGAGAAAAGGGAACAAAGAGGTGCTGGCGTGCTAGAGTCAGAAATATCCGCTATGCTTATTTTCATGCCAAAACACCTTTTCCTACTGCTCTGTTACCAAGACATGACAAGGAGAAAAGTCGGCACGTCCTTTTTTGTGTCCGTTTGACACTTTTTACATCTGGTATAAGCCAACATGAAATCATAATTCCCCCAAAAGAATTTATTTTGATATATAATCCTGGTCATGTTGTTTCTGCGACCTTCCTTTTTGGGCTCCATTGTCATAGTTCACATCAACTCCCGCTGGATAAAATCAAGACCCACCCTGTATTTTTTCCTCATTGAATATTCTGTTTAATATAGAAAAAATATGCTCTGAAAGCTCTTCCATGTTGACTTTAACATGCTTTTTAAATATGTCTCCAGTGACCACTTATGATGAAATTGAATAGAGAGGAGAGTCTAATTTTTTGACTTCACACATTGCTTGCTATGTCAGCGTGTTACTGAATGCTGATAAAATAAGTCGGCAAAGTCACACTATTATACTATTATATATCATATTATTCAACTTAAAATCAGCACATTTTAAAAAATTGTATTATCAGTCATTGAATATTTAGTGTCCAATAATGAATATTTAATTGTTTTCACAAATGTTAAGATTTCAATCATCAAGAACTAGATATAGGATTCATGATATATTAGTAGCAAAGATTTTAGCTGAAACATTTTTATTTTTAGTGTGTTTTACATTTATTATTTTCTTTCAAAAACATTTTTCAAACAAAGTAAAATAGATTTATAATACCAGCCATTACTTAGAAAATTATAGGCTTATTATTAAAATCCTTTTTTTGTCATGTTATGATTCACTTTATGTGATGAAAAACAGTTAAACAATATAACCAAATTTTAATATCAATGCAAACATGATGATTTGAGCAGAATAGTCATTTTAATCAAATGAATTGTATTAATTGAACTTTGGATGAATGTGTTTCAGGTGGTCTGTCTCACTGTAGAGCTGTCCAATTCAGTACAGTCCCTGTATGAATGTTAATACTGGGTGTTTTTGCACACAGAGCCAAAGACTCCCTTGAATCAAAAGTTCTCCAGGAGCATTCAGCAGCAACGCAAAGTTCTCCAGGTGCATTTCAATGAGGATGCAGCTCAGAGGAGACTGTATATTTGAAACCATTTCCTCCCCCATCCCAAACACTCGCTTTTAATTATGCCGCAGAAGTCAATTCTCAGGTTGCAGTGGTGCCTGAATCCAGTATGAAATTGCCACTGTGTATTTGGGGCTGTTATCTTGGGTGAGCTTTAGCTGAACACACATATTTGCAGTGAGTAACAAGTCCAAGCTTTGAAGTTGTGCTCCTAGCGAGTGTGAGGGACTCCTTTGAAGTTTTCTGCCTGGTGTGTTTCTGCTGGGAGAGTCCTGACAGAGAAAGAGAGAGAGAAACGAAGAATCTGCAGATACTACCTGGCCTCCGAGGGCTCACATAAAAGACTGTGTCATCTTACACAGTTAGCAAATGCCTCACTTAATTAAGGACTATAGAAATTAGTAGCAGGGTGAAAAAAAAGACAATTTCCCATTCTCTGATTTTCCCATGACTTCCCATGGTTTGTCCCTCTTAGTCATAAATTTAACTTGAATGAGCGTTTGACGTGTTTCTCCGACCTTTGCTGATCTTCGAAACCCTCCTGTTCAGCAAGACAGGATTAAATTGCTAGGGAACTTTGCAACTGTGCCCACTGTAGCATGAGATGGAGGTTCCCAGGACTGAATTTTACACAGTTGAACTCTTGAACCGGAGAATGCTATGCCAACTCTTCACTTTATTGGGTGAGAAAGCTCTAAAGATCACCCCACGTCTCAGTAATGATGTTTATTCTCTTCTCAGATACTCCCTGTCTCTATTTTGAAACTGTTTTAATAATAGCCCAATCTCCTCGTGGTCAGAGGTGTGCTAAGGTGTGGATGTATTACAGTTTGCATGAGATTTTCTCAGACATTATGCTTGAATAAAGCATTGACAGGATTACATTGGCCATTATAGTACAAACTTTAATAGGTTCGCCCTATCATTAAAATAATTATTGGTTTATCATATTGGCAAGAATTTTAATATTGTGCATTCATAGTTTTTTGGGATGTGACTACTTCTCTGGGAGACTTGTATGATGCTCTATATAATAAAAAAGCCCCAAAAATAATTTGTCACACATAAAACTATATTGCTTAATGAAATATTGAAAAATCTATGGTTGGCAGAATAGAATTTTAGAACCGGAGGTCACAATAAGTCTTTAGCATTCAGTTCTTTGCTCATTAAACATAGCGTTCTGGAGTTAATAGCAGCTGTCTGGGATTAACTTAATTTAGCTGTCATAGCAGGCTAAACAGAAAGTGTAAAAGTGTGGCCATCATGGGTTGTAAGGTACCCTCAGCACAGAATGTGTTTTGTCTTCTACTGGTGCTCCACCTGTATAAAAGAATGTCAGAAATACAACTTCAAGTTTGTTTTGTAAAGCATATCTTCTGTATTGAGAAGTCCTTACAATCTCATGATGTTCCACTTACATGTTCTCACTCCCTTTGTCTACCAGTCTGTCTGTTCTTCACAGCTTTGTAAGCTCAGTACTGATTCCAGAGTGGCTCTGACTCAAGTTATCACTTGAGTCAGAGTCACCTTGTCTTGCTCATAAACTCTGGTAAATATGTCACTCCGGTTGAAAAAGTGAACGTGTCCTTGCTTTTTCAATAAATTTAGAGCATTTTATGTCAAACTTAATAGAGAATGCATGTCCTCAATGTCCTAGTGAAATGCAACCAGAGTTTGGACGGATTCTGCAATGGTCTGACTTCCCGTGGGGCGCTGTTTACGACGGTTTTTCTAGTTGCGTCCAAAGCAGATGAAGCACTGATTTCCCTTGCCGGAGTCCATCTGGATTCTCTAGCCCTGTGATGGGTAGAGGATGAAGCTGGATCAGGCTCTCCCTGGGCCTCAGCCCGGACATCCAGCTGCCTTCATCTGGGCTATATGGAGTTCGTCCAGAGACTGCCAGGCCAGGAAGTCCAGTACTCCCACTGTGCTCACCTTCTTAAACCCTTCAGACTGTTATCTTTCCACAACACCATGACTTTAGTTATTATTGTAAGCTGTTATCACATTCAAACTTTGTAGGTTTGCTCGAAACTGAATTTGATTGTCCTTCCACATGAGCCTTATGTACAGGTTCTTTCATTGAATTATTCAAAAAGATTGACAAACTAAGAAGATACTCAGTCTAACAAATCCTTGACTGAATGAATTGATCAGAGCGGTTACCGACTCTCATCTGATGGTTATTTTAGTGAACACGGGACTCTGCCTGTTTGTAATGTCCCTAAGTGAGCAACAGTTCTCAGGTTTTGTGTTCATGACCCATGCGGCGTACAGTGCATTATGCATATTGTTGAAAGTTGTGTGTGTGTTCCTTTCACTCATCTCAATATTCCATGCTATAAATACTCGTAGAGGCTTTCTCTTGTTCTGACAGAGCGCACTTTCAAACCCCAGCAATAACAGAGTGAGGGCCACTCGCTCGCACATCTCCATTTCACAGGACGACTCAGCAGACGGTACTTGTGTAGGGCCCAAAGATCTGGCAGATCAAAACCCTTCTCCACACTTCTAAAAAGCACTCAAAATTTCCCGTCACAGCAGAGAGAGTGAAAGCCCTGGAGCGCCCCCCCTCCCCAAAAACACGCAGAACAACACCCGGCCCATGTCAGCCCGTGACAGCTCCCATCCCTCATCTGCTCTGCGAGTGAGTCGACTCAGACAGGTTCAGGCCAGGAAGGCTCCGTCATCTCACGGTGTCTCCTAATGCTTCCATTCAGTGTAGAGTCAGGCCTTACGGTTGACTTCATGCCAGCTTCCTGTTTCATTTCCTTTGGGTTTGGTGTTGAACATTGAGACATGCACTTAAACGCAGTTTCATTCTAAAATTTTACTTCAAAATGAACAAGCACCTGGCTGAAAAGACCAGCATATTTTGAGTTTTGGAATTCTTGCTTCCTTCATTTGTAGCATTTTATGCCCTGTTTCACAGACAAGGCTTAAGACTAGTCCCCGATTAAAATGCATGTTTAAGCTGTCTTAACTGCAAGCAACTTGCAGTGATATTAAAACAGGTTAGTGACATTTTAAGGTCTAATCCTGGCTTAATCTAAACCCTGTCTGTGAAACCAGGCCTTAGTGTTCTCAGGTGTACATAAATAATTGGCCAACAAATACACAGCTCTAAGCTCAAATAACTTTTTATTTTATTTTAAAATATGCACAAACTTTATATCTCTATAATATCTCTGATATACAATCTTGATATACAATTATTAATGAACATAATAAGCTGGTTTTAATTAATAAACTTTTCAAGAGCGGAATAAAACCCAGAACCTCTGACGTGATTAGCAAAATGTTGCCGCCAGACCATTAAGATACACAAGCATTATTTGAGGACCTATGTATTTATTCACTGATGTAAAGAATCTCGGGCCTAATAATATATCGTATTATATTGGATGTAAGGATGAAACTATCACATTAAACATGAGTTTTTTCAGCAAAGCGTTTTTTTATTTATGTTGAGAAATATTAGCACTCTCACTGCTGAACACAATGATCACATTTCACTGACTTCATGTGCCAACAGTGTCATAAATACACACAAATATGCACATATATACAGTTCATACAAGTTCATAAGCACATGCCTGTATTGACATAAAATAGCATCTCATTTATTTACTTATTCATTCAATCACTCTATTTTTCATTTGCTTTTGCCTCTTGTCCCTCAAACCCTGAGTCCCCCTCAATTATCATTCTCTCTCTGTTCTTGGTTCTGCAAGATAATACAATGGAACGCCTTTTTTAATGCATAGCAAAATAACCCTGAAGTAAAAGAAATTCCTTATTTGAGGCAGCTTATTTCATCTGTAATTATAAAGAACAGTGAAAGGACTTTCAGAGCGAGTGGAGTAAACATTCTCTCTCAGCTTCATTAAATTACACAGAGTTGCCAGCCGCTCTCATTCCACCCCGCTTCTCTCGCTCTTGTTGTTGTTTTTTTTACACGCTGTACCGCACTTGACTGAGCTGAAACCGGGAGGATAATGAAAAAAGGAGGGATGGGACGTGCGCTTGCTCTTCAAAGAGGGCCCCATATCAGCACCCGAGCCAAGGGTCAACAGGGTCACCCGCCTGCTTGTAAAGCAAAGCACTTTAGAGGCAGGCTGAGTATGTGTGAATGAGCTCTATTCTCTGTGCTGCTGAGTGATACGAATCTGCTTTCAGCACATCCCATCCCAAACAAGTTGTTTTAAAGGCTTGCCATGCATCTGAAATCACTACAGGCGATAAATGGTATGTAAAATAGTGAGCAAAAATATTTCCAATGAGATAATGAGGTGCATGTCCAATGGATACTTTGCTATCCCATGAGGCCACATGAGAATGGCAGTTAAATTATGCAACTGAAACTGGTAGGTCACATGACAATGACAAAATAATGAATGTAGAACGTCTAGATTATGTTCATACACATTCAAAAGAAGTACCTTCTGAGAGAGCATGAGATTAAGGGCGCAACCCTGGTTTTGGGACCAAACTTCCACAAGCCTCTTGTCCTGACCGTTGATGTCGTCAGCACTTTAAAGACCACAGCATTTATCATAATCGTCCTTCTTCGAAGCCGCTCTTGTTCTCAGAGCTTGCCATTTCAACTCCTATTACGCGCCACGCTGTGCTAATTGATGTCATATTTCACTCTGACATTCGGTTGCATCCTTTCGTCCTATCCGTCCCTTTTCTCTCAAAGATTTAAATTGTGTATTTTCCCCTCTGTCAGCTATTTCCTGCAGGTCTATGCTTTACAAGCAAATTCACCTCCTGTTTTTCCCCCATAATGTAGATGAGGTGATTTTGGAGGATTTCCCTTTATGTCTGAAAATCACTGCCCGTTCTGATTAAGTTTTGGCCTTTATTTGGTACTACATGGTGCACTCAGTGTTGATGTCCCCCAGGGTGCAACAGTGGTCATGTATTAAACTGGGTGTGAGATGGCAGGCGACAGACCCAAATCTTTGCTGACAGGTAGACAAGAAATCCCCCCGAGGGGTGAGACTGGGAGATGCATTGTGCCCCCGCTGTCAGGTGATCGTACCCAGCGTCGCCCTCCTTCCACCTGACCTGCCACCCCTCAGGGGGGTATCCCTTCAAGTCAGTGACCTAGCGTTGGAGCTAATGCGCTTTAGCCCTGCTGACTCTAGCAGTGGTAGCGTTATCACCTGGGTTGCACTGAGGCAGTGCGACAGCTACGCCAACCTGGCTGTAACCACTGAGCATGTCAGCTATAAAAAATAAAATAAAAAATTGTAAAGAGAAGCAGGGACAAGATCGAAACGGAAATGGAAAGAGCTATGAACAAGTGGGTATTTGTTCCAAGGGTGCAAGGACATAGATACGTTGGCTGTGAACAGGCATCAAAAGTGGCAAGCTGCTTATTTATTAATGTCATTGCATACCTTGTCTCTTAAAATATGGATGCATTGTTAAAATGAGGAGAACAAAGAGGGTGAACAAAGGAAAAAAAAGAATCAGTCTGTTCTGTCCTTGCCGATGGTTGATAGTAATAGCCCTTTCTCAGCGCATGTTAATACAATTCTTCAAACTCAGCCAGACATGACTGTGTATTGGTCTATTGTTTTATTCTATCACTTCCTATAGGTAATAAGCGCTGTAACAATATTGTCTACACTGCAAAAGAAAATCAATTCTTAATCATTACTTTTGCTTTAAAGCTGAAGGATTCATTTTTGTCAGTGATAATCATATAGTTTTGATAAGTCAAATAACTTTTTATTTTATTTTAATATAGTTTAATATGTTATTAATGTGATGGCAAAGCTACATTTTTAGCATCATTATATTGATCCTTCAAAAATCATTCTAATATGCTAAAAAGTATTATCACCCCCCCAAAATTATTAACAACCCATTCATTGTCTGTTATGATCACAGTAAAATGACATCTATTGTAAATACCATAAGAATGCATTTCTTTTCTTTGAAATTTAATATGAATGATATATTTTTTTTCTCTCCACCTTAAACTTCTCAACCGAGTATTGCACCAACCCAACCAGCCTTGGCAATCGGCTACGGAAAGCCAGTCATCGGGAACACGCATCGTAGGAATTTGTGTGGTATTCAGAGTATTCCATTTCTCAGGAACAGAGGCAGCATAGAAACCACAGGTGCTGGCAGCCACGATGAAGGACACTCAGGCTTTGTTCTAAACAAACAGAGATCGGAACAGTGTGGAAAAATCAAAGCCACCTTTTCTAGAGAAATAAAATCGTGATGTGTCTCATCTCCAGTCTGAAACCGTTCCAGCTGGAATTTGAAATGCGTTGTTTGTGAATACTGATCTAAATTCTACTCTGCTTTTGTGTGAATGGGATCAGATTTTAAATCTAGTGAGTGTAAAATTGTAAAAAGTTTTACCACAAGTGTGACTTGTTGAGAAGAGAAATGTTATTACAGTTTTTTTCAAGTGCTTACACACTAAAGTTAAAACTTTCCCACTATTAGCAAAACATTGCACTCAAGGAACAAAACACCAGTCTAGATTTGCACAATTGTAAGCACGTTGTCAGCTTCACCCTTTTTGCAAAATATTACACACAGTGATTTGTTAAACTCTACACACATTTTCACACATTAGACACAGGTAAGGATTGTGAGGTTACTTCCTTGTCATTACAAAGCCCCGGTTTGCCATTGACCACACTAATGAACGAATTGGATATGCACATCCACCAGGTGTGGAAGCACACATCTGCTAATTTGAAAACGCAGCACTCGGGTGTGCTATAAAAGGCAGTAGGTGAGTTCACCTGTCTTCAACAAAAATGGAAGGAGCTAGAAGAAGAAGAAGAAGAAGAAGAAGAGTGAGAATAAGAGGGGGCTCAAAGAGGAGATGAAGGAGGTAGAGGAAGAGGCCTAGGTAGAGGAAGAGGAGAAGGAGATAGAGGAAGATGCCTAGATAGAGGAAGAGGAGAAGGAGATAGAGGAAGAGGCCTAGGTAGAGGAAGAGGTAGAGAAGGACTTGAATAGTTGATAGAACCTGAACAAAGAAGACGAGGACCAAATTTGACTCAAGAAATCTCTGCAACATTTATTGACCACGTTATCAACCATGGACTGACACTGATGGAAGCTGGACAAAGAGATCAACCAAATCTCTGGTTGATACTGTAACTGAATAGTTTTTACAGTAGTTTTTCTTCAGAGTCAAACTTTATGTAGTCTACTTCATGCAGTAATTTTTATTTGTCTACAGATTTTTTTTTTTTGATTTCATTGTTGGTTGATTACTGTAACTGATTATAGTAAGAAATACTGTAAATAAATACTTGAAATATGAGTCTGCAGAAATCAGTGTTGTGCAGTGCTTGGTAAGTTTATAGTAGGCCTATTTGTGTACATTCTCCCTATATCTCAAACTAATCATGAAGAATGTTGTGGGTTTGTCACTTTTTTTTTTTTTTTCATCTAAATTATCCCTTACATAACAATGTCTGGCCAAAAATCTAGCACATGCTATTTCCTAAAAATAGTTTTTTTACAAATGTGTTTTTTATTTATCACAGCAGTGTGAAACTGGCTGCAATAGTGTCTGATCATTGAGGACTGTGTTGGTTAAATGAAAACTAATAGCATTTTCACAAATATGTATATATCTTTTGACTGAAGTGTGTATGTTTTGACAGAAGTGTGTCATTTTGCAAACAATCTAGGAATTATGCAAATTGAGTGTGGTGTTTGGATAATTGTCATTATATTTTGAAAAAAAGAACCCGGTTTTCAAAATTGCGTGTAAACAATTGAAAAAAACTGTAATTTTCTACAGAAAATGCAAAATTAAATGTTCAAGTTTGTTCTGTTTTAAGTAAGGGTTTAATGGGTCAGTGAAGGTCAGTCCATGTCTTAACAGTCCAGATTCTTTTGGATATTATCAACAGGTGTTATGTACAGGTGTGTATGGTTACGTTGTGTCTCTCAGCATCCAGGTTAGGTGGTTTTGAGCGCTGAGGTATTGTGTTTGTTGGTGTTGAAATGTGTGTGAAGTGGGACACATGACAGGATGCTGAAAGATCAAAGTGAGCAGGATGTTCTGAACCTGTGACGTCCAATTCAAAGTGGTAGGAAAGTTCTCCACTTTTTCCATCGTAGACAATTCTGGCTTGGGTTGACTAAAGAAAATATAAACATAAACATGTTGTTGGAAGTAGTTGGCAGATATCTGAAATGTCTGTGAGGGTAAATGAAGACTGTGTCAGTGGACACAGGAACAGGCTTTGATTATAAAGAGTTACTTAAATTCTATCCCATTGATCCCTCACATTGCTCTTCTTCCCAACTCTTGCCCAAGTTTATAGTGTGTGTGTATGTTTGGTTGATGTCTGAAGGCAGGAAAGCAAAATGCATGTTTGAAGTATGTGTTTGTGGCTTTAGGGGGTGATGGCGGTCCCGTTCTCTTATTTCCTCGAGCTGTGGCTTATCTCTCAGTGTAGAGGCGTCTAGAGCCTTCCATCCGCTCTGAACTTGAGGCCAACTGGCGTGGCTGTCGTGATGCCCAAAGAGACTTGCACACACTGATGCAGACCTTGAAGAAACACACTTTCAGCTCTCCTATTCACACACACACACACACACACACACACACACACACACACACACACACACACACACACACACACACACACACACACACACACACACACACACACACACACACACACACACACACATGCGCGCACGCACGTAAAGGCCTAACAGGCTCTTTCAGATTCTGTGCTGTTTCTGCCACTTCCCATGATGCACTGCAGGGCCTGAACACACACTGGAGCATGAAGTGAAAAAAAAGAGATAGAGGTCAAATGTCCTCTGGCTATGATGTGGCTCCTGTCTCACCCAATCAGATTCTCAGAATCGATCTTTTGTGCTGTTTTGACAATGAAAACATGAGAGAATTACCACACACACACTGCGTTTTATGTTATATCATACTTTATTGATTTTTTTACATTTAACCTACATAAACAAATTGTTAATTAATTAATAAATAGTTTACATTCTTCCAAAGTTGTAGACATAGATTAACATTCACGTTCGTAATGCTAATATATTGCTCAATGGAGAAACTTAATGGTATTTTTATAAAAAATGTAGGATCTGGGAACTTTTTTTAATGTTTTTGAAATAAGTATTTTATGATCACCAAGACTGCATTTATTTGATCAAAAATAGTAATATTGTGAAAATAACTGTTTTCATAAAATCTTTCTTTTTTTATAAAATCATGCCAATGTAGACCCATGCCACTGTAGTTGTGTCAGTCTGGTTGGGTTGATCAGATCAATTTTTTGATACAGAGCCACAGTGTAACCCTTAAGATACTTTCTTTATAGCTGTCTTTGCAAATTAAACTAGAATATGAGAAAGTATTTTTAACTTCGAAAAGATTACACACTTTAGCATTCAACCCCGTTCCTTCAGACTGATACGGCCTGTTAGAGAGTTTTATTTAAGCTGAAACCTCAGTTTGAACACAGAACCTCACAAAACCCTGCAGCATTCTGCTTAAACCAGAGCATGGAGAAGAGAAGGAGACAGAGAGAGAAAGACAATGCATACATGTGTTTAGAATCCTGATATACAGGAGGATCAGCCATCTATCTTCACCAGACAGATTTAGGACACTAGTCAATCAAAAATCCCCAAAACACGCTACAGAAGCACGATGAAAAAGTCAAATAAAACTTGAAACTGATCCATCTGAAGTTGCACAGCTCTGACCTGTTTCGCTGACCTTCCTCTCTAGCTCATGTCTCTGATATGCAGCTGGGCTTCTGTTTTTACATCTGAGAGTCAAACTAATGTGAGCAAAGGCCACAGAGTGTTTGATACAATCCTCTTACACATACCGTACACACGTGCGCACAGAGCGGACAGACAGTCGTCGCCTGCATCCCGCTGAGGGAACGTTAACTGCCATGTGAACTTTATTAGAGAGCCCCGCTTTAATTATCAAAAGCCATTCAAATCCGTGTTTGTTATTTGAGCCCAGCCAGAGAAGAAAGGGTACAAGATCAAGCCGTGTTCACGCCCTTAGGGTAAAGGGCAGTCAGTTGGGTAAAATGCATGTGTGTGCGTGTGCCCGGAAGTTAAAGCCAGGTGTGCTGTAGTCTAGTTGACTGACCCTCTGAGAAGAACAAAGGGGTTCATTAAAATAAGATGCAACTGCCACTGCTGTGAAAAACAAGCCTTCCAAATCACTCTCTATTTGGGTCTGTTCCAAAACCTGGTAAGCTACATACCTAGACAGCATTTTTGTGCCTGAGAAACCCTTTTTTTGGCAAATGCACTGTAATAGACACAATAGGTGTCCTTTTTATTATCAACATTGACATTTTAGGTTAAATTTGTTTTTTAATGTATTAGGGAAAACTATTGGTAAGTGGTCAGTATTTCACCATTTTTAATCACTTTTTACCTTCTCTTTTTTCTCTTTTGTCACACTGGAGGTCATGTCAAATTTCCTAAGTGTTTCTTGTCATCTACTCTGTATTCTTCACACAATCCCAGAATTCATTGTGACAATCTCAGTGAGAAATTTAAGATGCCGTGTCATTTGAAATTTATAATATATAAATATATTTATAATATGAAAAATATATAAAAGTATACTTACATTTCTATTCAATACTGAAAGCTATTTTTCATAACACTTACATCTGATGTTTTCAATATTGATCAGTGCAGAGTATTTTTAAGCTTATGATATGATAACATTGTTGTTTTAATATGCTGAGGTTGCTGCTTATGAAGACTTTCAAATTAGATTGAGGTTCTGTTTCATTTATAATGTTGTCTAAGTGGAGCTTCTTGTCTTTCTTTTGTTCACCCCTCACACCATCTTTGTGGCAAACCTTGCGACTGAGAGAGTCTAGCTATTTGGTAAACCATCTATAAGCTTGAATTCATTCATACTGCCAAAAAAAAGCCACAACCCCCAAGCAAACAGAATCTAGTCTCTCTCTTCTCTAAAAACATGTCCAGCACGAGTCAGCAGCCCCTGTTATCCACAGCAGCATGTGTCATTGAAACACAAGGATTTATGATTGCATGTTTAATTGATTTAATACAGAAAATTAGGGAGGAAAGCAGCTTACGCTCTTCCTCTATCTGCTCCAGGGGGGAAAATAAATAAATAAATACTGTCCCAAATAATTACTGCTGCTGTTTGGTGACACATACAACCCCCTTCCAGTGCCAATTAAGCAGAGACCCAAAATACCAGGCCTTGTAACAGGATTAACTCAGTATGTTTTAAGAGGTAGAGGAAATAATTAGTCTTATTGCAGATAACAGTAATCAGGTTAACGGCCATGTCTCATTATGGGCTCCGGTCCTGGTATTCGCTCTCCTATTGTCCCTCCTTCCTTCCATCCTTCTCTCTCTCCTTAAAGGATAATTCCGGTATTTAGCACTTTGAGTCTATTTTCTAGTTTGTTTTGGATGAACTCGAGTGGTGGACACAGAAATTTTGACGATGGGTCCTGTCTCGAATTTTTGACTATTTTAGAATCGCCTCTGACCGCTTCAGAGTGGCTGTCTATGGGCATGCACAAACATGTCCTTAAAACAACCCTTAACCTTCGTTTTCAAAACTGTGAAACTCACCGAGTGGTTAGTGGTGTTCGTTGATCCAAAACAAGTAGCGCAGCGAAATACAGTTTCTGTCGTGTTTTATTTGGCATTTTGTAAAATCGCATTGATGTCTGTTGGAGGACTCATTGCTCGTTGATATTACTGCGCTACCGGAAACGGAAAAGGGGTCTGTTTACATTTGGTTGTAGTCTTTTCGCTCGGTTCTCCGTCTCTCAGAAGGTCTATGTGCTAGACACCGTGTTCTGTTCAGCGTCCTTGTACAGCAGAGTGGTTGTCGCCATCAAGTGGTTGGGAGTGTGCTAACGCTTTATAAGGCCATTGCACACTGAGTCCAAAAATTTTCGTATGCGTTTTTTCGTATTCGTGATTCGGTGGCTCTGAACTGTCAAAACACCATTCAAACACCATTCAAACTGCTTGCTACGGATGCGAAAAACGCAGAAAATCGAACCCGATCTGATTTTTTTTATGACGGACGAAAGTTTCAGAGGCAGTGTGCAAGCGTGATTGACATAACGTGAGGTCATATTTATTTTTTAACGTGCGAAAGTTTCGGATGCGAATTTCGGACTCAGTGTGCCTTTAGACTCAAATATCAAGCGGAAGTTTATATGCAGTTGTGAGATATCTGAAAAAATAGTTTCACTATAGCAAATAGCACAGATTGAAATCAAACATTGCGCCGATATATTTGTTTTTAATCATCAACGAACACCACTAACCACTCGGTGAGTTGCACAGTTTTGAAAACGAACGTTAAGGGTTGTTTTAAGGTCATGTTTGTGCATGCCCATAGACAGCCACTCTGAAGCGATCAGAGGCGATTCTAAAAGAGTCAAAAAGTCGAGACAGGACCCATCGTCAAAATTTCTGTGTCCACCACTCTAGTTCATCCAAAACAAACTAGAAAATAGACTCAAAGTGCTAAATACCGGAATAATCCTTTAAACACTTGATGTTGTGTGTATACATAATGTGAATGCTGATGACCTTTTCCTATTGGGATGTTAAAAATAACATCATTCATAGCAGCACTGTTGTAGAGTTGCTAAAGTAACTTTTTTTTATTGACATTTTATAGAATCTTCAGACTAAATCGATTAATTTAACCATTCACTACTCTAATTTTTTTAATGAATAGGGGCATTTAAATTAGCCACTATGAATAAATGAAGCACCACCTTCAAGGTAATGTAAACACACTTTGTGAAGTATACTTAAAAGGAAAGCCGTGTGAATGCATTAGCGCAGCAGACATCACGTTCTGTGTAGCCGAGCATCTTTGTTGCCCTTCCCACCTCGCCGCTATCTTTTTCCTCAGATCAATAAGCACAGACAAGCTTGGGCCTGCAATCTGCTTTAAATTAGATAAAATATTCTTTCAAGTGACTGTTAAATTGATTTTTTTAGCTAACACTCAGCCGAGAGAAGGAGAAAAAGCCGTCAGTGAGAGCTGTTATTGAAATAGGCAGCAAAATGTATTCGGGACAGACGATTCCAATCTATTCTTGTCTGCTTCAGACATTGATGCGTGTGGAACCAAATAATATCGAGCAGTGGAATATCTGTAAACAAACTGTCAAAGTAGGAGAAAAGCACGTAGTGAGATAATCATTTTAATATATTCTCGCAAGAAATGCTGCAGTTTGTTGTTTGGATATCCAGTTTTGGCTTTTTAGGAAGCAGGAAGGCTTTAGATGAAAACCTTGTCTAATTTGAGAGGGGGTGAATTAAATCTGGAGTTGCATTAATGGTGTTTCAACAGGATGAGGGCAAATCCAATCAAATCTCTGTAATCCGGTTTGCCAGGGTGAGGCTGGCACCTCTGGGATTTGCTTTAAAATCTCTTGCCCATCAGTGTGCCACACAGCTGGTCTTGAATCACAGCAGATGGACCGAAAGTGTTTTTCTTTCAGGATTACACATATGCCAATAACATGTAGGGTCATTTGAAAACACGCTGTCCTGTTCTGCTTTCGATAAATTAAATAAAGCAGATGATGTCTGTTTTCAGATGCAACAGACTCAAGCTCTTTCTGTCCACCTCATGTCTGTCAAACTGCTTATAACTTCTCAGGCACTTCCATTATGCTTCCTCTTTTCTTTTTTCTTCTTTCTGCACTGCATCATTGTTCTGACTGTCTGAGCCCTGGCACTGAAAGCCTCTGGCCCCAGGACGTCACTCACTCTTTAGGGTGAGAAACAGGCGTGAAGCTGGAGGTTAATATCCATGACTAGGAGATGAGAGATCTGCTGTGGCTGAACAGGACAGAGAGGCTCCACAGACTGACAGGAGCAGCATAAAAGCTCCTCACCTTCCTGAAGTGGGACGAATCCAGGCCAGGAGGCCAGTAGACAAATGCTAATGCGCCATGACAGTCCTCTGTGTCCATTGCTGCCCCGTGATGCCCTGTGAGGCTGAAGACAAGACGAGGGTATGAATGTGTCAAATCCCATTTGAAGGTACCATGGGAATCCCACAGTTGGATCCCAAAATCGTCATGTCAATATTTGTGACATTTAAGGTGTTCGCAGTTGCAGTGTATTACTGTAAAGGTGCGGTCACATTAGCAACATTTTATGAACAAAATTGTCAGTAGTGTAGAGATGTATGAAGCACAGCCCACACAGAAGTCACCTTCAAATCAAGAAAAAGTCAACTTTCTCAAACCAGAAAGCTTTCTGTTGGTCAATGCAGCAAATTTGTGTGGCAGGCTTGAACCCGTTCTGAAATCTGTGTGGAAATCACCTGGATTTCTATTGAAATGACTGAATTTCACTGGATACTGAATACTGAATTCAGAATTATATCAACAGGAAGAGGAAGTTACTGAATTGCAATTCAAAGATTTCTATCTATTTATCTGTCTGTCCGTCCGTCCGTGAATTTTGTTCAGTTTTAATTCTGCTTTCATACATTCAAATCCAAATTGCAGTTTTGGATTCTGTTTGCTGCTTCAATCCCTCATGCTGCTTCAAACTCCCATTAAAATGTAAAACTTTCTGTGGTTTGATGCTGAAAATTGCTCATATTGAATGCCTCTTGAGAATAACCATGGGTTTAGCATGGTTTACAGTATTTGCATTGACCTCGGTTGGTTGTCAAAATGATGTCCATACTGACAAATAATGCTTAAAATAGTTTGGACCAAGCTTAAATGCTTAACTTGAACTGGCACAGCTACCTAATCGTGTTAATGTTGCAGGTAGGTCAGCTGTGAGGTGACCAGCCAAAAGAAGCATGAAAGTGTCCAAAACTTACATTATACTGATAAAAAGATGGCTTAACAGGTTATTTAAGCTCATTATCAGCTGAATCCGCTAAGCTTGTTTGTTTTTTAAAGCAACACCAAGCAACTTTTCCTCTGCGGTTGCCCTACAGGTTGGAAGCGGAATTGTCCATTACTGCTGTCGTAAATAATTTAGCCTACCGCATCCTACTGTCGCACACCAGCACGCACATGCTCTCTGTTTATCCAGCACCGGCTTTGGAATCAACAATGGCCACAGACAAGGTAGAGTATGATGCATGATTTTATGAAAGTATGATGTAATACTTGCCGTAAAGCAAGTCAAATGTGTAGTTTTCTTATGTCTCATTAGAACTACAGAAACGCGATCTGGCAATCTTACATAGCGTGGATATATCAGATAAAGGACCACAAAGCGGTGGCATAAGTGCATTTCACCATGTCACGACTTGATGAACCACTGAAACGATTTTGAAAACAGTATTTTAAGGTAAAATATCTTACTTAGTGTTGCGCTTATGCAGGTTGAGTGAGTTGTAAGCTGTTTCCTGTCTCCAGCTCTATCCCCCCCCCCCCCCCCCCCCCCCCCCCCCCCCCCCCCCACACAACACACACACACACACCACACACTGACCCCCAATCTCTCCTTGGTTAATTTCTAGTGTCTCCTACGGGTCATTACCTGTATATAACCTCAGTGTCAGTGAGGGAATATGCTGATGGTGTTTAGAGTCAACCTCACTTAGACCTGTTCCAGTACCGGCACTCTTCACAATATCGATAATGAGAACACAAAAAAGGTTTTGCCCTCGGTTTAATTAAAAGAATTAAAGACCTTGTTTCTACATTGTAGCTGTGCCTGGCAGATCAATCCTCACCTGAATTGTTTCTAGGTGCTGACTAATTGTTTCACACGGTAATGGCCGGATCAAACGGCCTCTGCTTTAATTGGTAGAACATAGAATGAGACAGATAGCTGCATTAGAGGAAACAAAAGCAATTGTAGTCATCAGAGAGGCCTATAACATGATTGTGGTGAGCCAGCAAAATGATATAGAACGTTTTTTAGCATGTTAAACCTGCCTTTGATGTCAGTGATTTTATATCCAAACTTTTGAATGGTAATATATATATTTTTAAAGAAGGTATTTACAATGTGGTTGTGTGTAGTGTGTAAAAAGTGAGTGAGTATGGCTTTGGAGAACTTAGAAGAAGTTAGCACTAGAGTTTGACAGTGGCAGATTCAAAGTATGATGATAAGTGTTAGCATAGCATAATCAGGTAAATATCCTTGATGGAAATGGTGAGGTTTGTGGAGCTTGATTGGTGATGTTACTTGGGACTGGAAAGAAGGTTGTAATTTCCCTCCACTTTATGTGTCTGAAGCGCTATTGATCCCTCCTGCAATCATGCTAGAGAAACACTTGGCGTATTCATTATTGAATCCACCAGCCTCTGCAAAAGCAGGATGAGTGTGTTTAATGAAAGGAAACAAAAGCAGATGGGGTGCAGAGCACACTTGCCAATCACCATACTGTGTGATAAATAAGCAGAGCAAGGAAGAGACAGAGTCGAGGAGAATTAGCTCTTCAGAACTGGTCCGTGAGGGCGAAGCGGCTGATGCAAGCCCAGTGGCTCCTTCTGAAATCCTCCTCAGGCCCAGGCCCATACCCTGGGCTGAAGTGAAAGCTTCCCATTTAGTTTAATGCATCCCGCTCCGTAAAGAACCCCCTCCCTCCCCCCCCCCCCCCCCCCCCCCCCCTCCCCAGCAAATGGTCTCCACTCGCTGGTGAATCACTCGCTCTTCCTGCTGGTTTTTGCTATTATTCAAAGCTTGTTGTGCTGCCAGTGCTCCCGAAGGCAAACGCACATCAATCCTGACTAATCCCGCTCTCTGTAGAATGAAGATAAATAACACGCTGCTCTCTCTCCCCCTTTAATACATGTTAAATGAAGTGTGCCGTCTGCGAGTTTTTTCTGGCAAAAGTTAAAGGCCTAATACATTTATTCTTAAAACGATAGGCAAATATATTCACCATTCTGGAGGAATAGAGCAGGTGTGCAATACTGAGCAGTTCAATTTGCTATAAGCTTTTTTTTTATTTTTTGTGAGCAAACAATTTAGCCACGAAGGAGAACCAGACATATGTTAATATTCACATGCTTTTAACGAGGATTTCGCAAGGATGTCTATGGATGTATTTTTTTATGCAAATATATTCTTTTTGCAGGAGGATGTAGTGCAGTTGTTTAACATCGAGCCAGGTCTATTCATTCATTCATATTATTTTTAATTAAATGTGATTTTATTTGAAAAAAAAAAAACATCATGAAATTGTTTGATTTACATTTTTCATCGATTTACAGCCCTAAATTTAAAGGGATTTTATGGTGGAGGTTTCCAGGGATAATTTAGAGGTCGTGAGGAAAGGTTCATTTAATCATCACGTTGCTTTTTGTTAAGTTTCTTACGTCCTTGATGGATGTGTTTAATATTAATAGGACAAATTATAAAACTTTAGAGAGCTTTTAATGGTCTCATTGCAGGGACCTGGAGACCTCCTCTAGAGCATTAGTCTCTGTTTCTCTCTCCCATTATCTTTCTCTTCCATCCCTTTCTATTTTTTTATTTCCTCATTGTTACTAGAATGCTTTTGAAAGCCGTCATCTTCTGTTTGAATACGTTAGTAGACTAATTTAATCAAGAACATTTAGACATCAATATTTGAGATTATAGACTTTTGTCAGAGTAGACACCATTTTATTTGATGTGAATGAAGACAAGGCCATCAGAGATCAATGTTCGCTCAACATCTGGTATTATAGTGTACTTGGTTGCAGACCATTAGGTCGGTAAAAAATATATATATATTTTTTACAAATGTTTATGAGACAATACTTAGAAAGTAAGTTTTATATATTTTAATTGTGACCATTGAATGGACTGTACAGCAGTGCCTTGAGGAAAAGAGAAGAGGGAATGAGATTTAAATATTGACAAATGGGTATAAGGTTGACTATAGGTAGACACATTATTCAAGGCGACTTGCCTGCAAGCACACGGACATTAAAAAAAAGATGCTGTGGAGCAATAGCACTCTTCTACATGATTCATTGAGCTCCACACAAATGTGTGACTTTGTCCCTACTTATGTCCATTCACACAGGGATTGAGATATTTACCCTGGAACCCAGTAGGATAGAATCTTATTAATGCCGCCCATTAGTAATGTCGTCGTTAATGCAGCAAGTGGTCAGTTCCAGGAGGAAGCTTCATTAGCATAATTGCTGTCTCTCTGCTTCTCATTATTGACAAAAACACACTTTCTCAGTCTCTTCCTCTCTTTCTTCATCTCTACTTCCATCCATTGATGTCCTGCTCAAATAGTGCATAGCTAAACGCTCTATCCTTGCTTCTGGAAAGATTCATAAATATTTTTTAAATGGGTGTTTCTTCAACTCCGGGCACTTTTATGTCCCAGGGATTGATTTTTATCTAAGCTAATAGAATTCTTTTTTTCTTCTTAGTTTATTTGAAGGTCACATTGCAACTGTGGTGGACAGTTTTTACCAGGCCATACTTTTCAGATGCACATTGTTTAGATTTTAAACTTTTTGGAATAAAATGGCCAACTATTGTATTGCTAAGGCTAATTGCATATTATCATAGATAGATATACACAATTAAATTATATTTCTAAAACTTTTATTATATTATGCAAAACTGTGAACATATTATTTAATTGCTTGTATTTACAGTAGGATACAGAAAATGCTGGAATGAAATTAGCCCTACCTTATTACAAAAATGTTCAAAATGTAATTTCCATCATCATCATCATCATCATCATCATCATCATCATCATCATCATCATCATCATCTTTTTTCCACGACATAACACTATCAAACACAATATTTTAGATATGATGGATACGCCCATGATGACTTTCGACAAGAAAAGAGTATTCTCCAATGCATGTCCACTTTTAAACATTAATGTTGGACAAATTTGTTATTTTAAGAGATTCTATTATATTTAATATTATATTAGATTATATTAAAGAGAGGACCAAAAGTGCCCAGAGTTGAAGATTATCATGTTTCATTTCAAGAACTGACATTGCATTCTGTGCTGTTTTGTGTGTGTATGTGTGCATGAAAGTGTGTGTATGTGCGCACGCTGAGTCACAGTCATGAGCTTATGAGCTGGATGAGATAGATCTCACGACATGGCAGCAGGTTCTAGTTAGATTACACACTGTAATTTGGCTCATCACCCACGTTTATGTAACCGACACACTGCAAATGACTCTAGGTGTTGGAACATGGCATAGAATACAAAGGTTTAATTACAATTTACATTAGTCAGAGTGTGTATTGGCATATTTTATGTAGTTAGGTGCTTAAAATAAACAGACAAAATGCGAAAAAAATCCTTTTACTGATCAGAAACTGGATATGAAATGCATTAAACGTCTGTTATGTTTCATATTTTGTGTTAAAACAGAATACTAAGTGTGAAATAACATAAAAAGGGTGCAATTTGATCAGCCTGAAATATATTATGGTATTAATTGTTAATTTCAGTTTTAATCCTGCCCCACAGGCTTGGTTACATCAGCAAAGACAAACAAAGATGTTTATAAGGATAGTACAGTAAATAGAGTCAAATTTGCTATCATGTTGTCTTTATGGTCTTGTCATTGAGTAGAAATGGACCGGTTTGAAAATGAGGGAGAATTGATGAAAATGCAAAGCAACAAGTGAAGACGTGTGAGACCAACGCCGGTACATCTTTCCTTTCCTCCCCTTCTCTTCTTCACGTCCACAGGAGGACCTCCAGTATCCAACTGTCCTCTCGAGAGAAACTTTTCTGCACCATCTATCATTTCAGACAAACGTCTAGCCTGTGGACAACATTCTGAAGTCTTTGTTTTAAGCGAAACTTCTTCTGCCTCTGTTTCCCCACAGCATCTCAGAAGCTAGACAGCTTCAGTCAGAGCGTGAGAGGAGAAAAGAGCAGAGGAGTGAAGTAAACAACTTTATCACTGGAAATCCGATTGAGAGCTGGTTTGAGTGGTTGCTTCTTATCTAGCTGCCTTCCAGCAGTGAGATCCTTTAAACAAGCGGAGGGAGACTCAGGCTTTCGATTAGAGCCTCACAACGACTTAAATTTCATAAACCTCTGCAGTTGTTGTCAGATATCTCGGAGCCAAAGTGTGAGGAATGTAAAAAAGAAGTGATCGCTGAAAGGACCATGGGAGAGAGAGAGAAGAAAGGGATTCATGGGGAACAGAGAAGAGGTGACGGGGGGCAGAGATGGAGGCTTCCTTAATCATACCTCAGATCCCAGTGTGAGAACTCAACACCAGAATCTAATCCTCGGTCTCCACAGGCCCTGAAGTCTTGAAGTCACACTTCACGCACTTATAAAAGAATGAAACAAGGGAGAGAGAATAAAAACCAACTCAGACATTTGAGGTAGACTTTCCCATGATTCTGTTCTCCTGTTGGAAAGGAAGCTATTGTGGCTGCTCAGTGAGATTAGGCCAGATTTATCGATTCTCACAGTCATTGTTTGGCTTCTCTTCGCAAGTTGTCCGCTTTTTGAAATCGCCAACCTTCCTAAATCCACGGCCGGCTTAGCGTTCTTTATTTAGCCGATTTTGGTAGCCATTTATGCAAACAAAAAGACAAATCTTCTGCTTTGATCACCAAGCCATGTCTTTGCTCTTCAGGGATGCAGATTGAGCCACGTTGTCAAGTCACCTTTATTTATATAGCGCTTTTTACAATACAAATTGTTTCAAAGCAGCTTTACAGAGATAACAGGAAAACAATGTTGTAATAGTATTGTTCAATTGAAAATTAAATGTCCCCAACTAAGCAAGCCAAAAGGCGAAGGCAACAGTGGCAAGGAACCAAAACTCCATCAGGTGACAGAATGGAGAAAAAAACCTTGGGAGAACCCAGGCTCAGTCGGGGGGCCAGTCCTCCTTTGGCCAACGAAACAGTGTATGATTATGGGTTAGGCAGCATAATGTCAGGAGTCAGATGGGATCAGAACTTTCACAATATTATCCAGTTCATCTGGTTGGGTTGGGTCATCCGGCCGGTGAGGAGATGAGTGGTGAGGTGTCCATGGACCTTCACAGCCCTGATAATGCGTGTCGACGTGTCCATGTGATGGTCCTTCATCAGATCTGGATATGCCCTGGATCTGGCGGTCTGCGGTAAACCTCGGGATAAACAGAGAGACTAATATTAGCGTAGACGCCATCCTTCTTATGATGTACAAAGTACATCAGGAATTATGGGAAGTGTTCCCGGTTCCGGCTGATCTAATCTATGCAGCCTAACATTGAATTATAGAAATCTATAATGTGTTATGTGTATGCTAAGCCAAAGAGATGTGTTTTTAGTCTAGATTTAAACTGACAGACTGTATCTGCTCCCCGGACCGTGTTAGGAAGATTGTTCCAAAGTTTTGGTGCTAAATAGGAAAAGGATCTACCGCCAGCAGTCGATTTAGATATTCTAGGTATTATCAACTGGCCAGAATTTTGAGATCGCAATAGACGTGAAGGACTATAATGCGTTAAGAGCTCGCTCAAGTACTGGGGAGCTAAACCATTTAGTGCTTTGTAAGTAATCAGCAATATTTTAAAATTTATACGATGTTTAATAGGCAGCCAATGCAGTGTTGACAGAACCGGGCTAATATGGTCATACTTACTGGTTCTGGTAAGAACTCTAGCGGCTGCATTTTGAACTAGCTGTAGTTTGTTTAATAAGCGTGCAGGGCAACCACCCAGTAGAGCATTACAATAATCTAGCCTTGAGGTCATGAAAGCATGAACTAATTGTTCCGCATTTGTCAGTGAGAGCATATGACGTAATTTAGATATATTTTTAAGATGGAAAAATGCGGTTTTACAGATACTAGACACGTGACTTTCAAATGAAAGATTGGTATCAAAGAGCACACCCAGGTTCCTAACTAACGTCGAAGACTTAACAGAGCAGCCATCAAGTGTTAGACAGTATTCTAGGTTATTAGGTGAGGAAGTTTTTTGTCCAATGATTAGAATCTCTGTTTTTTCAGAATTTAGTAATAGGAAATTACTGGTCATCCAATTTTTTATATCAGCTATGCATTCCGTTAATTTTGTGAATTGGTAAGTTTCGTTAGGTTTTGAAGAAATATACAGCTGAGTATCATCAGCATAACAGTGAAAGCTAATTCCATATTTCCTAATTATATCTCCTAATGGTAGCATGTACAGAGTGAAGAGCAGCGGTCCTAGTACTGAGCCTTGTGGTACGCCATACTGAACTTGTGATCGATAAGACATCTCTTCATTTACTGCTACAAACTGATATCGGTCAGATAAGTATGATTTAAACCATGCTAGTGCAATTCCGCTAATGCCAACATAGTTTTCTAGTCTATTTAAAAGAATGTTGTGGTCGATAGTATCAAATGCAGCACTAAGATCAAGTAACACTAATAGAGAGATACAACCACGATCGGATGATAGGAGCAAATCATTTGTGACTTTAATGAGAGCAGTCTCAGTACTATGGTACGGTCTAAATCCGGACTGAAAATCCTCGCAGATATTATTTCTTTCTAAAAAGGAACACAGTTGTGAGGATACTGCTTTTTCTAGTATCTTTGACAGAAAAGGCAGATTCGAGATCGGCCTGTAATTGACTAATTCTGTAGGATCAAGTTGCGGTTTTTTAACAAGCGGTTTAATCATAGCCAACTTAAAGGTTTTTGGTACATATCCTAATGACAAAGATGAATTAATGATATCTAGAAGAGGATCTATGACCTCTGGAAGCATCTCTTTCAGTAGCTTAGTCGGTATAGGGTCTAGCATACAAGTTGTCGATTTAGATGAATTAACAATTTTGCAAAATTCTTCCTCTCCTATAGCAACAAATGAATCAAAATGTTCCTCACAGAGACTACAATATACTCCCTGATGCGATACTGTAGTAGACGGTTGCATAGTTATAATTTTGTCCCTGATATTATCAATCTTATAAGTGAAGAAGTTCATAAAGTCATTACTGCTGTGTTTCTTATAAACTTCTGGGCTTGAAGCTTTCTTTTTCGTTAGTTTAGCACTTGTTCAAATAAATACCTAGGATTATGTTTATTTTCTTCTAATAGGGTTGAAAAATAATTAGTTCTAGCATCTTTTAAGGCCTCTCTGTAAGCAATCGAGCTCTCCTTCCATGAAATCCGAAATACCTCTAGTTTTGTTTTCTTCCAGTTTCGCTCCATTTTTCTGGCTGCTCTCTTAAGGGCCCGGGTGTGCTCATTGTACCACGGCGTTGGACTATTTTCTTTGATCTTCTTTAAGCGCAGCGGAGCAACTGTGTCTAAAGTGCTGGAAAAGAGAGAGTTAAAAGTTTCTGTTGCAATATCAAGTTCTTCTAAGCTATCTGGGATGCTGAGATTATGAAACTGATTTGGAAGATTATTGATAAAGCAATCTTTAGTGGCAGAAGTGATAGGTCTAACATATTTATAACATGGAGTCGGCTTTGCAGCCTTGGCTAAATGTAATTTACACGAGACTAGATAGTGATCGGAGATGTCGTCGCTCTGCTGCAGAATTTCAACGCCATCAACATCTATTCCATGTGATAATATTAGATCAAGAGTATGATTACGACAATGAGTAGGTCCTGACACGTGTTGTCTCACTCCAATTGAGTTTATAATGTCTTTAAATGCCAATCCCAATGCATCTTTTTCATTATCTACATGTATATTAAAATCACCAACAATTAGGACTTTATCTGCAGCCAATACTAATTCTGATAGAAAGTCAGCAAATTCTTTGATAAAATCTTTATGGTGCCCTGGTGGCCTGTATACAGTAGCCAGCAGAATTCTCAAACGTGATTTATTGTTTACACTATACATTTTTACATTAAGCACCAACACTTCAAAAGAAGTATATTTAAAACTAGATTTCTTAGTGGTTTTCAGAATATTACTATAAATTACAGCAACACCTCCCCCTTTGCCTTTCGGACGAGGCTCATGTTTATAACAATAATCTTGCGGGGTGGACTCATTTAAAGTAATGTAATCGTTTGGTTTTAGCCAGGTTTCTGTCAAACACAGCACATCTAGGTTATAGTCTTTAATCTTATCATTAACTATGAGCGATTTTGAATTAAGGATCGAATATTCAGCAACCCAAGCTTTATCGTTTGCTCATCTGTATTATATCTGTTTTTTATTTGTTGAACATCAATTAGATTTTTAACCTTAGAAAGGTTTGGCAGTTTTTTGGATTTCCAAATTCGGGGAACAGACACAGTCTCTATATGATGATATCTAGGTGAAAGAGTCTCTATGTGATGGGATTTATCTGACCTTGGTGACGTGAGGCCGCTAGCAGACGGTCGGTTTAGCCAGTCTGTCTGCTTCCTGACCTGAGCCCCAGATTGTCATGTTTTATCTCTAAGACTATGAGCCAAATTACTAGAGAGAAGAGCAGCACCATCCCAGGTGGGATGAATACCATCTCTTTTCAACAGGTCAGGCTTGCCCCAAAAACTTTTCCAATTGTCTATGAATTCTATATTATGTTGCGGACACCAATTAGACAACCAGCCATTGAGTGAACACAATCTACTAACTATCTCATCACTCCTTCGAACAGGAAGGGGGCCAGAGCAGATTACAGTGCCTGACATCGTACTTGCGAGTTCAAACACCTCTTTAATATTAATTTTGGTGATCTCCGACTGGCGAAGTCGAACATCATTAGTGCCGACGTGAATAACAATCTTAGAGAATTTACGATTAGCATTAGCCAGCACTTTTAAATTTGCTTTGATGTCAGGCGCTCTGGCTCCCGGCAAACATGTGACTATGGTGGCTGGTGTCTCTATTTTCACGTTCCGTGTAATAGAATCGCCAATTACCAGGGCACAATCAACAGCATTCTCAGTGGGTGTTTCACTGAGAGGGGCAAATCGATTTGTTATGGTAATCGGAACAGAAGAGTGGTTTTTTGATCCGCGACTAGAGCGATTTCTCACCGACACCCATCTGCCTGGCTGCACAGGCAATAACTCAGCCGGAACCGAATCATGTAAATGGTTCACTATGCTAGGCGCATCCAAAGTAGTATCTAAAGCTCGAGCACACTTACTATCCTCAATTAAAGTTTGGATGCGTGTCTCTAATTCTGAAATCTTCTCCGTCAGCCTGACTGTCTCCTTGCATTTATCACATATAAACCCTATGCCGACGGGGAAGGCTATGGTAAACATATGGCATGATGTGCAAGTGACAATAACAGGACAAGACATTACTCACCGTGTTTGTTGACTGATTCTTACTCACCTGGGCTTTTTATGAACTCAGATGTGCGGGCGCGCACGAGAAAAATAAATAACTGAGCGCACGGGGGGCGCCTTAACAGGCTAGCGAGATACTAGCGTGTTGTGCTAACAATAACGGAAGCTAGCGATGTTAGGTAAGCTGTAATTAGTAGTATAAACAACTAGAAATGATAGTAAACGATGGTTCAAAACAGAAAGAAATGCGAGGCTTAGACGGAGCTAACAGCCTCGGAGCAAACACACTCACACACAACAGCAGGCAGCGAGGCAGACAGGAGCAATCGATCGGCAGAGACACACACCCTCCAAGCACACCCTTCTTTTCAGTCAAAAAGAAGTGTGTTTAGTTAAGGTGGGGGTGGGTTACCGTCTAATTTTAGAATTATCAATGTTTATTAATATTTTGAATTAGATTTTTTTTATATATTCAGTTTTCTTTTTAATTTTTATTTTTTCTTATGCGCTTTTGTCCATTTTTATATTTCTGTATAGCTAATTTATACTACTTTAGTAGACTTTACTATTTTTAAACTTATTACATTTCTAGTTTTTGTTTGTTTAACCCTTAGGGGTCTGAGCTGTTTTGGGGCTCTTTCGGTGTTTTGATATGCCCTGACATTTGTGCTTATTTCAGCTACTTAAAACATACCATTTGCCAACATATAAATTTGCTGTATTCAGCACAAACTCTGCTACAATAATATGTGAGCAAAATGGATGTACATGTTTGCATTTTATAGAAAAAAAATAATATGCGTGGTTAGTACGTTTTGGGAAAAAAAATCTCACCGCAATAAGGCCATTTAACACATACTGAATAGTTGTAAACAATACTGTTGAGTTACTATTCTTGTAGGCTAGAATTTTTACTTCAAAATGAAGTGAAAATCATTCTGACCACTCTTTCAGAAAGATCAATATAACGATTTGAATTTCTTACATCAGTTTTTGGGTCAGCAGTGCTGTATGCGTGGGAGTGTTAATGCCCATGAATATTAATGCGATTTACACCTGGGAAGACTAAAGACACTCCCCCAATGTCTAATGGCCCATCAAGGTGCTGTGAGGCAGCCTGAACTAAGAATGATTCACTAATGAATAAAAAGTTAAAAAGAACAGCATTTATTCAAAATAGAAATCTTTCCTAAGAACATAAAGACTTAAAGTCATTCATATCACTTAACACTTCCTTTCAAAAAAAAAAAAAAAACATAAAAAGACCAAACTTGTTTTTTATATATAAAAACATATTTATATAATTTTATTATATATAAAAAAATATTGCTTATATAGTGGTTATATAAATAAAAAAAAAGTGCATTCAAAGAATCCTAAAAAACTATCACAGGTTAAAAAAAATTAAGCAGCACAGCTGTTTACAACATTGATTTAAAAAAAAAAAAAGTATATCAGAATGATTTCTGAAGACTGATGGTGACGATGTAAACACAACAAAACAAAAGCAAAAAACTCTTAGCACATTATCCAAAGTAAACTGATGGACAATTATGATAATAGATGCACAATGTATTTGTTGATGGACAGAGAAACATCTATTGATGGGTAGACCGCGTAACCGCGAGTATTTACTGATACACTCAATGAACGGCTGTACCTAATACAAATAAAACATCCCCAGTTAACTAGCAGAGCATTCATTTAGTCCGCTCTTAAATAAGAGATCTAGAGCTAAAATGTTTTGTTTTTGAACTCAAGCTGAGCGCTCGTGTCCTGCTATCAGTGTCATGGATACAGTCTCTTGTGGCGACGCGCGCGCAGTCTTCACTTGCTCTTAGGACGTGCTCTTCAATCTATTGCCATTGCGGACACTATTCATTCCGGTGAAATCACAAAATAAAACGCACACAAACGGGTGTCCTATATACGTGTGTGCTTGATATTAGACCCCGAAGCCGCCGCCAGGCGCCGCCATTTGCGCCATTTGGAATTTCAGCCGCCGCCAGCCAATAATTTCGCAAGCCAAATTGAGCCGCCATCTGATAAAGTTTGGCTGAGCCGGCTAGAATTATTTGTATCAAATAATAATTATATCACATAGAGACATACACACACGAAATGTAACAATACACGAGATCTATTTTCCCTCTGGATTCATAACAGTAACAGCACAGTCTTGTGCTCGTTGCTACGAGGGGTGACATGCTGACTCGCGATCTTCGCAGTAGACGCGCAAGAGAGAAATGCACATTTTATACGGATTACATAAGAAGAGAGTAGTAGGCTAGTCTGTTTTCTTTCGTTTTGAATTGTTCTGTTTAAAAGTAGCATGTCTGTGAGGCAAGTAGGTTAGGCTTCCTTTATACGCCGACTTTCGGTTCATATGAGACGAGCTCCAGTTCACGCGCTGGCGTTTCGTAATAATCTACCGTCTGCTATATTTAATTATTATGTATTAAATCCAGGCAATTGGTTGATAAAAAATAGATTGAAATTAAGATACAATTAATACAAAACGAAATTCATTTTAAAGAAAGGTTTTGTGCTTTCTGTTTAATGTTTTTGTGAAAGTTTTAAAGCATCTTTTAGTGCCGCTTTCAGAGCGCTCACGTCCGTAACGGCGAACTGTCATCGTGTACCATTGTTTTTTCCTCATTTAAATGCGAACACTAAAAATAAAATAAAATAAAATGAATATTTTGTTCTGTGGAGACTGAAAGCCAACCCTTCTTCATCCGATGCGTAGCCTAGTATTACTTTGGTTTGCGCAGTGTAATTCACATAATTACTAAACAATATTTTAGGCCTATAAAATTCAGCCCATATAAATGTGCATTTTCTAAGCTTAGAAAATGGACAACATTCATTTAATTGTAATCATAATGTAACATTATTGCGAAATTGATTTATTATAGGCTATTTGCTATTAGTAGTCTATAGTAAATCCTTATGTTTTTATCCAAATAGATGTGTGGGCCTTATGTAAAATACGGGACAAATCACGTCCGTTATTGATTTGATTTTACCCAGACTTTTGTTAAATCTTACGGGCATGGTTGCACAAACACCTGAATCAAAGATTGATGTTATGAACCAAATATTCAGGAACGGAGAGATTTATAGCGCTGGACGTGATTACTGCAGTAACAAACCACCGTTTCCACATTGATAATTCACGACGCATGCTTCAGTGTAGGCTATATTGAAGGGAAATGTGCAAAACTTTGTCCAAAATAATAATGATAACAGTGTGTGTTTATATTAAGGCGAGACATGGCAGGCAAAAACATCGTATTTTTTTTTTTACTGGTCAATTTGCTATTTTTGGATATTTGTCTTCAATAACAGGTCTTCTTTCAGACTTGTGGTGAAAAAAAAAAACGAAATACACATTTAGCTCTTTTAGCCTATACTACACTTCGTCTGTTTGCGTCTGTAGATTTCTCATAAATTCAACAAAAGTTTGCGTTCTTAATCAGTGATGGCAGCTTCAGCCATTTGCAGCTATGAAAAGTTTGGCGGCTGCAGCAGCCATTTAGGTTTTGGTTGAGCCGGCTAGCCAGCCAATAACTTCATCAGCCAGCCATTATTCTCAAAACAAATGGCTTCGGGCTCTACTTGATATAGACTGTACCACTGATGAACATATTCGGTTTTGATGAGAGAAAAAAATATGTCGGGGGCAGTTTCGAACCCGTACCCTCTGACACGGTTGGCAAGTGATCTAACCACTAGACCACAGAAGAACTCAAACAACACTCGCAGATCGATATATTTCACTAAATCGTTATAACCTAAGCAGTTATTTAAAAAGTTTACACGAGCATATAGGCCTAGCTGCTACACGAATGTTGTGTAGAGGTAATTACTATGCAAAATATGAAAATGCATTTGAGCTCTATGATCAGAAAAGGAATTATAAAACACTATAAACAACTTACTCCGAACTTGAATCCTCGGGGTTAATTCGTTCTTCAAAATGGAACGTTCTTCGTCTGAGTTTCAAATTCCACTGAGAAAAAGGTGAATTATTCCCATTTGTCCATAATCCTCTGAAGGAGTAACGTTAGCGTGCTTCCATCCCTAAAACGCGATGAACTATCTGTGAATCTCTGATGAAGAATCTGTGTTTGGCATTGATCGGGGGGCGTGCCGCGTGTGATGCATAGATTTACCATGTCAAAAGCGCTGGGGGTGTGGCGGGCTCACCTGATTAACTATAATGAAGGGTGAGCGAAAAAACTGTAACTCTCCTTTGTTTCAAACGGATTACATAAACTGTAAATATATATATTTTAAATAAATTACTTCATTTAAAAGAAGAGAATCTCAGCTTCATAAAGAGACATATCTCGTATCTCTGTGACAAGTATTGAGAGAGTTAAAGTTAATATTTCGGACGCGTTTCAGAACGGACCTCACTGACAGAGACAAGTTAAAACGCGCATCATGTTTATTTTTCTTTATTTGACGAAAAGCACAACACTTTGGTTTTATTGTGAGTATCCACAAAAAAAATAGAAACTTAACAGGATCTAATGATGTACAACACTTATATTTAAGATCAAAATCAACAGAGTAATTTGATTCTCTTTTGCACTGATAAGGAAAAAATCCAGCAAAACGTGTGGATGCGGTTTTCGACCCCTAAGGGTTAAAGGGATACTCCACCGGTTTTTCATATTAAACTATGTTATTCCCTTAACTAAGACGAGTTGATACATACCTCTCTCGTCTCAGTGCGTGCATTATATCTCTCTGTATTGCCACAAAACTATGTTAGCACTTAGCTAGCACAGTGCATTAAATATGGGTCAAAAAGAGAAGCGACGAAAAAGAAAATCACAACGTTTTATTTTGTGTCACCAGCCTAGGTCGAGTTACACTACTAGAGTAACTGTGTTTAAATAGGGAAAACGAGGAAGTGTTTGGTCGCTTCTCTTTTTGGCCCATATTTAATGCACCGTGCTAGCTAAGTGCTAACATAGTTTTGCGGCAATACAGAGAGATATAGAGCACGCACTGAGACGAGAGAGGTATGTATCAACTCGTCTTAGTTAAGGGAATAACAGTTTAATATGAAAAACCAGTGGAGTATCCCTTTAAGTTTAAGTATTAGTTTTTCATCTTATATTTATATTTTATCTTAATTTGTTTCAGCTTTATTTCAAATATCGAAATCATCATTTTTATTTCAGTTTTAGGTTAGTCATTTTAGTATTTAAAATTTCAGTTAGCTGCTAAGGCAACACTTATAGTTTTTGTTATTATTATAATTATTATTATTATTATTTATAGTTTTTGTAAATTTTTTTTGAAGTATAAGTTTTTCATCTAATATTCATATATATTTTTTTTAGCTTCCTAATTATCAAAAACAATATCAGCACTTGTTGGGTAGTACATGTTTTTGTTTTGGTACATGGGCAAATCCTCCATCTGACACTCAGAAGGGGCAACCCCGAACCTAATTTGCGGCGCAGCTGTAGGTACCTTTCATCTCTTCTAAATGCGAGCAGATCTGCTTTCTCTTCATCTTCCAGTGTTTGAAAACATTGGCATTCATGTGCCCATGTGTGCGTCTGCTTTTTGTAGACTATCCCAGCGGGTGTGCCAAGGTCCCATCCAGCTCGGTGTGCCACTTCTTCACAGAATCACTTGAGTGGAAAATCTAGACACAGAGGGGAGTATTTCACCTGAATGGGACATGGGAATGTTGGCAGTGGAGCTCCGCGATTTCCCTGCGGGGACTCCGGGGGCTGAATGAATGGCTGGAAGTTTTGTTAGGATTTGCCACTAAGCTCAACCAGACCAACGTACGCTGACTCGTTCCAGCATGGCACTTCTTCTCCATTCAAAAGAGAGAGTGTAGCCTCAACAGGGGTTAAAGACAAATACAAGCACATTCAGCCTTGAGGAAATGAGCTTTCTTAAGAGCACACAAGCCCTCCTTGGGCTTCTGAGGGCTTTGGGTCATTATCTGTGTCTATAATTGCTATCGTTAAATTGGAATGATGTTTTGGCACAAATCCTGCACTTTACATGTTTTCCATAATTTTTTTTATTTTTTGTAGTGCGCTATGCATGAGTGACGAAAGGATCCGCTTTGTTTGTTCTCATGTTGCAGCATCATAAATCTAGCCAGACATTTGATTCGCTAATGAATAATGAAGAGCAAATCTCTTTCTCACTCTCTTATTCAGCATCTCTCTCTCTCTTCTGTTGTTCTCCGTGGAAACGTTGAGCCCTGAAATGCACATTTCAAACAAAGAACAGCAATTATGCTCCTCATTTGCATGACTTAACATGCATTTGCATGTGCTTGCGCAGAACTCTTTGTGCATGGCCTGTGTTTAACAAGGCAGAACGTGGAGCCGTTAACAAGCTTTATCCTGAGACCGAGCCTAATGGTCGACAGCCCTGCTGAAAGTTTAATGAATCTTTGCTCACAAATATAGTGAGGTTAACGGACAGATGGAGAGACAGACAGAGACGTTACTTTGAAGACTTGCATACTCTACATAAGTAATGTAAATGCAACCGCTTCTAACTACAGACCATGTGGTTGCCAAGGATGCATCATATATCAGTACCATATTAATTATTATCGGCCAATATATTAATATATTGGCCGATATATTTTTTTGCATCCATTAATATATATTTTTTAATTCAATGCATAAATTATATAGAATTTTTATTCTAATTAAATTTCTTGCTCACTTAAAGTTCATCTTAAAAAACACTAATTTAATAACACTATTAAATGTAATCTTAAGCAAATTTCAAAGTGAATATCCATTTTTAACACTGTACATTATCATTTAAGATGGCTAAAGTAACTTTAAACCATTTATTTTAGTGTTTAATGTTTTATTTAGATATAGTATAAAATTGTAGTATCTGACATTTATTGGTGATTGAACATAAAATAACGTAAAGTATAAATAACTTGGTATCAGCCAGTATTTTAATATTTATGCATACCCAGTTGTTGCATTTAGAAATGTGTCAGTTGTTGAGCAATAAAGACCATAATCCACGGGATGTTCAGACGGTTCCTCATTATCCATTTAGTCCAAACCTGAGAAGATCCATTTCCCATCCTGGACAAAAGCTCCCCTTTCTTCTTCAAGCTTCATGATATTGACGTAATGAAACCACACACACACTGCAGCACAGAACCTCTGATTGTGGCTTTTTTTAAAGAAATTTCCTGGCATAAATCATAAATATGATATGAGCCCTCGCATCAATTTTTTAGGGCTTTATTTTTTAATGCTGAACAAAAGTTCTCAGATATTCATTATTTAACTGACAGTTTCCATGTTTTAGATTGGTCGATTTCCACAGAGCTTATGAAATGTGGATCTGAGACATTTGCTTGATGATGAAAACCACATTGAAAATAGTCTTATTCAGGGACCCGTTATTGTAAATGTGAGGACTGGTGAATTATTGAGTGTGTCCTGAGGGTGTAATGTGAAAAATGGGAAGTACTATATGCTAACTTCTTGAGTCTACACACTCTCCGTCTCAATTTTTCTTATTTCTTTCTTTGAGGTAGTTTATAGGGCTTAAAAACAGCTGTATTATTACATGCAGTTTGGAATATTAAGCTCGACGAGTACATCTTTTTTTTTTTTCGTTCTTCCACTCATTTTATCTTTGCCATTCATTGTTTAAGTGCTCCTCATGGACTGAGCCTTTCCTTCCATCACACCTGTCTCACATTACGAAGAAATTAAGCTCCCTGAAGAATAGAATGATTTATTTGTCTGAATAAGCTGTAGGTACTGACTGTCGTACCCACAGGAGCATTTAAAAGCATCCGATGAGACTCTTTCACTATTGCACATGGAGCTTACTGAGTCACATTTCTTATAGTGTTTTTTTGTTGTTGATGAAATACACTCTAATACACATATAATATATATCCGAAAGGAACTGTTTACTGCTCAGACCTCGCTCATTCATAACTCAGGAGATTTTATGGTCTCTGTTACTTCTAAAACTGTTATGCTGGGTACACACACCAAAAGATAATCAGACCGATTTCCCGATTTTTGTGTCGATTTCCCCCCTTCTGACAATCCTCGATATGTCCCGATTATCTTGATGGTTCCACAGATTATCTTATCAGATTCTCCCTTGGTGTGAGGTATGTTAAGAGTGTCCGAACCTGCTCGGAAGAACGTCGGAGCCGCCCCTATCGCGAATCGTAAATATTCAACATGTTGAATATTTACATTCAGAAATCCTGATGTATGGGGGGAACCCTGAGGACAAACGCACGCGCGCTCTGGAGATTATCACATGAAACGAAACAATATCCAATCAGAAAGCGAGATGTTGGAAGACGGAAGCATAACAAACGCAGTCATGGCGCAGCAGAGTGAAGTTGATGTGGACAGCAGAGATGGAGGATCAACTTGTAGAGTTGTGGCAACAGCACGAATGTTTGTTCAACGTGTCGTGTAAAACATACCACAATAGACTGGAAAAGAGATGAATTGGTCAGAAATAGCTTTTGTGACCATTGCTCACCTCTAGCTTGCTCTGTAACTTGTATGTTCCCGCCGTCTCCACGACTTCACCCAAATCCTTTTCTTTTTTTTCTGTGAATTTTCTGTGAAAGGAATTTTTCTCCTCATGTTTGTGGTCAATCACATTTTGAAAATCTTATAAAATGTAAAAAATCATTTGGTGTGTACCCAGCATTCATTTCAGTCAACTTTGTCTCAGATGTTTCCTTGACATTTAGGCCCCATCCACACTACTACGTTTTCGTTTAGAAACGGAGACCTTTTGCTACGTTTGCACCTCTCGTCCAGACTAAAACGGCAAAAACGAAGACCTAAAACGAGAAGTTTAGAAACGCTGCAGACCCGTTTTGCGTTTTGAATCTCCGGAGGGCGTTTTAGTGAAGACGGGTCAAAACGGAGACTTTAGAAACGATGACGCAGACACTCGCGCTCGGCTCTCTGATTGGGTGTCATCAGTCATGACGTATCCTTACCTGATGCTGTAACGTTAACTGCCTACATGCGCCAGAGGCAAGCTATTATTCCAGCAATCTGTGACAATTCCCATGCCGTGTGCAGCGGCAGTATCGACCGTACATGGAGCGTCGGTTTTGGGTTAAGCCGGGAAGAACCAGCGCATGGTGTGATCATTTTATCAATGAAGTTGTGTTGTGTTTACACTGGCACGCGCATGCCCAGTGTAGGTGAATGGTCACGTGATCCACGTTTTCAGTCGTCTTAATGTGGACGGAGATCGCAGCTAAAACGCTGGTGTGGACGGAGATCGTATTCGTTTTAATTCTCCGTTTCTAAACTAAAACACAGTAGTGTGGATGGGGCCTTAGAATGGATTAGTATGGATTCTTTGACCATGAAAGAATTTAATGTAAAATATTTGACTTCAAATGGAGATCTCAGACTTTTGATTGCAGACTTTTGGTGTCTGGGCAAATCTGAGCACAGTTTGAGACATTATTGAACCTCTACATGAGAAATGTCAGATTGCTTGAGTCCTTTCTTCTTTTAAAGAAATATCTGAAAAGCAGAAGAGAAACATTTGAGATGTTAACAAGATCTTATTAAGAGTTTTCTTTCCTATAGGATATCTTGTCAGAGGAATCTTGCGTGCTTTGAGAACATGTGGAATGAGATGTGTCTTGTGTCCCAGTAGTGACAGGGTGGAGTCAGCTTTTGTAATGAACAGATTGACTCATTTAATCGGACTTTTCCCACATGGTCACCACCACTGAACACAGTGCGGCCCATTCTGATGAAGGGGCAGAAAAAGCAAATGGAGCAGAGGACTTGCAGGCCGGAGTCTGTAAAGTCACTTTAGATTAACTGAGTGGGAGACACCAAGCAGATCTCAACAGTGGAAGGGTGCCTGCAGTTCTCCTGACATCAATTTGAAAATGTTTCCCATGGTCCTCTCTTCAGTAAAGCCTGTCAGACTCCACCAAAGTAATTGAGTTTCTGCACAGGCGAAATGAAACCGAAGTTTCAGCGGCAGCATCAAAGGGAAAGACGATGCTTGGGGTTTGTCCATTCCTCACAACCCAAGCGATCGATTTAATTCCTCGTAGTAAAGGGGAGAGTGGAAAGATGGATCCAGGATCAGGTATCTCATAGATCCAGCAGAGTTCTGCAGAGCACATCTATTCCATGTGGGAAATAAAACACCTTGATGTGTGAGATGATGTGTGCGATCAGCCTGAGACGAAAACAATCTCTCGTTGGAGGGCACAGGCCTTTGATCACATATTGATGGTGTGTTGTGGTAAACAGATGCCCTTGCTGTAGCGCATTAACCCAATGGTTTTGTGGGGTGTAACCCAGTGTGGGGTGAACCCCCTAAGCAGTGTCACTGCTTGTTTATTTATTTTTAATGTATTGTATACTATGGTATACTATTTTGTTTATAATTAAATGTGTTTGTGTATTTTGGCAACACAGCAAATTCACTGAAAATAATTGAGCAATGTAAGCCTACTGATACAAAGTATAACAAAACAGTGAAAACCTGAAGAACAGGCAGTTTTATAGTTTTTAAAAATATATATTTTTTTATATATTTTAAATTTCAAATGAATGCTGTTTTTTTTTACTTTCTATTAATCAAAGAACCCTGAAAAAAATGTTTCACGGTTTCCAGAAAAATATTAAGCAGCACAAATTTTTGCAAAATTGATAATAATATGAAATGTTTCTTAAGCACCAAATTAAAATATTAAAATTATTTTTTAAGGATCATGTGACACTGAAGACTGGAGTGATTTGTCATCACAGGACTAAATTACATTATATATTGTATTAAAATAGGATTGCAAT
The DNA here is from genome assembly GCA_036326025.1 of Chrosomus eos. Classification (NCBI taxonomy): domain Eukaryota; kingdom Metazoa; phylum Chordata; class Actinopteri; order Cypriniformes; family Leuciscidae; genus Chrosomus; species Chrosomus eos. The sequence goes on from CM070831.1 coordinate 10,257,356, forward strand.
AAGTGTTTTTTCTGTACTTTTGATCAAATAAATGCAGCCTTGATGAACATTAGCCTATTTATATTGTCATATAAACATTAATAAACATGAAATCCCAAACTAATGTTTTTAACGTAGTTATAACCCTTTTAACTTTTAAACTCATAATTACTGCTTATTAATAGTTTGTAAGGTAGTTGTTAAATTTAGGAATTGGGTAGGATTAAGGGATGTAAAATATGGTCATGCAGAATAAGACATTAATATGTTCTTTATATGTACTAATATCCTAGTAATATGCATGCTAATAAGCAACTAGTTAATAGTGAGATTTGGACCCTAAACTAAAGTGTTATCAAAATGATATATTGTAAAAAAAAAAAAAAATATATTATATAAATGTTAACTATTCAATGTTTTTAAGATGTGGTGAGCAGCACTAATGCTTTCTTTTTTCAAAGATGGGCGTCACCAAAAACAATTGAGGACCACTATTTTAACCTACAGTGAAACGAATGGAAATGGATTGGCAGGTGTCACATTAGAACATGTCAGACAAGGTTGGACAGTGCAGACTTGACTGTTCTGATCAGTTGGAGTAACAGGAGCCACCTCCTCTTTTTGGTTTCACACTGCCCAGACTTACCACGGAGCGTGTGCGAGGGGACATGGAGGAGTTCTCTCGCCCTTTAATGACTCTAGGTCTGAGTTGGAGCACATCAGAGGTAACGTGACGTCCTTTGATATAACGGCTCCAGGAGAGTGAGAGAGTGAGTGTGTGCGGGCTTCCTTTCAGAGGTGTGTGCTGGTGCTGATCGCGGTCATTATCTCACCTTAGGACTCAGCAGCCGTAACCCTTGCACACACATGCAGAGCCTCTAATTGAGTTTCTGTGTTGTGCTGACTGGGCTTTGATTCGCCCACGAGTGGTCAGAGAAAGGTGCTTTCCTTCCATGTTTCTAAGCCTTTTACTATATATCTCTCTTTATTTCCCTTTCTCTGTGGTCAGACAGGGTCTTAATCCCAGCTGACTTACTGACACACTTATTCATCTATAGAACAAGATTATGAAATTAGACATTACTTCACTTTAGTTGGACACATGGTTTAGTTGGCTGATTACGGTAATGGGCTCAGCTACGCCAGCAACAAACCTGCCAACATGTCAATCCCCAACTATAACTACACCCATACGGAAATATATATATATATATTTTTTCAGTCAGACCTTGACTAAGATTGTCTACCAGAGCTCAGTTTGGTCTCCACCTGTGTGTAGATTAGTCGGTCAACCATTTGTCTCCAATGAGCCATTTAACCAACTGAAGAACCTTGATGCAGAGAAAATTAATGAAAATGGTTCATTGCTGAATGATTTCTCATTCTTTAAGCTGAAGGAACTGGATAACATTTTCTGAATTATAATAATCCTAAATCTGACTTGTGATGCAGCCTGGAATCATAACCACACCATGTTGGTTCGTTTGGCCAGAGGAGAACTGGCACCCTGACTGAGCCTGGTTTCTCAAGGCTTTTCCCCCTCCATTTGGTTTCCACTGGCTCACTTAGTTGGGGGCACATAATATTCTGTAATATTATTGATTTGACTGTACTGACACTATTGAATGAGAACGGAACTGAGCTAGACAATGACATCACTGTTTTCTACTGCACTGCTTCATGGCTGAATTGAGCTCATTTCATATTTGATGATCTTTACAGTTATTGAACGGAACTGAATCAATGCTGAACTGACCTCAGCTAAACAATGACTCCATTTTCTTTTTAGAGCTGATTTACAGCTCTTTGGCATCATTGTTGTTCTGTTTATCCGTGTAAAGCTGATTTAAAATCATCTGTATATTGTATAAAGCGATATATAAATAAAGGTGACTTGACTTCATTTTTTTAGGAGTATGGTTTCAGTTGTCACTGAAAGAAGGAACGGTTTGTGACCATTTTAGTGCATGTGTGTTTGTGAATGTATTTGCGGTTTAGATCAGCGATGTGGTGTCCTGTACTGTGCTGTACTCCTGCTGTATTTCACTGTGGAGTGAGAACGTGTGTCCACAAATCCTTAATCTGATCTCAGTCGCAGAAATGAAAAGGAAATAAACAGCAAGTGGAAAAAAGGGTAGCGAGAGAGAAAGAGAAAACATCACTAAGATGGAGGATCTCTTAGTCGTGTTGTTGCATTTATCTGAGTGGTTTCTCTCATGTGTGTAAGAGTTCCACTGCGCTCTCTCTTTTATTTGAAAGTCCCCCCCCCCCCCCCCCCCCCTCCTAGTGTACTATTGCTTGTATATCAGATGACAGTGTATGAAATATATAACATGCCCAAGCTTTGATATAACATAGAAGAGAATAGAACAGTTGCATTTGTCAGTGAGAGACAAGGACTGTGTGTGCGTGTGTGTGTGTGTGTGTGTGTGTGTGTGTGTGTGTGTGTGTGTGTGTGTGTGTGTGTGTGTGTGTGTGTGTGTGTGTGTGTGTGTGTGTGTGTGTGTGTGTGTGTGTGTGTGTGTGTGTGTGTGTGTGTGTGTGTGTGTGTGTGTGCATTTGTGTGTGCATTTGTGTGTAAGAACATCCCACACAGATGTCGGTTTGAAATCAACAGAACAGAGGAAACATAATTATATGTGTTTAGTTCCTCCCCTCATCTCTCTCTCTACATGCTCTCATCAGCGGTGAAAAATGGGCTTAATTAACCTGCAGGAAACTTTGTGAATGTGTATGATGTGTGGAAGCGTGTGTCAGAATTGTATTGTGTGTTTCTTTTTTAACAACTGTGTCTAAATGAGAGCGGAGGAGAGAAGCAGCATGTTTAAAGTGGCTTTGTGGTGGATTTCTCCCTGTAAAACATGTTTCAGAGAGACGTGGATAAAATATTACTTGTATTACTATGCTTTTGACATTATAAATCAGTGACTCCCAAACAGATATATGTACCCAAGAGAGTTCTTGGAAAGATTTCAATTCTACTTTGTTAGCCCAATTAATCAGAAAACTGACCCCAAACTTTTGATCAGTAGTGTAAAATTATCAAATGTATGGTCTGCTATCAATGAAGGTGTATTATACAGTGATGTGCATTTATGAACAGTGTCAGGGTGATGATACGAATAAAAGTGGGCCACAATGCGAGATCATTAATTAGGATGCACTGTGCTTTCGTGCTTTGGCTGGGTCAGACCAGCCCACAGTCTACAACAAACACACACATAGTACTTCAATAATGAGCCCCTGTCTGTCGCACACTGCCCTCTATTACTGCCTACAGATTAGTATGCACACTTACACACCTACACTAACGATCACGCTCTCTTTCCCTTTGTGTGTGTGCGCGTGTTTTGGTGTTTTCTTCATCAAGTTATAGAGTCCTTTCACCCTGTTCAGTGTGAGATATCACTCTCTTGCTCATAAGGAATTAGATCTCTTTAATATCTCAAGAGTTTTAGACAACTTAGAAATGAGATAAAATGAGACATTTATGTGCTTCTTAAAGTTTTTTCACTGATCAAATGTCCTCCTCACTAAATATCATGTTTCTCTTTGGCTGCGTTAACACTTGGCATTAACATGCGACCTGTATTCGGATGTTGTCCACATACACATTGAAAAGACAAGTGTAAACACGCTTCTGATCGGAATGTTATCCGGTTCTGTTCTCCAAATACAGAAGCCACTTGTAGATAGATGTAAACGCACCATGTCCTGATTGGCTTATGATCTGATCTGCTTGATCGGATCACGGTGATCGCATAATGCCAAGTGTAAACACAGCCTTTAAGTCTAAGAAGAGATCTCAACGTCTCCAATTGTGCTCAGTACACAAGTTCGCCTGACCATCAACTCTTATTAGTTAATAGTAAACGAACTCAAAGGAGGCTCGATCCTCCTAACATTGCATAGAAAGAGAAAGAATAGAATAGAGGAGGAGATATGGAGGTGGAGGGATGCTGGAAGAATTGTCGCTGAAATGGCTCAATAACTGCTGTTTTTATGCTCAAATTGATGATTGACAGGAGTGAATGAACTTACGTTTGAAACCTCATGTTAAAAACTTCATGTTTTCCAAGGAAACAAAGTCAGCAATCTCAATATGAACTCAGTTTTAAAAAATCGGTTTTATTTTTGCATTTCTCTCACTCTTTGAGACGTCTCACCCGGAGGAATTTCAGTGTAGGGTTCATAAGTGAGGGTGACAGAAAGAGAGAGAGAAAGACAAAGGCCCTGATTTGAAAACTTAATTACATCCCTGAAAAAGCATGTCATCAGAACAACAATGAGATATACATCGTTGAGTGTTTAATTGAGCATGAAAAGAACTCTCTTTTTAGACCGTAACGCAAAAACTGCTTCTGCCAGGCCAGCAAGGGCAAGGCAATTATGCGAGCTCACCGGCGTGCTGTTTGGATGTCACAAAGACTTAACCCTGCAAAACGGAGACTTGACTCTGGGGGACACCTGCACCATCTCAGTCACCATGACAACTTGGCCTACACTGTCATTCACCAAGACACCTGCAAGTTTTTCCCTATGCTGTGTTTAATTCCAGATCATCTGTTTTAGGTTGTTTCTGAGACGTGTTTTCTGCCTTCTCAGATTCTTTGGTTTGGTCCTGATGTAGTCCTTCCCAAACAGACCAACAATGGCACACATTTTAAAGTCACCATGAAATCAAAATGGCCAATTCTTGTTGTTTATCCAACATCTCTACTCTTCTCTGATTAGGCTACATGTCTTTCAGTGCGAGGGCTAGACAATCTTTCACATGAGCAACAATATCAAACCACAACGAATCAATTTCCCATGGATCAAGTCCCAGCCTACATTTCAATCAGACACAATGTCAAAAAAGAGAAGACTATTGCCATTTCTGTTTTATGCCAACTTTATCTTTGACTGGATCATTGAACAGTCAGTTGAACTCAAAAACTGGATCAGTCCATTTTGTGAATGAATCATTCAAACAGGTTTTGCTGACTGAATCAACTGATTCAAAAGAACAACTCATTCAATCATTTAATTCATGCACCACTGCTTTTTTCACGAATTTAAATTAATATTTAATATATTACTTTAATTCCAGTCTTCAGATAATTTGATAATATTATATAATAATTTGATGGTGTTTTTTAGTAATTTTGCTTCTGCTTCTCCAGAACCAGTTTTGAAATTCTTCCAAAACCAAATTACCTGAGCTTTATTATCCAAAGTTTTGAGACTAAAAGCAGGTACATAAATGAAGCATAAATTTAATTGTTAAATTATGGAAGAGCAAACTCAAAGCAATGCAATTTTCCTCTGTCGTTTGTGTCTTGCGCTCATGGTGAATCAGCATTGATTCAGCAGTCTGTATCCACTCGAAGGCAATACATTGCATTCTTCTGATAATCTAGTGTCTTTGAGTTGCTTTTTTAGATGCAGACAAACATGTTAACAAAAGAAAAGCGGCACATGTTCGATGCGCCTGATGACCATTTAAGTCTTTTTGAATGGGATCTAATTTTCCTCAGTCAGCATCGGCTTATGTTACATACAGTCGTAAAATTACCGTACACCAAATTAGGCCAAAAACACAACACAAACACTGCACACACCATTTCCGTTTCCCTTTTTTATCCGTTCTTCGTCTTTTTTTCTTCTTTTTTTTTTACACAACAATCCGTGACATCTTCTGTATTGATATTCAAATTAGTACAGAGCTTTGGGTGGACTTAGATTAAATTCACCAGCTATTTATACATGGAGCATATTATATCCAATGCTTTGCTTCACCGCCATCCAGGCTTAGCTTGGATTAGTGAGGCGTAAACAAATGCACAAAGGCCTTTGCGCTTTCTCCTCAGATTTTTTTCTCACGTTATCTAAACTAGCAAACTGCGATGCCGAAACGATCAAGCAATTGTTTCGTTCTGCTTTATGCACAGAGCGAGAAAGAGATTCCAGTTGGGAATCCATAGTGTTATTTTGAAACAAAGAGCAAAATGCCCAGTCATGAAACTAATTTAAAAAAAACTCTTCCTTTCGTTACCATTTGGCCTTGTTATTTCAATCCTAGCTAAAAGGCTTTTTTATTTTACCTTTCACTTTCCTTCCTCTCTCATTCTCCCTGTCCGAGGGGTGTTTATCTTTCTTCCGGATGTGGTGATACTGTGACAGCTGTTTTGGAGGAATTAGAGGGTAGAAATCCCTCTGTTTAAAGCCTGGTCAGAGTTCCTCGGGTGTCCCTTGAACTGCCCTCTCCCTGCTGGAGGTTTGTTGATTAAGCCTGTGGCCCATTAGCCTCTCAGGTGTGGGTGTTGGCCGCTGGGTTTTGATCCACATCTGTTGGACCTTTAGGCCACTGCAGTTTTGGGCTGCACACAGAGCACAGTGTGAGGTAGGAAGGGTCGCTTCTAAGGTCTGTCTCTACGTGGAGAATGTGGATCTTTAAAGACTTAAAGATGTAGAGCCTCTAATGTACACAAACAGTGTATGTGTCTTCTAATTTTCACACACACACACACACACACACACACACACACACACACACACACACACACACACACACACACACACACACACACACACACACACACACACACACACACACACACACACACAAATCTGCTAAGGGGTAATTAAATGTAACAAATCATTTAAATTATAATTCTTTATTTGAACATTAAACATCATTTTATCAAACTTTGATCATTGCCTTAACCTTTCAAACCACTTAGAAGATAGTGATCATCACCTGTCAAGCTTATAATATATATTACATCAGCATATGGGAGTCAAATTGGACGTCTACATGGACTCATCTCAGGCTCACTCATTTAACAGTTAAAAAATCAGTCAAGAATAGAACATTTTTTCAAATCAAGAATGTCAAAATCATATTTTATATTTGCGTGCGTTATGTGTACGTTATCATCTCTGACAGACAGCATGTTGAAGCCTCTCAGGCTGCCAGTTTCATCCTCTTCTTGGGAAGCGATGACGCATTCAAAACATTCGGTAGTGTGGGTTTTCCAGGAAATGCTTGCACTCCATGGACCTCTGCTTCTCCTAAATACTACTGTGTAATTGTGCACAGACATCGATATCGTGATATTTAAATGATGTGCATTTGAGAACAGATGGATCGTAAGGTAATAATTATTTTATTCTTACACATGATGCGACAAGCACAAATTTGACCATTATAATTAGAAATACTGTCTACACTGGATGCGGCGCGACACGACAAATTCCCAACTATAAACTGATCCCCCATTCTTTTTCTGACGTACTTCAAGAACTCACGCTACTTCTGATACAAAGAACAAATGGATTTGCAATGGTCGCTTTATCGCGTCTAGTGTAGACAACTGCAGGCTGTTGCGGCGCGACACGACAACTGCTGCGTCCGGTTTAGACATTGTGTTAGCCAGCAAGTATTAGTAAAATGATTGATGCCCATGAGTTTATGTCAGCTTTCGAACGTTTTCAGAATATTAAATATAATGAAACATTATTCAGTAAGACATTATGATTCTGTTTCTTGCCATGCTGCTAAAGCTTATTTGGAGCTTTATGCATGTATTTAGCATACATCTTGCTAGGTTCAGTCATGTAGACCACTGATAATTTATCTGTATTATCCTCAAACGTCAGTGAATCACAGCGGCAAGTGGACAGGCACAGAATTTGATTACACCAACCGCTACATTAACAGGATTTACATGTATTTGCATAGAGAATGTCACTTTTTGTTGACTTTAACATGTGCAGTGATCTGTGGGGTTTTGTTGGTTTGTGTTTTTGCTCTGCTGGCATTGATGTGGTTTTATCTATTTGACTGTCTGTCCAACGTGACCTCCAGTCCATCCGTTTGCACAAGGTCTCCACAATCACCTCACATCCTGACAACAAACGGGGAAACATAGTGGCAAGACACCCAAACCCCCGACCCTTGTATCTCTTTCGCTCTCGTTGTGTCTTTCGTCTTTTTCTTGCATCTCCCTCGATCACTCTCTTATGACACACTCCAAAGCGTGGCTATGGAAAGACAGGAAGTGAGGGTAGTATGTTCCCTGTTGACAAGATGCTTAGATGTGAAGTTTCTTCTCATTCTCACTGTTGTCTCACTTTTGCGTGAAATTCCAAAAACAACACGGTGCAAGTCTGGAAACAAGCAAACAACAGAGAAAAGAGAACTCAAAAACATCACAGAAAAGATATTTCTGTTCTGTTAAGTCCTTTCTTTCTCCGTCTGATCTTCCGAGGCCGTCTGAGGGAGCGGATCGTGTCTCTGACAGCAATCTTCCTCAGGACATACAGGGGAAGTCAGAGATGACGTGTTCTACAGAAATGTCATTTCTCTCTTGTAGCCGAGCGTCCTCGGGCTGAATGACAGTCTGAAGCCGAGAGGCGTCACTGAACTCAGGGTGGCTGAAGGCTTTCTCTATCCCTCCTGCTCTTTTCGCTAGTATTGAGATTAGAAGATGTGCTTTCAGGGGCTATAAACACAACACCCTGGCCTGGTAGATGTGTTTTACATTTTTTGCTGAGATTACATAGATTATGAACAGCGTTATGAGCATCCTCCAAAAAGAAAACAATGAAAGGGATACAACAAGAAGAGTATCATGAGAGGGAAGATGACAGGCCTTGAATTTCTTTCATTAGGGCCTATTGTTGGATGGATCGGTTGCTCATGTTCTTGCTCATCTCAGTTGAGTAAATGGTGTGTTTTGTGCCTGTTTTCGTTTTGTACCTGTTTTCGTCAAAGATCTACAACCACAATAATTAAAAGTGGCATTCCAGCAGTACATATTTGCTTCAGGTGATCAATGCAATAAATCACAGTTCTAATCGCAAGAAGTGGAACGCATGTCAAAATGACTATTCCCAAACTGTAAATGGTTAGTTCTTCCAAAAATTTAAATTCTGTATTTACTCACTCTCATGTTGTTTTCGCACGTCACACAAGCATTTGATGCATCCATGTTTAGTACAGTTTGTGTGTCATTGTATATTTGGTCATCAAATAAAGCCATTGGGTATCTTCAAAAGACTTGGATTTGGATCAGACCACTCAATTTATTATTTTTAACTTTATATCACAAATCATATTGTTTACATAAACGATACATATTGTCGTATTTTTATATCTCGATATAACAATGTATCGTTACCCCTAATTATTATTATTATTTTCAAATAACTTTAATATTTTTATTTATTTCATTTAAGAGTTTGATTCATCATCTTGCAGTTCTTGAAAAAATCCATACAATAAATTTAAGACTTCTAAAATATCTAGGGCTGCAACTAACAATTATTTTTAAATCGATAGTTGGCCGATTATTTCTTCGAATAATTGGATAAAAAAGCCCAATTTTCTTTTTTCATTTATTTTATTGACAAAATACACTTTTCCACATCCTGCTCAATGCTGTCCTTCAAACAAATGTGCCAACTGAATGCTATGAAAACAACATATAGTGAATATATCTATATCAATGGTATATGCAAAAGAACTATAAAGGAGTTTTTAGTATGTGATGCATTTCTTTAATAATTCAAAACATGTTTCTCTCTCTCTCTCTCTCTCTCTCTCTCCTCTCTCTCTCTCTCTCTCTCTCTCTCTCTCTCTCTCTCTCTCTCTCTCTCTCTCTCTCTCTCTCTCTCTCTCTCTCTCTCTCTCTCTCTCTCTCTCTATAGGGGATGAATGGTACCTGTGCCGGCTGACTCTGACCCTCTCAAACCTGTCAGATCTGCAGTGGGCCATGTTCCCCTGTCCCTACCTGGCAGCTGTGGGCCCTGACACTGGTGCTGGCTCTGTGGTCTACAAGCTTGTGGCCCGAACTGGCGATGGCTCAGTGGGAACAGCTCACTTCCTATTGGTTGATGGTGGGTTTGATGGGCAAACACTTTAATCATCGAGAAACTGTCAATACAATCATGCTGCCAGTAACAACGCTGCCCCACTTTAGATAGAAAGGGAATTAGACTGATGTCTCACATGCAGACATGCATTACATGATCAATAATTTTAACCCCATGCATTGTTTTTGCTTGAAACTCAAATGGTTTAGCTAACACACTCAGCTTAGCTTGCGAGAGAAATTCACAGACTTATGAATGTACTGACAGGTAGTTACATTTTCTTTTATGGAATTGCCATGAAATCATAATGGACACCATAGACACGCTTTTATTTTTAAACTATGGCAATGACATGCCTTTTTCATTAGCCAGTTGGCCAGTTCATTACCTGTAATCGAAATAGCATAAAGCACTAAGTCACTAATGTAATCCATGCCGTTTCCATAGTTATTCGTTCCTGTTTAATGTATGTGATTTCATTTAGTGCACAGAGACCTACAAAGGTTAAATGAATTTGACGCACTGCGGAGTTCAATCTACAGTAATTAGTCAAAAGCAAATAGACCAAATGTTCTTTAAACATACAACTTATGTGTGCATGCATGCTGATCTACAGTATGTGTGTGTGTGTGTTAGGACAGGTGTGTTATACCTGTTTTATTGTACCTCTAGGACATCTTCAGAAAATCATAACCTCTCATAATGGCTAGTCATTCATCATCTGATATGTTGTGACATTACAAAATTACTTCTCTGGTCCATAAGGATTTATACTCTGCTATAAATATTCTGTCTCTGGTGATATTACACTCAGATGTTTTAAAATCTGGCTTTAGGTGCCGTTGCCTATATCGCTCTTTCTCCAAGTTTTTGATACGTCTTTTAGTTGAATGTCACTTATTGTCAAGTAGGCAATTTACAATTTGGACTTAGAGAAAGATTTACTTGCGCTTGCAAGAAAAATGGTCTTAATGTTTCAGGGAAACATGGATTATTGCAGAAAATAGATGGAAAATATAAAACGGACAGTTCGGGTATTGGATGCTGATGGGTCATTACAGTATTTCAGCCATGTTATGTTTCACAATAAGTTTGCTTTATAACATTTGAATGAAAAATTGCGCCCTTAACAAAATCAAGGCCGTGTTATTTTATGAATATTTTCACAGCTAAAGGGTTGGAGGCCTTACAACATCCTTTAGCCTTGACTATATTCATATAGTAGTGTAAAGGCAGCTAAAATAGTTACAGCACACTAATCACAATAAATGCAGACACTATTCTTCAAAAGTTTGAGGTTAGTTTCTTTAGATTTCTGAAGGATTTTTAAAGACTGGATTAATGGCTGCTGAAAAAATCAGCTTTGCTATCAAAAGAATATATATTTTTATATTTTTTCAATATTGAGTATTTTCTATATATATTGTCTATATTATATTTTCAATCAAATAAATGCAGCCTTGGTGAGCATAAAAGACTTTAAAAAGACTTCAAAAACATTAAAAAATCTTTGAAAGGTCTGTATTCAAATATAACAATACAATTATTGATGTCAGGTAGATAATCAAAATTTTCCGTTTGTTTAGTAGCATGTAATTGTGTATACCTGAATAGTCAATTGTTACATCAATTTAACTTAAAACATAAAACAAGAAACTAACCTGTTCCTGTCTAAGTGGGCAGCTCTTAGCCTGAATAAGATGCAAAGTGGAGATAATGGGTATAGATCATACATTTCTCATAATTATCATTACTTTTTTCATTATTCGAAGAGAGCTTGTAAAGACAGAATCAAGCATGATTCTGAATCAGAAGCTTTGCAGATGAGTCTTCAAGCAGCTGCAGGAAGGGCAAGGCAGAGCGGGTACAGCTGGGAGATCTGCTCCGCCTCAGCAGCTGTGTTCTTCATCCACTTCCTCTTCCTCCAATCCCAAATAATGACACGCTCAAGGGGACAGCGGTTAAAATGAGCTCTTGTCTTGCTATTGTCCTGAAGGAGGAACAGAGGGGAGCATAATGCTCCTCACACACATACACACACAGATGCACTGAACCACAGCTGGCAGAAGGGTCCCTTACTCCTAATGTGTGTAAAAAGACTTCAAGGCTTTTATGACTTTGTAATCCTCTTGCACTTTGAGCTGAACTTTACAAGAGTTGCTCTTTTTAATATGTGATTATAAACAAGTGCCATATCACAGTTTTTTAGGCGATTTATGCAGATTTGTTTCTACATGCCACAAGTCATCATTTCAAAATAGGCAGGTTGTTCCTACTATGCAATACATTTTCATGTCCCTATAATAGGCCTATATGTCTTAATATACTGGATAAAAATGTTTTTATCTTTAATCTAAAATGTATATATGAAGACTTCAGATGCAAAAGCCATCTGAAATCTTCTTCTAGAATAATAATTTTTATCAAGCTCGTATATTTAAGTTCAGTAATTTAAAATTAATGACAATGAAAATTACCTATTAATTGTCATTTAAGTGAAATTACTGAACTTAAATATACGAGCTTGATAAATCATTCTCGAAGAAGATTTCAGATGGCATTGAGGCTTTTGCATCTGAACTCTTCATATATATTTAAAATTATTTTGGAAAATGTAAATTTTCTGTTTACCACAATCAGTGTTTTTTATTATGATTTATTTACTACTATAGTATATATTAATGTTTTGAATTACCTTTACGGGAGGTAATTACAGGAGAAGTGCCCTTAGGACCGTATAAGGAAATTCCGCCCCACCTGACGTCACACACACCCATACTCGAAAAAACTTTCCGAAACTTGTGACAAACGGAAGGAGTATTTTTGGCACAGAAATACTCCCATCAAACGTACAACTTAATTTTTGAAACTTTGTCCATGTTTAGCATGGGAGTACAATTCTTTAACAGTGTAAAAAACTCAGTATGCATGAAATAGCATTTCACCCCCCTTTAAGTTCCTAAATTTCTAACCGTTACTGACACCATGGCCGTAAGAGAAACTGCAGCCAGTCTCATACTCGTTCTCGGTGCGCACGCTCGTTGGCCGCACTAGATAAGGCTTTTTTTTTTTTTTACTTACGTGGAGTTTCCGTGGGTGTCTGGATTGTGCTGGAGGCTGGTCGCTTCTTTCCGTCTGCAGAGTCCATTTGAAACACTAATGCTAGCGATTGCCGCTGCGTACTAATGGCTGCCGTACGGATGTAAGCCCAAGTAGACGAGAAGTGCATGACGTCACATTTTGTGATTTTTCGAGCCAATTCGGACCCGACTCCACACACAATTGGGCTTACAGGCTGATAGAGGCAACCGTGGTGGACAGTCAAGGTGTCATTCTTTCTATTACATTATGGTTGGCTCATAAATGTAGAAATGAAAACTCTATCTTAAAGTTTTTTTAAGTAAAAACCTACACATAGACCCCTTTAAACTGTTTATTTTGTTTTTTCATCTAGTATTTTTATTTTATTTATTTTATACTGTATAGCATATTATTAACATATTTTGCCCTTAGACTTAACTTACAATTGTGTTTTATTTTATTTTAACATTAAATGGGTGTGTTTTGTTGTGACAGGTGGGGAAGATTCATTTGAAGTTGACCGAACAACAGGAGAAGTGAAGACCACAGGGCGACCTCTGACCCCCAGTAAGGAGTACACACTGACCGTCCAGGCCGTGGACTCGCAGGGGCAGGAGGGGCCCGCTCGCCTCTGTGTTCATACTGGCCGGCTTCCGGCCCCCTCAGTTCACCAACACCACCTACACCATCTACATCCCAGAGAGCACTGGGGTGGGCCAAGCGTGAGTACAGGAAACTATGTGTTAGTGGGTGTGTTTGTGTGCATCTGCATGTAAGAAGATTCAAAATTTGCTGCTCATTAGAGGGTAAGAGAAGGATTGTGTGAACGTGGCCAACTCTGAAGCTTTATGTGTCATCTGTTGCATGAAACAATTCGCCTGGAGGGATAGCGGAGGTTGAGAGATGGGGGACAGAGTGAATGGAGGGGGTTGTGGCAGAGAGGAGGAACACAGATGCATCATTTTGTCCCCAGGCTCTGAATTTGAAAGCGTGTTCAAATTCAAATATTTATTAAAAGAAACTTCTGGATAAACATGAAGAGCAGTGTCTGAACTTCTCCCTTCGGGCACTGGCACAGACCAGAGCATAATGATCTGTGTGGAGGAGGAGAGGACAACTAATCATGGAAAGAGAGACATTAAAAAGAGAGGAAAATAGAGACATATTAAAGAGTGAGGAGGGGAGATGACATGGGAAGAGAGCCACAAATAATCACCATATCTCAGACATGCATTATTTCCCATTTTCCAAAATCTTGTGAGTTGCCAACAAAAGCAGCTGCATTCTAAAGCCCCGTTCACGCAGACAGTGTTTTTATTATATATTATTATATATTTTATTATATATAGTTTGGCCGCTAATGGGCAGTTTTTTTTTTGGTGCCATACTGGCAAATGACCATAGCTTTTGAAAATAATTTGTATCTTTTTTAACACTCTGCAGGCTAAAATGTGAATAGGGCTTCAGGGAGCATTTTAACTTAAATGGCTATTTCTTAAAAATAATTCTTAAATGGCTAATTTGTAATGTTTTACATCAAGGCAACATCTCTGTGTGTCACACAAAAATAACTTCTCATGTGAAACACAAAATCCAATAGTTTAATGTTTGCAGGTTCCTAAACTAAAAAAAAAAGATTTTTTTTTTTATTTAAAGAAATTAATACTTTTATTCAGTAAGGATGCATTAAATTGATCAAAAGTTGACGGTAATAACATTTATAATGTTACAAAAGATTTCTGTCTCAAATAAATGCTGTTCTTTTACATTTTCTATATATGAAATAATCCAAGAAATATCATGGTTTATTTAAAAATATTTAGCAGCTGTTTGCAACATAATAATAAGAAATTAAATAATAAGAAATGTTTCTTGAGCACCTAATCAGCATATTATCTCTGAAGGGTCATGTGAAAATTCAGCTTTACATTCACAGAAATAAATAACATTTTAAAATATTTTAAAATATAAAATTATAAATTGTTATACATTTTATATAACATTATTATAAATTGTAATATAGTAATTTGTAGTACTTTTTTGTATTTACATAAAATACATAAATATATAATAATAAAAAAAAAAAAACATATCACATACAGGACATGATTTAAATCCTGGCCTGTGCACTGAATCTGTTTCCTGTATGTGTCTGTAGGGTAGCGGTGGTCCAGGCTATCTCGTTCCAAAGGAAGAGTCTGTCCTATATGCTTCTAGTAAACCCAGGCAACCTGTTCAGCATAAACCAGGAGAGTGGCGCGCTCAGCCTGACACGTACTGTGGACTATGAGAGTGGACAACATCTCCATCACCTGCAAGTCAGAGCTTCTGAACCAGACACAGGACTGAGCAACATGGCAGAGGTTAGAACACCTTTACCTAGCTATCTAAACATGGGCTTTCCTTTGATATTTATTGCTCTTAAATTTATTGTTCTTAAACTAGTTATAATTTCTTCAGATTTAAAAGCATTTTTCAAC
The DNA here is from genome assembly GCA_036326025.1 of Chrosomus eos. Lineage (NCBI taxonomy): Eukaryota > Metazoa > Chordata > Actinopteri > Cypriniformes > Leuciscidae > Chrosomus > Chrosomus eos. The sequence goes on from CM070831.1 coordinate 10,272,757, forward strand.
TATTTTTATCTCCAAAAGTACATTTAGGTCAAAAGTACACAACCAGTTCTTATACATTCAACTTATACATTGTATTTACCAACACACCTATTTAGATAAAGGTCTCTTCAGGCGTCTTAAGGCCTTTTCACACCAAGGACCATAACTATAAAGATAACGATAAAGATATAGTTCTAAAAATCGTTCTCAACATTAAATAGCAGAGGTCACACCACAGCTATAACGATAATGGCACAGAGAAACTATATCATTGGAATCACTTTCAAAATGATTTTATCCAGCAGAAAACATTGCCAGTCAATCAGAATCCAACGAGCTCGAACATTTAAAGCGGCAGACGAGCACGCACTTAGAATAAACTGAATGATATCATCCGCTGGTGTGTTTGCTAATATAGTTATCTTTATAGTTATCGTTCTTGGTGGGAACGGGCCTTTAGGCTTGACATTATGATTCTGTATGTGTGGCTGTCAGACATTCGCATCCAGGCCTTGTACAATTTCATGACACATCTGGTTCTTTCAGAAGAGAAAGTTACATATGCTTTGTGTATTCACAATAACACACATATGCATAAAGGTACACACAAGCACAAACAGGAAGAAACATACACATATCAGCAGAAAAGCAGTAATGAGAGATTGTGTGGCACTGAGGCCATCAACAGCTGTGTCTGTATGTGTAAGATAAAGTGATGTGACAAAGGCAAAGAAATATAACAGATGTTTGATCTATTTTACCCATCATGTTGTTGTTGCCATTATTAGAGGCGCAAATGTATCCATCCGTGTGTGCGTGTTGTTCACACTGTTGTTGTTCCATGTTGATCTTCTTTGTTTGGCAGAAGTTCCTCCAGATTAATTGAGTCCTCTTGATGGACTTGGCTGAGACACAGTGATGTGTAACTCCGTCTGTGCCAACGCCAGTCAACCCCACACACCACACACACACACACACACACACACACACACACACAACACACACACACACACACACACACACACACACCACACACACACACACACACACACACACACACACACACCACACACACACACACACACCCCACACACACACACACACACACACACACACACACACACACACACACACACCACACTTTAGATAATTGTCAGAGTCACTGGCCCCTGCCAAATCATTACACCATCTCTGAAGATGACTCCATGTTAGACTACAAGCTAGAACAGAAATGAGATCAAATGAAATGAGAGAAGAGGAGAGGAAAAGAGACAAGGTGAGAAGAGACCAGAAAAGATAATAGGCAAAACAATATCAGAAAAAAAGAGAGAACAGAGATGACTAAGGTGAGAAGAAAAGAGTGTCTAAATGAGTTGAGATTGGACAACAGAGAAGAGGTAAAACAAGACAAGGTGAGAAGAAAAGAGATGAGGAAAGATTAGAAAAGAAGACACAACAGTAAAAAATGAAATGAGACCAGAGATGGAGATAAAAAAAAGACCAAATGAGTTGGCGAGAACAGAAAAGACTAAAGACAAAGGTGAGATGACGCAAGAGGAGAAGAGAAAATGAGACAAAAGGGGAAGAGATTATATGAGACAAGAAAAGAAGAAATGAAGAGGAGAGTGTATGTCCTCTTAGCATGTGAAAATAATTTCATAAATAATGATGAAGCTCTGCTCTAAGACTCTTCATCCCTTTTAGACCCCTGTTGTTGTTGTTGTTGTTATTAGCAGTAATGCTCCTCCAGCAGCAGACATCAGATTCATTACTGCCATATTCAACTTCTAGCAGCCATGAAACAAACAGAACGTTCCCCTCTGTTAGGCAGATTCCCGAGGGACGACAGCAGAGAAAAAGAAACCTGTAATGCAGCGCTACATGGGCTTTAAGATGCTGTCCTGACTGCTTCAGAGCTGTATGGTCAGCTATGGCGCTGTGTGTGTTCTGTGTAAGGAACTTTTCCCTCTTGGCAGTTCTGCTCCTCTGAGATAAGCAGTTTTGCGGGACTCTCCCTCACCATGACTAACGCTCCCACTGAGAACACGTACCTCGCTTTCCCTCTGCCTCTGTTCGGTCAAAGTCAAATCCTGTGCCAGTATTCAGTTTGAATGCTCACAAAATCGCTGCACAGAGAGAAGCCTGAATGTAGATAGAGGGCTTCCATAAGCTATCATCTGAGCTTCAGTTGAGATCTGCTACATTAAAGTCTACACACTGAGTTTGACTGCGGTTTAATGTGTGTGTTTGTGGGGTGGTTGAGCCATTTGCATTCAGTGGCTTCTGCCACAGCTGTTCTGTTCTGCTTCTGTCTCTTCTTTTTCCATGTTTAATGCTGTTCTTAACCGAAAGGCTTCAGAAAGAGAAGTGACTCAGGACATTAAATGTGTCTATAGTCATGCAGGGCTTTAGTCCCTGTAGAAAAGATAGCCTCCTATACAGATATTTAGGTCAACCATCTTTCTGGAAGTTAAATTATCTGTCATATACTGAAATTTTTAATGAAAAATTTGATTAAATTTGTTACAATGAGTAACAATATTTTACTGATGGATAAAAATAGAAAGAAAATGTACAACCCAATCCATCAAGTGATAATTTGTAGCTCACTTACTCTCATAATGCAAATATTGGCATGTTTTTAATCACTTTGTATAGCTATATGAATTCTGCATGGAAGGTCAGTAAGTACTCTGAGTATGTTTGCAGAGTTTGTGTGATAAAAAATCATTATCTTCCATTGTGATGAGCTGGTTTGCAAATGTTTTGTCTTGTTCTGTTTTAATCTGTCAGTAAAGTATTGTAATATTTGGTATTTAATCACAAGATTCTGTGGCAAGAGCTATTTTAGTCTTGAGGCATATAACACAATACAACAGATAACAGATTTCTATGTCAACTTAAAGGGATACTCCACTTTTTTTGGAAATAGGCTAATTTTACAACTCCCCTAGAGTTAAACTGTTGAGTTTTACCGTTTTCAAATCCATTCAGCCGATTTTCTGATATTTAGAAGAATATCAGTAAGCAGACAGTTTCTGGTCTCATTGACTCCCATAGTATATTTTTTTCCTACTATAGAAGTCAATGAGACCAGAAACTGTCTGCTTACTGATATTCTTCTAAATATCAGAAAATCGGCTGAATGGATTCGAAAACGGTAAAACTCAACGGTTTAACTCTGGGGGAGTTGTAAAATTAGCCTATTTCCAAAAAAAGTGGAGTATCCCATTAATGTAAAGCATTTTAAATAATCCATTAATGTTCTTAGAATTTGCTAAAAGACATACAATTGATGGTTAATGCCTCTGCACTCACCCATCAATAACTCAATTCAAGTCTCTCTCTCTCTCTCTCTCTCTCTCTCTCTCTCTCTCTCTCTCTCTCTCTCTCTCTCTCTCTCTCTCTCTCTCTCTCTCTCTCTCTCTCTCTCTCTCTCTCTCCATTTTCTTACTTGTGCAGGTGGTGGTTCACATCACAGATGAGAATGACTGCACACCAGAGTTTATGCACTCCATTTACAGTCGAGACAACGTCCCTGAGACCACCCCAACTGGTACATCATTACTGCAGGGTGAGTGTGTTTCTCGATTTGTCTCTCTTCCCATCTCTGTTACCGTCTCACTTTCTGTCTCTCTGTCCATGTTTTTCCCCCGGCGGTCCTGCTCTTGAGGCAGGTGCTGTTGCCGTTTGCTCTGCGGGGGCAACTGTCTCTTCAACTCAGTCTGTAATTATGAAATAATTCATTATGGCAGCACTTTCTGGGTGGTAAATGGATTGTAATCAAAGCCAGCTTGGTGGCTCCCAGGCAGAGGAGCTTTTCTGCCCCCGTCTTCCTCTCCTCTTCAATCTCTCATCATCATGAATACCTCCGTCAAGCTAGTCAGGTCATCAATCCTCCATTTTGTGCTTTGCTGACATTGTTGGCTCTATAACCACAGGTCAGAGACTGTGACCCAGCAATAGAGGTGGGATCTCTGCAGTGGCACTTGGATGTGGTGAGGTGGAGGGGTACAACCCCCTCCATATTCTCCAGATAATCACTTCTGATAGAGACAGGCAGCTCTGAAGAAGAGGCATTCGTGACCTCCTCCTCTAAAACACAATTATTAATGAGATGGGACGTGTTTATCACTCTGTGCCAGCCCTATCTGCGATCATATCGCTGTAATTGAAGGTGTTTTAGTGGTTAAAAAAAAAAGAATGATTCGTGATGTTGCGTTTCAGAATGCGGCTTCAGTGCATTAGTTGTTTGAATAAATGTTAAGTAGCCCTAATTGCCCATGTTAAGGAAGACATTACTATTGCTTATATGTAACATTTGGGATTTAAACATTTCAAACACTATTTTTTCTACACGCTTAAATTATACCTCAAATTGTCTTAAAGAGAGGTGTGCTACTTTTCTGAGCAACTAGGTTATATAATACGGGGAGAAAAATTAGGGATGCATCGATTATGCCATAATTATTTTCATGTTAGCCAAAATTCTCTACTGTTTTGTATAAATAAATGTAAAATAAAACAAAAATCATTTATTTGAAATGCTACAAGTGAATTTAGGCAGGAAATATTTTAATATTCAGTATGATAAATTAATATTAATTTTGAGATTTGCTAAAGATTATATTGAAAGTGTTAATTTTTTCCCTAAAGATTAACTTTAAGTGAGCATTATATGATGACAAAGATAGTCTTAACATTTGTTAAATATCCAATACTACAGGTATATCCAGTATTGACTGATGCTAATAATAAATAAATAAAAGTGTCTATTGGATCCATTATGGAACCAACAATATGGGCAACATTGAGTGTCTCTAGTAACAATTAGTCTTGAGGATAATCACATTGAAGGATGGACCCGAGCCTTATCTAAAGACCAGAGAATCAGAGAGACCTCTGGGTGAGCTTATTTGACATGGACACCTTAGCAACCACAAAGCAACATGTTAAAAACCACGTACAGTCAAAAGCAGTTAACAACATTACAAATATGTGAAATAAAAATGTAAAGAAGTGAAATTAACACACAGTACAAAAAGTAAAACTAAACATGATCTGTACATGTTGGACTATATGTGTGAATACAGTACATGCCCTTTTCCTTTTGCCCGTGTCCTTTTCATCTCTGATCCAGTTGTATTACCAGTCTCCAATCTACTGGTTCTCTTAGTATTGAACAGAAGCTAATGAGCTTTGTGCTCAGAGTCTGGGAGATTCTTCTCATCCAGTGCTCATTTGAGATCTGAAGCCCAGAGATGCCCACCATTTCAAAGAGCTCCTCACCTTCTCCGCAAAATCTTCAGTGATTATCCACCCTAAATTTAGACTTTGTTGTCCACAAGCCTGCGACTCTGATGAAAAGAAGCAGAAAAGAGAGAAAAGCAACAAGGAACAGAAGTGAGTCAGATCTGGCAGACAGCATGCTTTTGTGAGGAAGATGCTCAAATCTAGAATGCCAACTGCATTTATGCAATTCAATTATGTTTATATATCGCTGCGCCGAGTGAAAACATGCACTGTTCGCTTTCTGCCGTATGCAAACAGAATGATTCCTGCCTCTGATTCCAGTTGGCTCTTCTGTTTCTGTGCGGTAACACAAAACAACTTTCTTTTTCTGTCTCTGTCTTCTTTCTCTTCTTGTTTCGTCTCCCTCGCTCTCTTTCTCTCGCTCTCAACATGTAAAAGCAGCAGGTTCACACAAACACCAGCTGGGGCTGTTATTTGCTTATCAAATGTGTTCTGTTGTGAGCGGGGAAAAAAAAGGAAAACACGGAGCAATCGTCGACTGTGCAAAGCCTGGCAGAAGGGAGAGAAGATTATTATTGTTGTTTACCTTAAAATGGGATTAGACTGTAAATTGGGTGCCGGCTTTTAATAGGGCCTAGCAGGAAGAGAAGTGCAGAACGCACTCCAATTATCGCATGGAAAACTTCTCGGAGAGGATTTAGCGCACGGCGAAGCAACGCACTTAAAACTCGCCCAACCTTAGCCCACCTTCCTTCTAGCCTTCCTCTCTCTCTCTCTCTCTCTCTCTCTCTCTCTCTCTCTCTCTCTCTCTCTCTCCATAGCCACCTAACTGGTATGTTTAATTTAGCCCTGGTCTCTCGTTCGCATGCATTAAATATGGTAATAGGTAGCCCTAAGAGACAGTGTATTAGGGCTTGTATTTTTAATGAAGCTTCTGTTTGAATCCTGGCTGTATGACTTTGACTTCATATGCTTGCTCGACTGCTCCGACTCTTGTTTTTACGCGTGCGAGGCGCTGACACCCACCCTTACCCACCTGCTTCCTACCGCCGCAACAAGTCCTCTGCTTTTTTCTGCTGTACGTTGCTACATCTGTGGGTGCTAGCTATTTGCCTTGGAGATTAGAAGTCCGTCATGTGGCTGTAGTAAATGAGTGTGCTAGCTGGCTGGGTGTGATGACAGCTTGCCTGCAGTATAATGATACAGGACGTCTGACTTTGGCTGTGGGCCTAATGACAGCAAAGCCTTCCTCCACTTTTACTTTTGATCTGCTTCAGTCAACAGCAGCTTTTCACCGTGCCACTGACAGATGGGCACTTAAATTGATCAAATATAGAATTGGCCTCCGCTACATAGTTTTAATTCATATTGGCTCTATTAATATGACACCGTACGTAATTTAAAAAGCACTTAACACAAGAAGTCCGACAACTTCAAACAAGATGGTTTTCAGTGTTATACTGTGTTCTAACTAGGTAAATCTTACAAAACCCTCCAAGATAGATAGATGGATGGATGGATGGATGGATGGATGGATGGATGGATGATGATGATAGATAGATAGATAGATAGATAGATAGATAGATAGATAGATAGATAGATAGATAGATAGATAGATGATAGATTGATAGATAGATGATAGATAGATAGATAGATAGATAGATAGATAGATAGATAGATAGATAGATAGATAGATAGATAGATAGATAGATTGGTTTTAATAGGTTTAATTAAAAAGCAGTTTCCAACTGGCTGATTTTGTTGCTTTAAATTGCATGTTTAGGACACGCCAATACACCATAAAACCTTCCAAAAAACCACACAAGCATTGGTCATAGTGACATTAAAGCTTGTAATTGATATTGAATAGCCCCATACCGGAACATTCCAGGCCTAATGAGAACACAACTGTCTGAGAAAAGCATAGAGATGATTGAGAACTGACATTTGTTTTCAGTGCCTGACCCAGAACAGATCCCCGCCAAGGTTGCCTTCACCACAATTTACTGCTGTGTTATTGCTAGCTGTTGCTTTTAGTCAACGTGACCTGATGTATAACATGGCTCTTTCATCCCTCTCTCTCTAGTTCTGGCACGGGACTGTGATACGGGCCTGAATGCAGAACTCTCCTACTTCATACAGAGCGTGGACTTTGACATCTCATCTCAGGGAGTGGTGAGCCCCAGTCAGAGGCTGGACTATGAGAGACCCAACCACATGTACGAGTGCACGGTGGTGGCCGTGGACAAGGGAACGCCCCCTCGCACAGGCACAGCCTCCATCCGGATCCGCATGGCCAATGTCAACGATGAAGCCCCTGTCTTTTCACAAACTATGTATGATTCTTTTCCTCTTTTTCTGTGATTTTCTGTTTTCCTTTTCTTTTTGTTTGCTACCTCATTATTGCAAAGCTTTCTGGAATACTATATTCTATATATCCTGTATAATTGATCGTTGATCTCTCAATTCACTCAACAGCCTCTTTTCACATAGTAGGCTAAGTTAATTTAAACTCAAACTAACTGTTTTTTTTTTTTGCAATGACCAGATGACTGTACATTATCACACTTTTTTCATTTCTACTTCACAAATAAATAGATATAAAAAATAATATATATAAAATAAATAAATAAATGGACATTAAATATTGACATATTTCACTACTTCTCTCTGTACTGTACTATTTTAGTTTTACCTTTCTATTTGTTTCTCTCCCTCGGGTTTTCCCCTGTATCTCTTCCAACTGTCTGGGAGTGTCTAAGAATATACAGATATGAGTTTTACACCGTTTCTTCTCCACAATGGTATTTCATCAGAGCGGAAGCTAGCAGAGGGTCCCATGAAAGCTGGGCGTCATGCTATACGGCTCTGGCATTTATTGAATGTAGCCAGAAGGAGAGGTAGACATTTGGTCCGATTCAGCAGAAAGACAACAATCACAGTGTAGCAAGCGAGCTGTCCACACACACACACACACAGGCTCTATTTCAGTACATCGTCTCCCTTGGTAAGAGTTTGGGAGACACATAAAGGAGCTGGTGGTGGTGTTATCATCATTAGAGTTGCAGTTTGTGTGTGTGTGTGTGCGTGTGTGTGTGTTTATGTTAGGATTTGCCCTGGTTCTTCTCAGTGCAGGGACCGCATGGTTGTTTGTGTGCGCCCTGGGATACACTTCAGAGGCCGTGTTGGGGAAGCAGATGGTGGGTCTGTGATGTTCTTAGCCTGATCTGTCTGTCTATCTCTCTCTGTCTCCCTCTTTCTGCAGATATAAAACCTTCCTTTCTGAAGATGCCGGCCCTGAGACGTTAGTAGCCATTGTGCATGCCAAAGACCCAGACGGGGATGGCGTAACGTATGCCATCACTGGGGGTAATGAAGACAGCAATTTTGAGCTGGACAACCAGAAGGGTGAGTACAGTCAAGTGGGATGTAAACTCAAAACTAGTTGCTGTGGCCTTGGGGATGGTGTCTTTAACCAGGACATCTAAAGCCATCATAAAAAACGAATTTGCTCTTCCTGTCTGCTCAACACTCTCTTTTCATCCATCATTCAGCTCACGTTTGTGGTATTTGTGGGAAAAACAAACACCCCTTGTTTTGTTTTTGGTTTACAGCTCTTGTTTTGTGTATGTGTGCACTTGTGTGTGAATGTAATGTTTGTCTGTTTTCAAGCCTGCCTGCCTGTGTGCTTTCAGTTTCAAGGTTACATTTGTCTGCAGTGTTTGCTTTTCGTTTGTTTACCAGCACATTTTATGCCCGAGAGCTGAAAAACAGCAGTATGCTAAAGCTCTCTCCTGTCTTATCAGCCTCTCGGCACGGCTGTTCCACCACCCAACCCATTACAGGCCAGAGCAGAGAGATGGCCGTGGCTTCAGCATTCAGAAAGCTGCGTGGAGTTGTCACTTCAAAGATGCCGCAGCACGTTTTTTTCCACACAACCCCCTGCTTTTCAGTTTTGTGAATGTACAGCCATTACGGGTCCATTTTGTAATATTGTAAAGCATGATTCACAAAAGCAGTTATCTTTCATTCTTTTCAGATATGAATGTTTTCGATTCGAGAGGTTGTCACCTTGTGTGATACGTGCCTGTATTCATAAACGGCCTAACAATGACTTATTTGGTTGTATACACTTTTTAAAAAGAGTTCTATATTTTGGAAATGATACACTGTATCAACTGTATCAACAGTTTTATCAACTGTAATTAATTAGTTAATTGTTTTAGATTCAAATGTATTATTGTTTAAATTCATATTAAATGCAATCAGCTGAATTTTAAAGTGCTTTTTGAGCCACTAAATTGGACTCAATTACATCTTATAATTTCATAATTATTTAACTTCTATTGTCTATTGTTAAAATGTACTGCTAAATGCATCAACAAGCCTTTATTATAAACTAAAATATATATATATATAGTCATTTCTATTGAAATTTGTAATTACTCATTTGTCATGAAGTTGCTATTTAGTACATTTAAAATATATTTACTTTCAATTTTATAATTGAAGACACTACGTGTCAAATTATAATCAAGTTTTTTACATGTGCTTTAGTATGTTAGTCAACACAAAATAAATAGGTATACTTGGACCAAAGTTTCTTAAAACATAATGATTTAAAATGTACTTTAAAGTAAACCCGTCAATCATTACAAAGTGCAGTTTTTTAAAGTGTACTTAAGTGTGGTAAGGAACATGCTTATGGAAGTGTACTCTCTTTAAGTACACTTAAGTGTCCTTTTATTTCATTAATATTTACAAGTACGGTTTTAAAAAATATATACTTTTCAAATTTGAAGTACACTACAAGTGCGCATTTAACACAATCGGTTAAGCACACTTATTTTCATAAAGGCAGTGAGATGAGCTAAAGTATTTTTTATTATTTACAGGCATCATCAAACTGCGCCGTAGTCCTCCTCCTAAACTGCGCGGGCCTCAGTATGTCCTCAGCGTCACGGCGACCGATGACAACGCAGCAGGCGGACCACTCCTCCTCAGCAGCTCCGCCCAAGTCATCGTTGGCATCAATGACATCAACAACAACAAGCCAGTATTTGATGAGGTGAGGTTAAAAAATGTTTTTAAAACTTTGTCAAAATCTATTTTTAACAAGAGAAGGGATACATAGGTTGTAAGACTGAATCAGTGGACTAAAAGAAGAAACGCGAGCAAGTGTGTACAGGAGAAGAGCCTGATATGAGTAAAGAATTCAAATATATTCTCTCATTAAATCTGCCTAGCATCAAGTGCCTTAGGCTTTTAATACCAGTGACACTGTGAACACCTCACTAATAGCAGTGTTTATAGACAGAGATGAAGTCAATGGGGACAAGAAGTAAAGAATGATGGATAGGAGTTGATATACCGAAATGATAGAGCAGAAGACAGGCTGTAAGATAAAGGATAAACAATGAAATGCGCCTACTGATGACATGCTCAGGCTCGTTTTATCACCCAGTCACTAAAGACACTATGAAAATCAACTAACTGCTCAAGCACACCCACAAAATCATATCAGACTGCAATGTTCATACTGCTATTCTAATTTTCAGTTGTTTATGAATGCTAGATTGTGAAGGCACTGAATTGTATGAGGCAACTGAATTGAATCAACAGCTGCTTATAGCTGAATTAAACTTATTTCATAATTGATCATCTTTACATAGTTATTGAACTGAACTTAACTCTGAACTGACTTAGCTAAATGACGACAGTATTGATTTTTTAGAGCTGCTTTTGTGTTATATTCCTGTTTACCACTGTAAAGCTGCTTTGAATCGATCTGTATTATATAAAGCGCTATATAATTAAAGGTGTATTGACTTGATTTGACTTGAAGGATGTAGCAGACTGACACGATTTGACATGCTTTACTCAGACTACAAACCAGATACCTGAATTGGCTTTTCAAAATGCTCTGAATACGTTGCTCATCTGGCAAAAAAAGCTATTTTGTGAATTCGCCCCAAAATGAGCAAGTTAAAGAGAGCAAATATTAAAGAGCATGTGGAAAAGGAAACCCGGCGAGAAAGAGACAGGTAAGAGCAGAGCTGTGGGAAGAGCAGACAGCTGGCAGTAGGAGATCTAAAGGCTCTTGGAGGTCTCCGCTGGGAGAGCTTCTCAGCGCAGGCCGGTGGTGCAGGAGGGCTGTGTGTGAGTGCGTAGGAGGCAGAGCCGTGTCCCTGTACACTCTCCGTGAGCCCCACAGGCCCTACTTCTGCTGCCACCGCCGCCACCTCCTCTGCTGCTGCCCATGAATATTTCAAGGGGGAATTACTCACCGGCACAGGGGATGCATATGAAATAGAAGCACTAAGTGAGCCCCAGGGGCAACATCTGGCCCTGTTCCTTCTTCTCACTGTCTCTCTCTTTTCTCTCTGTGCCTGCCCTGCTGACCAGAGTCTTCTCCTTCTCTTTCACTGGTTCTTAACTGGCTTCAAGAGACTCTGATTTTACATTAAGCAGTGGCTCAACACAATACCAAACTTCTTTGTTCAAGAACATGCTTAAATTCAAACATTGATAGTTAGTTATTTAACCTTTATTAGTGGTATTTTTTTTGTATTAGCATGAAAACACCTCAGCGGTCTTCATTTTCTATAGACAAAATTTAAATTCTCATTGACTCGATATATCTGTTATATAAGTCAATATAAAGTTCAGCATTCAAAATGTAATTTGAAGCGATGTCATCAACATTATGTTTACATTGAATTAGATTTGTCCGCTCTCTTACATCTGTTTGCAAATCTAGTGTTTTATTAAAATTAGCATTAGTTAAAAGTGATACAACACAGATTACTATGATGTTTTTGCAATACAGCATGAGAATAAGATTTATTTTTCATTGCAGTAATTAAAATTCAGGGATAGAAATGTTATGAAACTTAATAAAAATATTAATGGTCCCATTATGCAACAAATAATTTCTTCATTTTCTTTTGATTTTAAAGTGCAATGTGACCCAATCATGTTCTTGAAAAGCTTTTTGAGGTTCACCCAATAACACTCCCTCATTTTGGCCCCACACGCTTTTCGACATTCAGACGAATTCAAACCTTCACCCTGCTTTGTAGTCGCTGGTTGCCGGTGCTCCTTATAGCACAGCAGATTACGGCAATAGACTATCTGTTTGAGTCTTTTCCCTTGCTAAACTGAGAAATCCTCCCTAAGCCCTCTCAGAAGGGTGAGTGTGTGTCGAAAGACAATGAGAGGTGTGAAGTGCAAAGCGCAGTGAGAATTCTCTTCAGAGGCTGGGAGGGAAGCTAATTCCAGCTTTTAGCCCCAGTATCGATCTAGTCACTTGATTAATCGCCTTAAGTTGACATGCCGCTCCCCGTGGGCACCGCTCACCAGGAGGCCCTGCCAGATGCCCGGTCTGTAATGAGAGCATGATGAGAAAGCAAGAGGAGAATGAGGAAGAGGGAGGTTAAGGGCTCATTATAAGTGTGTACTCCTATTATGGAGTGACAGGACTTCACAAGAGGAATTTATAAACACTTTATCCTAAATACACCTCGGATTCTCTCTACCATCATGTCTTGCTCTCCCATTCTTGCTTTTTCCTTGCTCTTTCTCTGTTGTTAGGAGGAACCATATGTCCAGCATCAATCTAGTACTACTATACTTTTGTTTGAGACCTTTGTATTGATCTTTGCCAAGGCATTTGCTAAGAACCTGTACATATTCTGCTGTATCCATGTCTGAAACTGCTTTTGTTTCTTCAAAGTGCACAACTACAGCGTGAATGCACTGGTCCTGGAGAATCAGCCCCGGGTACTTCCGTCCTGCACGTTCGAGCCCACGATGCCGACACGGGGGTCAATGGGGAGGTCAAGTACGGGATAATGCAGAGGGACGGAGCCTCACCAGGCTTCACTATAAACCCTGACACAGGTGCATACTTCCTCCTTTACCAGACCATTGATTACCGGCAGTTGAACCAAAGAGCTGTCATGTTGCTTGGTTGGTTTACAATGGTTTACATGCTGTTTATTAGCATTAAACTGGTTGCCAAATTAATAAAATATCAATTCACCAGTGAGATATGTGCATTGCATGTGTTCACAGGTGTGATCAGTACAGCAGTAAGTTTTGACCGAGAGAGGCAGCGAGAGTATACGCTGTCAGTCACGGCTACGGACCAAGCACAGGAGCCCCTCATCGGCATCTGTCAGATCACCGTCCTCATTGCTGACCAAACGACAATGACCCCAAGTTCGAGAACAGCCGCTACCAATGTAAGAACCACTGAAAAATGTCCATCACTCTTATTGAAGACTAGGTCAAATTGATGCTGATGTTATCTACAGTGTACAAGAGAGTATGCAATAAGTGGCACTTTTTTACATTTGTTACATAATCATACTATGCTATAAAATCTTCCAAATGGTCTGTAGTGATATGATCTTTTGCCAGTACTTAAGATCTGTTACTCTGCTCATTTGCATATATAAAGGAGTGATAGGAGAGCAAGCAGGCATTCATGGCAGTCACAACTCAAGTTTTAGCTGTAGACTCTTTAAACATTTATAAACGGACCTTTAACATTGCACTTAAGGGCAGTAAGGATTTTGCAAGCTTATCAAATTCTCAAGTCCAGGATTCCAGAGTGTAGTCAATACACATTAAACCTCAATATTAAAAATGCATAACAGTCTGAGCAAGGTGAGTTTTAATGCGCTGAACACAGTATAAACACATCACTAATCATTTTAGATGCAATCGAATGCAATCCTGGAAAGCTTGCTCAAAGTGTGAGAAATCTGTTTGGCTCTTCTGAAGGATTTTGCTTATAATTGCAAATATAAGTTCTGTAAGTTTGATGTCAGAATTCCTTTTCATCACATTAAAAGCGTTAGTGAGAAAGCTCATTAACAATTAAAGGGAAAGATTGAAATGTTTCTGGGACGCGCATTCTTTTTCCCGCTTTTCGCTGCACATGGATTTTAATAGCAGCATGCATTTCTTGTTTGTAGACTGTTGTTATGCTGTTAGACTGTTGTATGCGTCTTCAGCCGTTTCTTAAAAAAGGACACGGACTCAAGCAGAGCGGCTGAGTCTGTGTCCATTTTCAAGAAAAGTCTGAAGACACATCTTTTTCGGCAACACTTGATCCATTAATACTAACACTTTATCTTCTATTCTTCTATATCTATCTATTCTATTCTATATCGCCCATTGTGCGAATGGGCGGCCGGAGCACGTTAGGGGTTTTTCGGTATAATAACATAATAACAATAACTTTTTCCTAGAGCTGTGATAAAGCCTAAACAATGTTACGGTAATTTCTATTATCACCGTAAAGCTGCTTTGAAACAATCCATACTGTTAAAAGCGCTTTATATATGAAGGTGACTTGACTTGACTATAATCTTATAGAAAAAATAGAAAAAAATTATAATTAATTAATTAACAGGTACTGCGTTAGATTAAACTGGGAAGGGTCATAGAACTTGCATATTGTTGTCCTATTGTTAGTTTAACTGCTTCTATTGTTCCCATTTGTTATTGTTGTCCTATTGTTAGTTTAACTGTTTCTATTGTTCTTATTTGTGACCCTGGATCACAAAACCAGTCTTAAGTACCACGGGTATATTTGTGGGAATAGCCAACAATACATTGTATGAGTCAAAATTATTAATTTTTCTTTTATGCCAGAAATCATTAGGATATTAACTAAAGATCATGTTCCATGAAGATATTTTGTAAATTTCCTACCGTAAATGTATAAAACATGTATTTTTGTGAGTGAATGCAGCACAATCGCGAACATAAATGGACAACTTTAAAGGCGATTTTCTCAATGTTTCGATTTTTTTGCACCCTCAGATTCCAGATTTTCAATAGTTGTATATCGGCCAAATATTGTCCTATCCTAACAAACCATACATCAATGGAAAGCTTATTTATTCAGCTTTCGTGTAATGTAAAAATCTCAATTTTAAAAAAAATGACCCATTTGTCATCCATGGTCACATTTATTTGTAAGTAGCTTTGGATAAAAGCGTCTGCTAAATTAATAAATGTAATGTAAATGTTATTTGTTTTTGTTGATGCCTGTGTTAACCCTTCCCATGCCAGACTTCCTGCGAGAGGACACGGCGGTTGGGACTAGCTTCCTGAGGGCGGCGGCTCATGATGACGATCAGGGCACCAATGCGGCCATCACCTACTCTCTGTCCCAGCAGAGCCCAGCTTACTTTCACATAAACCCCAGCACAGGATGGATCTACGTCAACCAGCCTATCTCACAGGTGCACATTTCACACACCTACTCACATATACACACACCTTTACCTAGCTTTCAAAATGGGGACATGCCATAGACTTCTGTTGTTACAAATAAACAATATAAATAATTAATGAACAAATGTATGAACACACTTGTGTTTAAAAATACAAGTACATGTGCACATAAACACACAATGAAAAAACTCCTTACTTAGTGTAGTACAGGTATTTATACGGTGTCCGTCATATTTGGGTGTTTCTTCAAATGTCTTTGGGCACTTTTATGACCCAGAAATTGATTTGTATTAAACTAACAAATTTTGTCAATAATTTTTTTATTTTCGTTATATGGAAACTTATTACCATGCCTTTATGCCTGTGTAACTCTTGTCTGAGACCCAGTCATAATCATAAATAAGCAATCTAAAAATTTACATATGAAGCTTATGGTGATCTAAACAAAGAGTGAATCAAAGAGAATCTTATGGTGTCCTTTCCAGCATGACCAACAATTTTACCCCTAATATATATTATTAGATTAAACTAGTGAGAGTATAAAAAAGTGTGTTTTAAGAGAGTTATTTTATAAGTTTACAAGCCAAATTTTCTGTAGTTGAAGAAACATTCTTGTGTATGTGTGTTCTTTGGTCTGGTCAGAAATGTCATCGTCTTTACTTTTCTGCCCACGAATGGCTGTGTGTCATTTCTATGCTGGATATAGAAGCTCTGAGACGTTGGAGGTTGATTTGACATTAAAAATGCTGTATGCACATAGAGAAGTGCGGCCAGAAAGACAGGTTGTACTTCGGTGACGTCTTGCATCCTGTTTATAGAGTCATAAGTGATGGCAGTCTTCAGGTAAATCATCCGAAGACTTATAATGCAGTTTATGTCCAGAACTACACTACTTTTAACATGTCGTTGCTCTTAACAGAAATGAATGTGGATGCAATTTCCTCAGAGCAGGTCATTAAGACTGTATAATGTAAGTCTGTTCCATGTTTTTCATTAGCCGGGCTGACTGCCTTGCATCACTTATGTCGGAGTGGATCCGTTTTAGAATGGCAGACAATGTCACCCACACTAAACTCACCTGTCTTCAAATTGACAACTTAAACTGCCCCCCTGCTGTTATTCTTGCCTCCTCTCATTCTCCGTCTGTCTCTTCCTGTCTGCATCTTCCTTTCCTTTTTCCTGACCTGAAAAATGCTACAGTTTGGAGCCAGTTAAGCAAAGTTTACTGGTGACTCAATTTTTGAAGTGCTTTACGATTATTAGCAGTCATTTGAATGAAACACATTTTATTCCACCAGCCCTCAGTCTTGAAAGTCGAATTGAAAAAAAACAAATATCTAGAATCTTAGCTGCTGTAGTTGAGTTTCTGGATGTGAAACTTCCAATGGATAATGGTGATGACCAATTCTTCAGGTGGAAATATCAGGGATTTCTCATCTCTGACAAAAAACCTCACCTGTCTTTACCGGTATCAGTGACAGCCTGTATTACTTCAGTGTATGTTGATAAGCCCCTAGGCTGGATTATATCACCTGTCTCTCATCCTGACAGACATCACAGATCAGCCAGCAGATCATCGCTACAGACGGAGGGAGTCGGAGCAGCTCGGTCGACCTCACTGTCATCATCACCAACGTACACAACCAGCCCCCGCAATGGGAACAGGCGGAATATTGGGTCACAATCCCTGAGAACACTCCACGCGACAGCAAAATAGTGGTGAGACATTCATATACTCAACCACAAGTTCCTCTCTGCTTTTTAAAAGAGTGAGTTCACACTTACATATAATCAGATATAGTAAAGAGTATGCATATTTGGCGTGGTGTCCGAGGGGAGGGCTCCGAGTTCGAAATTTTGCCCGAATTCAGAGTACTCCCCCATCCCTGGCTGGGATGGAAATAATTGAGTGTGAGGAGTTGGGGTGGTGGGGGGATGCTAGGAAACTGCTGTGGGACAAAGTTAAGTCGGCTATATATATATCCTCTCGTGCTCATTGGGTTGATTATCTGAACGTGCTCCTCCTTGTCAAGAATTTCAGGAACGAACCCAATCGCAGACAGTATGCACAAACATGGAGTTTATTGAGGTACAAAACAGAAAACAAAACCCACGAGGGGGCAAAACAAGACTAGAGGCAACGAGCAAGACTAAGACTAGATAAATAAAGACTTGACATAAGACTAGACCGATAGAAAACAAACAGCTACACGAACTTACAAATTCTCTTATAAGATACAGACAAAGTACTCACAGAGAGTAATACGCAGTTTTGACAATGAACCGACACAGGACAGCAAACACAAGGGAATGATATAGGGGAACACTAATGACAAGGACAGGTGAAACTGACTAGACAATAATGACAAGACGAGGATAACAAGGGGGTGGGGTAACATAACGAGACAACACAAGCACATGGCCCAAACAATTGGCCATGCGCTTGTACACAAAACATGATTCTGTCATGATCCTGCCTCACGACCAGGGAAAAATCAAGAACACTTAGGCAGAATCATGACAGAACCCCCACCTTAAGGAGCGGCTACCAGACGCTCCTCAAGGGGACATTAAACACGGGACATGACAGACTGTGACATCGACACAAACCAACAAAACATGACAAATAACAGTAACGGCAAACACGAAAAGACAACAACAGGATTAGGATGAAACATTAAAAACAACAAACAAGGAAGAGGTGGTGGAGGAAACACAGAGTTCATGGGGGGTGGTCCAGGGTGGATGGGTGTGCTAGGGATCTTAGGTCCACGGGATGAGGGCTTGGGATGAGGATTCCGGGCGGACTTGGGTGGGGGCACACGAGGAGAAGCCATAGGGGAACCAGACTGAGACAGGGTGACACGTGGAGAAGCGCTGGGGGAACTTGACTGGGACGGGGTCGGAGACGGCACAGGACAAAAGACAAGGAGAGAACTGGGCGACAGAGGGGCGGAGACGGGCAACAATGTGGCTGGTCGCGGAGCCACCACAAAGGGATCAGTGTACCCTGTAGCAGAAACAGAGCCAGCGCTCTTTCCCTCAGACTCCGATGAAGCGTTCATATCGAACTCGGAAGCGCTGTCTGCAGCGGGCTCTGTGACGACTGCAGCGGGCTCTGTGACGACTGCAGCGGGCTCTGTGACGACTGCAGCGGGCTCTGTGACGACTGCAGCGGGCTCTGTGACGACTGCAGCGGGCTCTGTGACGACTGCAGCGGGCTCTGTGACGACTGCAGCGGGCTCTGTGACGACTGCAGCGGGCTCTGTGACGACTGCAGCGGGCTCTGTGACGACTGCAGCGGGCTCTGTGACGACTGCAGCGGGCTCTGTGACAGCCTTCTTCCTCCTCCTCTTTCTCCTTGGCCGTGGAGCAGAGGCCATGGCCAGA
Source organism: Chrosomus eos (assembly GCA_036326025.1). Lineage (NCBI taxonomy): Eukaryota > Metazoa > Chordata > Actinopteri > Cypriniformes > Leuciscidae > Chrosomus > Chrosomus eos. Next base: position 10,291,633 of record CM070831.1, read on the forward strand.
CCTGCGGCCGGTTGGGGAAGCACAGCAGGGACCATGACCGGCGAAGGAAGGACAAACTCGGGCAGCGTAGACTCCGGTGAGGACGACTCCGACGGAGAATCCCACGAATTCCGTCTCCCTCGTTTGCCACGAAGATCAACGGGTGTCTCAGGAGCCAGGGTTGAACTGGCCTGGTCCCAAGCGTCACGACACCCATCATTAGACCCTCAGAAATCACTGGAAGCATGGCAGACGAAAACCTTGAGGAACTCATTGACTCTCTCCGAGACAAGCAATCCACCACTGCTCGAAATGGGCGAAGAGTAAGCGACTCACGTTCAGACAGAGGAGGTGGAGAGTTGAGACCGGCGATGAAGTAGCGAGAGACCAGGACCTCAGGCAGGAAGAATCTCTTCTCTTCTACGACTTGTGCATACCTCTTCAGGGACAACTCACCCTGGGGAGGGAATGGAAGTCTTCCAGCTTTACTATCAGCGATGGTCGACTGCCACCATAGTTCTTGGTCAGTAGGTTGTGGTCTTGCGGGGGAAGACATACAGTCTGCTGGGTCCTTCTTTGATCGGTTCATTCTGTCAAGAATTTCAGGAACGAACCCAATCGCAGACAGTATGCACAAACATGGAGTTTATTGAGGTACAAAACAGAAAACAAAACCCACGAGGGGGCAAAACAAGACTAGAGGCAACGAGCAAGACTAAGACTAGATAAATAAAGACTTGACATAAGACTAGACAGATAGAAAACAAACAGCTACACGAACTTACAAATTCTCTTATAAGATACAGACAAAGTACTCACAGAGAGTAATACGCAGTTTTGACAATGAACCGACACAGGACAGCAAACACAAGGGAATGATATAGGGGAACACTAATGACAAGGACAGGTGAAACTGACTAGACAATAATGACAAGACGAGGATAACAAGGGGGTGGGGTAACATAACGAGACAACACAAGCACATGGCCCAAACAATTGGCCATGCGCTTGTACACAAAACATGATTCTGTCATGATCCTGCCTCACGACCAGGGAAAAATCAAGAACACTTAGGCAGAATCATGACACTCCTAAACTTTGTTAATAAAACATCATTAAATATGGCAAACACAAAGTACAAAATTGCATAATTAAAACCCACTTAACATAAATGCATGATTTTTCAGATAATCAGATTGTGCGGTTGGACCTAACTGTTAAGTAAGGGGTAATCCAGGGCTAGTTGTGCAATAATCGATTTTAATGCACAGCGTGGAGGCAATGAACCACCCGACGCAAAGCATAGGTGCATTCGAAGCGTTTAATGCACAGCTAGCCATGGATTATCACACTTATACCATGGTCATTTGCCAACATTGACAGGTTAAAGATGTTATGGATGTTTGCAGTGTAACATTTGACCGGAAGAGTCAATTTTCTTCAGTTACGGCTCATTAGATCTAGCATTCTGCCTGCTTTGAAATCAGACACAGAGATAAAGTACTGCGGTAAGATTACTTTTATTTGAATTATAGAGAGAGAGATGAAAGATGCGTGTGATTACCTGTGTCTGTGCAGTGTCTACTAATAGTGAAGCCGCGGGTTTTGTAAACTTCAAAAACAGCATTATTGTTGCTGATAAATAAAATGTAGCGATTCAGTAGTGAAGCTATTTTATTGGTCAAAGTCGTAGGGCATTGCTGGCAACAGGTTTCTGTGATCCTGAATCCTCTGTGTGTGCCCATAGCAATCTCGGATCTCTGCGTTCGAATGATGTCTTCAATGAAAGCAGCGCATTAATCTAGAACGGTGATTAAACTGACCTGGAAACTACACTTGGAACGCTCTACATACAGTAGCAGCAACTTATATGTGCATCATGCATACAGTGCACTCTGCGCACAACTGATTTTATTTTAGGCGAAGCTAGAGAATTGACACAATAAGCATAAATGTACAATTTTTGGTCTGTTCTTTTTATATTCTATTTATATGTTTATCAATACTTCTGAGTATTGAATGAATTATTGTAATCAAAATCTCTCACTTCATCTGCCATGTAGCGTTCATTTTCACTGAGCTTGTCACAATTAAGATACCTACTTTTTGTAACAGCCTTTGCATCAGGTCCACTTGATGTCTTCAAATGCAGTTCACTGGGTTTTCACATTCACATTGCTTTTTGCTTTGGTTGTGCTGTTGATAAGCAGAGGTAGAGTGTTGTGACTTTCTTACCGCTGAGGCTTGTCACATCTTATCCAGCCTTCATCTTGTTTGCTATTTCAGCCTGTTTCATTCGCTGTCACATTTTACATTCGTCTGGGAGCTTGTACCCACAGAGAGATCAGCATCTGCAAACAACCTCATCTGTCCAGCAAACTCAAGCAGACTGCTTGTCTTAACATTCCATTCTAATTCATTCAAAAGGGGCAAAAAGGCCAGTCCACTGAGTCTGTTTTCCTCACATACAGCAGATTTATCAGTGAAGAGCGCCAGGAGGAGTTCTGCTGGAGTCACTGTTTCCCTGACATCAGCGGCTTCCTCTGGCTGCTGCCAGCTATTCTGCAATCTTTTGAATCGATCGTTAGCACCTCAGTCCGTCATCATGTTCTTAGCTGAGGTCCTCAGTGGTCAAATACGTGCTTTTTCCACGTTGCTAAAGGGATGTTGCAATATGGCTTAGGAGGGATGCTTCGTTTTAGTCATTTTTGTTTACCTGGTTGTAAAGGAGGGTTTGCATCGGAGGGGTTTTAGGACGACTCTTGTAGTTTTGTAAACACTGGTTGTAAGACCGCTTACAAGTTTGCCACTCAAGGGAAATATTAAAATCACTCATTGAAGTTGGCTTATAAAAACTATGTCCAATTGCTAGGTAATTCTGTTCTTTTTAAAATCCAGCACTTCCAAATCGGCAATCTTCAAATAGTATAGGACTAGCATAGATAATTAATGTTGGTTATAGAGATAATTGTCATAGATTACATAGATAGAAGATTATGATTATCATGTGTGGATAAGGCAATCAGATGTGTTTCAATAGATGGCAATTAGATAGATAGATAGATAGATAGATAGATAGATAGATAGATAGATAGATAGATAGATAGATAGATAGATAGATAGATAGATAGATAGATAGATAGATAGATAGATAGATAGATATAGATTCTAATTGGCCGGGACTTTACTAGCAGCGTGAATCTTAGTTAACTTCATTAATCTTTTGACAGCCCGCTCTCCTCTGAGGGCTTCTGTTAGCATCTCTGTCAAAGAAAATTAATATCGGCCTAATGTACTGTTCCAAACACTGCATGTTACATATTTTAATACAGATGTTCCTTTACCTCTCTCATCATCTCCTATAGAACTCTCCTCACTTATACTAATGGTATTCTAACCTGTACTACTTTCATGGCTCTATATATTTGCAACTCTGACCTATATATACTGTAGTATACATGGTTAGATTTTATGTAGCAGGGCTTGTTGTAAGTAAAACTGTCACTTTCTAGGACACAATATCCAATGTGACCGCATTGAAATGTACTTTATGATGGGCACCGAATAAGAGCCACCGTAAGGCATCTCTGATCAGCTTTTTCTTTCTGATGCCATTGCTGTATAATGAGATGATTTCTAATTATTGCTAATTTCATGGCACCTCAGGCTGTACTCATTTTGCTGGCAGTGCCATTACCCATCTTATCATCCAGACATGTTCTTTTGAACAGCCCTTTGCACTGGATCTCAGCTACTCTTTGTCTCTTTCAGTCCTTTTTTTGCTGTTATTTCTGATTTGGTGAATAGTTTTGCTTTGTTTAATACAGGACATGAGACCACAGCTCCCAGATTATCTTTTGTTCTGCCATCTTTCCATGTATGGCTTTGTTTGTACCTGTTGCAAATTCATGGCCAAGAGTTTCTCATTGTGTTAATTCTGGTCTTTTCTATAAGTTTTTAGTTTGGGTGTAAAGGGCTACCCTGATTAAAAAAAAGCAGTATGGTCACTAATATGTTTTGGATGCTGTATTCTGGTGTTCTTAAAGAAATAGTTTACCGTCAGAATTTGATTGTCGCATTTGTGCTGAGAGTAACACTTTATTTTACAGTGTCCTTGTTGCAAGTTAACTATGTAGTTACTATAGTAATTGCCTATAGTAACATTTGTACATTTCTGAAATGCACTTTCTGTAAAGCTGCTTTGAACACTGGCCCTCATTTATCAAAAGTGCGTACACCAAATTTCCGCAGCGTACACCCAAAACCACGGTCACTTTGAGATTTATTAATATGGACTTTGGCGTACGGCACGCTCAAATCCTACGCCAGCTCAGGAGGTGGTGTACGCACGTTTGAGTTAGTGTGGAAATGCGCAGAAAAACAATTCCTCCACAAAACTCACTGACAAACTAAAAGATATGATATATTATGACCCACTGTAAAAAACAACAACAAATTATAAACTTCAGTGTTTATTTTTGTGTAAAATGGACTTCAATGTTTAATTTGTATGATTTTACCAAAGCATTTGATGTGTAGGCAATAGGCATATGTATTCCTTCAGTTGCGAGCCTGTGCGCTTTATCTGACGTCTCAGGATAAGGCCCGGCTCGTGCGCACGGACTGGGTTCAGTAATGAAAGGCTTTCAATGACCAAAAAATAATTCAGACTGACAAAATAATAAAAATGACATCCTTCTTCTTTTAAATAATAATAATAATAATAATGAAATTCTTCTTCTTAATATCAATAAGCGTCATTAATAATAAAAATCATTACGAAAAATCGACTCAATCTTCTGCGAGCGCCCTCTGTGGCGATCTTTATATCTGACCACTTTTTTTTCCCACCTACAATAAACAAGAAAATGCAAATAAGAATGCTTAACTTTATCACTATTGGTCTATATGTAAGCAATAAAGAAAACGTATAGCTTGATCACTATTGGTCTATATTAAGCAATAAAACATTACCTCTGCTGGAGTGCGCTTCTCAACGGTTCAACCCCCACACAATATTAACAGAACTCGTAATTCGGGTCCATATTTTGTTTTTGTGGGCGCCTAATCCCAATCTTTAAACTCCCAAATAAAACAATTTTGTTTCTTTCCACTTCCCTGGTGATGGCCTCGATCTTCACGTCAGAGAAGTTTCTCTTTTTGCCGTCTTCCGTGTGTTTATGGCGTAAAATGAGGGCGTGGGGGAAGCGGAGACTGGAATATATAGGGGTGTGTTATTCTAATGACGATCGTTTTCAGCCGCGGCATTTATCAAGGGCAGGTATTGCGTACACCGAGAATTCAAAGGTACGCACAGCTTCATACATCAGGCGGTGAGAGGAGTGTAAGCATAATCTTACGCCAACATATACGCCCGTTTCTACGCAAGAATGATAAATGAGGGCCAATGTGTATTGTGAAAAGCGCTATACAAATAAATTTGAATTGAATTGAATTGAATTACCATAAATCATGCATAACTACATGCAACTAACCCTAAACCACACCCTAATCCTAACCATAACCCTATAGTAAGTACATGTAATTAATTATTATTACACTGTAACACGGACACCATAAAAGAAAGTGTAACCATTGATAGTAACTAAATGTTGATTGGTGTAAAAGATTAAGTTTATTCTTCAGTGCACTATGCCTTTAACTAATATAAACAGGAAGATTTCCTTGCTCAACAAGTTTAACTATTCTAAATGACTAGCTAAACCTCCGACTATCTAAACATAAATAAACCTCCGACGGAAGCCTGCGATTGGTGAGTGAATAGTGCCTCATGGTTCCATCAAAGAAAGGCACAAAATCACCTTACAGAACCTTCTCATTCACTGTTGCTTGCTGGTGGAGGGATCTTCATAAGTCTATAAAGACAGTCGAATCTATATTCAAAAAACAGCTGAAAACTCATCACTTCCATGAGCACATAACTAAATCCTGCTGACTCTTTATAGCAAGAAAAAATGTCTTATGCTTTCATAATGCACCGAGCCCAAAATCAAGTTGTGTTTCCAATTCCAGTAGCCCCGCAAAGCTACCCTAAAACCCACCCTACACACACTTACATAGAACGACGTCACACAAAGGGCATGAATCATATAATCTGTATTTATTTTATCTGTAGTCTCAGCTTTTGTGTTTGAAGTTACATTTCTTCATATCTGGATTTTGTGTGTGTGTGTTAGCACTAAGCTCGCCACTGTGTGTACATGAAGGTGATGGTCCTTGGGGCAGTGTGTGTCAGAGCAGATCTGTGTATCCCTGCCTACTCACATAGCTCTGCTAATGGAGGATCTACCTGGAGGTCACCTTCAGTGTCTCTTCAGTCAGAAAACCAGATAAGTGTTGATACTTAGAGCTTTTTATCACCTACCTTCCTGCTTTTCGTTCGAGTTTCAATATCATATTCAACCACTCTATTTTCAAACTACTTGGTCACCCCTCCAAACTTCTTTTGATTATAATTGCAGTCGAGGGGTTTCAAAACACAGGTTGCACAAGTATTCATATCCAATCACTGACTTTGTTAAGGGAACACACCTTGGCAATTGGACAAATAACCTCATTTTCTTTATCCTTTCTTTCGTGTCTCTATTTCCCTCCCTTTAACGCCCACACCGCACCCGAACTCTAACACCGAGGTGTTACCCGTAATATGACTTGAAAAACAAAGTGCTTTACCACAATTACAGTCGAGCTCTCTTTCTCTTCAACCCTCTATACAGCATGAACTCCCTGTTGTAGAATAACTGTAGCAACTGGCTGTTCAAATCTGTTCTGTGCATTGGGAGCCTTCATGCTAATTCATCCTCAGAACTCTAAATACAAATTATGCTTGTTAAACAGTATAATGCATTCATTAGCAACACTGAGTAGCCTTGTTGTGCGTCAAGTGCTCCTATTCATTTCTCGCTCTCGCTTCCTCCCCCTTCGCTTTTCTCCTTCATCTATCTATCTGTCTCTCTGTCTAACTAATTAAAAATTTAAATATCAGTCAGCTCATTGTGGTATTATCTCAAGGAATGCTAATTAACACATTTTCAAAAGCAGTAATTGCAACCTTGAGGATGTAATTTAAAGGGCCTTGTTCGTGTGTATGGATAATGAGAATGCTGTTCTCATCAAGCCTGAGAGACGTCTGCTAATAAACTCTTGGAGGGAAGATTAGACAGGTTGGGATTTTGAAAGTTGACCAAATTTCTGATTAGTTCAATACGGGAACTTGCATGAATAGTTTAACCCCACGAGTGGTTAACCAAAAGAGTGGGTTGGTTGGGTGGTAAATGAAAGGCTGTAGGTTTAAATCCCACAACGGTTGATCTGTGAAATATCACCATTGTACTCTTGATCAAAACACTTAACCTTGGATTACTCCTGGTGTATTGTCCCTGTAGAAACTGCACTGTAAGTCACTTTGGATAAGAATCTCAACTACATGATGAATTAGTTGAACCTAGAGCTTTGAAGTGAATGGAAGATGTCCCATTGGACAGGAGCACCAGTCTAGGTAACTTCTGAGAGCTTTTGATGTAAACCACTGTAAAATATGTTGTTTTGAGGTGTCCTAAGAGTGTGTGAGTGACCACTTTAATGTTTCAGGCCCCACAAGTTCTTTATGTACAAATGCCATTTTACAATATTTTATCATGTTCATTTTACAATTAAATTATTACTTTTGTTGTGATAATCAAATCATAAATACTATATAAAATAATATTTCACAGTGAAACATTAAGAAATAGAAGAAATATTTTTTTCATGAAGAAAATGCAGCCTATTTTAAGGCCATTTTTTGTTTTACATTGTGATATTTTCATGCATGAAACCTTCTTTTAATTTCCAATAGCAAACTGTTTATCAAAAAAACATTTGTATTTTTTGGGTGGAAAATAGTCATGAAATAATGGCATAATAAAACAAATTTTTTCATGGTAATTTTGAAATGGTTCCACCCAAATTCTTATTAATGTAATTCATTTTAATAACAATAAAGGTTACTTTTAATTTTAAGGTGACGTAGTTACATTGTACTTACTCGGATAAGTACTACATGTACTTACTATAGAGTTAGGGTTTGGTTTATGGTTAGTTACTTGTAATTTACTGTTATTACTAAGTACATGTAGTAACATTTAACTACGTCACTTTAAAAGTGTTACCACAATAAATATTTTTTTGCCTTTCATATTGTTGGCCGGATAGAATAGACCATGACAAATCTTAATGAAATTCTCTCAAGAACAGTTACTTCTTAAAACACACATTCTGAGATCTGCATCAGTAGTGAGATACTCTAGAACTGTGAGAGAAGCATTGGTCAGGGAAGTTAGTGGAGCTCCGTCAAAGTGACTGCAAATAAGTTCACTGAATAGGTTATTTCTGTTGGGAGACGCATACCGAATGGCAAAGCCAACACTTAAAAGCAGGAAGCAAAAGCCACAGAGCTTTTAAGGTACTTGTTTTCTGTGTTGCAGTGGGCGGATGCTCTCAAAATCATGGCCAGGGTGATTTAATGGCTGACTGGACCCATGTTCTCTGACACACAGAGTTCTCCCTCCTCATCTCTCTCTCCATCCACTTTTATTTTGCTCTACCTTTTCGCCCTTTTTCTCTGTCGACTAAGTTTTATAACCTGCGCTAGACGCCAAGTGTTCCTTACTCTGGATGACCATAAATGGTTTCGGTCTTTCTCTTTGAGTTTTGACTGTTGGCTTTGCTGTGCCATTGGCCGTATTGTCATCGGAATGTTTTGTTTGTTTTACGGTGTCATTTGGTTGATGGTGTTTTGGGTTAAATGTGTTTTAGTCAGCTAAAAGACTTTGAGTTCCCCTCGCAGACAAGTTCCAGCTGTAATATTGGATTTCCCAAGCCAAAACCGGCTATATGTCTTGTAGCCAAGTACTATGCACATGTTTTTGTCTGAACATTAATTAAACAATGACTTTGACTTTCATGTTGTGGCATTACATTTCTAGGATTGTTGCACAGCACATGCCATGAGAACAATAAAAAGTATCCATGTCTACAGATTAACAGTAGCGATGCTCCTTATTCAACTGCATTTTTTTAGCAGTGACAATAACAACAATCTACAGTACTTTTTTCAACAGTACTTTTTATAGTAAAACATAAACTCTGATGTTAATCACTGTTTTCATCACTGTTATTTTGTAGTTTATTTAGTACATTAGTATCTGAAAGTAAATAAATCTCTTTGTCATGTTTATTGCTGTCACCTTCATCGAGATTTAAATCCCTCATTGTTTTTGAGCCAGAGAAATACTGTGTACTTACTATAAATCCTCCTAACTATAAATCATGAGTAGCTTAGCTAAGAATGCTACAGTTTAGCATTTCTGTTTATGTTGTCATTGATTTGTGTTTATGTGATGGCTGAATATTCTTCTCAGTTTATTTCCACTCACTAAAGTGTATTCTTTCCTAAGAGGATATGTGTAATCATTGGTTTTGTAATTAAATATGATATAAACATAGCTCTGTGAGGAGGACTTTTGGAAGCTACTTCTGCAGAAAGTTACTCCAAAACTGTCAATATTAGTTCAATAAGCAATTGAATGGATTATAGATAAAGCGTGTCTAATGTATTCACACACTGCAGTCAGTGAGTGCTTGCCCGATGGTTCTGCTGATTTCAAATGCCTTCTCTTAAATTATGCTAATTATTATGTTTGAGCTTTAGGAATAGGTGTTTAAATCTTACATGAATATGTGTTTAAAGTATTATAGCACATCCAAGCACACACAAACCCATATTGGTAATGCACATCAAAAGGTTTCAGATGTAGCAGACACATTTTCCAACGCCATTTTCATAACATAATATTTCACCATGCAGGCCATGTTTAATTTTATATCACCAACCTCAAGCTCATTTTCCCCTCCTAACAGACCATCAAGGCAACGTCCCCTCTTGGTGACCCCAGGGTGACTTATAACCTGGAGGAAGGTCAGGTTCCCGAGACCAACATGCCTGTGCGCTTCTACATCAAGCCTAACCGGAGGGACGGTTCTGCTTCTATCTTGGTGGCAGAGAATCTGGACTATGAGACCACGCGTTTCTTTACGCTACGAGTGCGTGTGCAGAACGTGGCGGCTGTACCCCTAGCTTCCTTCACCACTGTCTATGTCAACATCACAGGTGAGAGATACCCTGATCTTCTGGAAATTACAACTGCATTATATTTAAGCATGAATAAAAGTGCTGCAAATTTGGGGTCAGTGTTTTTTTTTTTACATTTTAATGATGTATTTATTTGTTTATTGTATTATTATTTTAGATTAGTTTAAACTAAATTATGGATGCTTTTTAAGTATGTATATACACGGCCATGCAAAATATTTGTTAGTTTTTGTCTCTTATACTCACCAAGGCTGCATTTATTTAATCTAAAAACAATACAGTAAAAATGTTAATATTATGAAATTTGATTACAACTTGTTGTCTATTTTGATATATTTTAAATGTAATTTATTCCTGTGATGGCAAAGCTGAATTTTCAGTATTTTTACTCCATTGTCACATGATCCTTCAGAAATCATTCTAATATGCTGATTTGGTGCTCAAAAACATTTTCTTGGAAAAAACATTTTTGCGGAAACTGCAATGCATTTTGTTTGATTCTTTGATGAATAGAAAGTTCAAAAGCACCGCATTTATCTGAATTATAAATCTTTTGTAAGATTATAAATGTATCACCATGGTTCCATGTCTTAAAATCATGGTACTTGGTGTAAGACAAAAAGAAAGGAGAACAAAAATGTAAAAATCTGACACAATGATAATAGTCCATGTTGACACCTCTCACTAGCACGCTACAAATACACCTCGACAACTGGTTCCACGCTGCCTGTGTGCCCTCGGAGAGGTAAACACATTTGTGGTAGTTTAGCAATCAGCATTTCATGCCAGCGCGGTTTCTCAGAAGCACAGCAGTGTCTGATCTGATCCACTGATTGTGTTTGAGGCGCTGACGCTAATGTTTTTTTCTTCCCTTTCTTCATAGCTCATTTAGCCTGTGCTGTGCATTTGTACACAAAAAGTGTTCTCTTCTGTCATTGAGTGTATGTGGAAATCTAGTGTGCTGATGAGTGCATGACAGGCGGCGGGTGGGGGGCGCAGAGTGACGGTGTGTGTATGTGTGTGTGTAATAGAAACAGTGAAGAGCTTTGGCATCAAAGCAAAACACTTGAGACCACATCAGCATTAATTAAGGGGAAAATGGAGATTGAAATAGAGGGAAAAGGAGACAAAAAGCCTGCGGAGCAACTAGTTTAGAGGAGCTGTAATCCACTAAGAGCAAAGAATCCAGACAATAAACCTGCATTATTTGAACGCACACATTAAAACCTTACACTAAATACTTTTTGGGGCCACTGTATTTACTAAAAAAATAATGTTTACCTCTAATCTAACATGTCCATATGGATAAATTGGAAGATTTGTTTCAGTAGTGTTTAATTTGTAACTGATTGCTCTCATTCTTTTTTCTTCCAGATGTGAACGACAACGTTCCTTTCTTCATGTCATCCACGTATGAGGCAACGGTTCCAGAGGGTGCAGAGATTGGCACATCAGTGGCTCAGGTCTCAGCCTCTGACTTGGACTCTGGTCTCCATGGCATGGTGAGAATCTTCTGAGTATGGTCCTTCCTGGTTCTTTCTAGAACTACCAGATCACATGACTTAACATTTGTATAATAATGTATGTGATTCTTAAATTATTTGATGCATAGTTCTCTTTTAATCTTGTTTGACACTCTTTCCTACCTAGATTAACTACATCATTCTGAAGGATCAAAGTGGCGACTCGCAGTTCTTCAGCATTAATTCCTACACGGGCATCATCCACACCCGGGCCACCTTTGACCGTGAGCAGAAAAGCTCCTACTTGATCGAGGTCCAGTCTCAGGACAGCTCCGAGTCGGCCCGACCCAGTCAGCAGGGCCAACCCAACACAGGTGTGATCCATCAACCATGTCTTCTCAACCCCTCGGTCACTCTGTTTCCCCCTTCACCAGCCTCCAGAATGAACTCCATTCATTAAGACTTCAATGAGTCACGCCTAATGAAGAACTAATGCAAACCCAGGGATTTGTGTGTAATTTAGGCCACGTATAATATAATTAGACCTTAATATTAAACAGTGATTAGGATGTTTAATACATTTTATAGAATAAATCATTACTACAAGTTTTTGCTGAACTTTCTAACACTTTCTATGGAGTCTGTGTTCTTGCAAATATAATACATACAAATATATTTTTTTAATTTAAGAAATAGCAAGAGTGCATTAAACTGATCAAAAGGGACAGTAAAGGCTTTTACATTGTTAAAAAATATATATATATAATCAAATAAATGCTGTTCTTTTGAAATTTTTACTCATCAAATAATCCTGTTGTTTTCACAACAACATTAAGCAGGACAACATTTTTGAACATTGATAATCATAAGAAATAGCACATTACAATGATTTCTGAAGGATCACGTGACACTGAAGATGGAGTAAGGATGCTGAAAATTCAGCTTTGCCATCACATGAATAAATTATAATTTAAAACAGCTATTTTAAATTATAAAAACATTTACAATATTACTGTTTTGTATTTTTGATCAAATAAATACAGCCTTGGTGAACATAAAAAAATCATACCAACCCCAACTTACAACGGTCATGTAAATGTATAAATATATACATATATTCACATTCACTCGAATTTTAATGATAATTAAATTTCATTATACAATTTACGCCAATGGCTTTTTTTATTTATTGTTTGATTTATATATTAATTAATTAAAGAAGAGCTTTTGTCTTGATCTGAAAGTAATACACACCTCTTTTACCCTGCAGACACAGCATACGTGAGGGTTTTTGTCACAGATGTAAATGACAATGCTCCAGCTTTCTCTCAGCCTGTTTATGAGATCAGCGTGGAGGAAGACAAAGAAGTGGGTTTCGTGGTCATTACCGTTACAGCTAACGATGAAGATGAAGGTAATTTTTCTGTTGTATGTAGGCGTGTCAAATATCATATTCAGGTGGTCCTGTCACTTGTCTTTAGTTTGTGTTTTTTGTTGTTTTAGTTTTGTTTGTTTGTGCATTGACTTCTTTCTGACAGCCCACTGATATTTTTGACAAAGATGGAGGAGAAGGGGCTGCAAAAAGAAATTGAGCGAAATAAATCTAGGTGGAGAATTCGCTCCTTTTTGTGCTGAGCTTGTTAGCAAATCTCTGTGGTGAATGTGGGAGTAACAATTTCAGCGCCCCATTTGATGTTTGTCTCTTTGATTTGTTTTTCTTTGTTGTCTTCAAGAAAAATAATTAAATAAGTAGCAGGCCTTTTTTATTGATAGAAGTAAACTCTCGTGTGAAAAATTTTGTGTCGAAATTTACATGAGCTGAGTGACATCTGAGGACCCAGGCAAATAACCATTGAGATTTTAAATGGAACGGAATAGGCAGCTCTGCCTAATATATAAAATATACTGAAATGAAAAAAGGAGTGTGTAATGGTACATTTTTGACAGAATTCTCGAGAGGCTTTACTAGGTGGCTTAACCAGAGATTAAATGTGAGAAAAAACAAGTGTATTAAACAAGCTTCACAGATTCTTTCATCGATTATCTGTAAGTCAAACTACAAGAAAAAACGTATACAAATTTATTTTGCTATTATTTACTCACCTTCATGTCATTTGTATGACTTTCTTTTTTTATTGTGTGTAAAACAGAAGATGATAGTGCCATAATACTGGTCCACTTTATTCCATAACTTCTAAAGTTGACGTGTTTGTGAGAGGAAAAGTAAAACAAATTGTTATTTGCTTAATTTACATTGATGCACTATACAGGTTCACAACACTGCTATTTTAGTGTCATTGGCCCTCATTTATCAAAAGTGCGTACACCAAATTTCCAGCGTACACCTGGCGTACACCCAAAACCACGGTGACTTTGAGATTTATCAATATGGACTTTGGCGTACGGCACGCTCAAATCCTACACCAGCTCAGGAGGTGGTGTACGCACGTTTTGAGTTAGTGCGGAGCTGCGCAGAAAAACAATTCATAACACCACAAAACGCACTGACAAACTAAAAGATATGATATGATTTATTATAACCCACCGTAAAACAACAACAACAACAAAGTAATTATAACTTTAAGTGTTTATTTTTGTGCAACATTGTCTTCAATGTTTAATTCGTGAGATTTTACCAAAGCATTTGATATGTAAGCATACGTATTTCTTCAGTCGCGAGCCTGTGCGCTTTACCTGACGTTTGCGCACGGACTGGGTTCAGTAATGAAAGGCTTTCAATGACCAAAAAATAATTCAGAATGACAAAATAATAAAAATGACATTATTCTTCTTTTAAATAATAATAACGACATTCTTCTTCTGAATAACAATAAGCGTCATTAATAATAAAAATCATAAAAATAAGAAGATCTTCAGTGCCGACTGCCGAGACGCGCCTGTGGCGATCTTTAGATCTGACCACTTTTTTTTCCACCTACAATAAACAAGAAAACTCATGCTTAACTTGATCACTAGCCTATTGGTCTAAGCAATAAAACATTCTTAACTCTGCTGGAGTGCGCGTCTCAACCCCCACACTATTAACAGAACTCGTAATTTAGGTTGAATTAATCCCTACTTTTATCCACTTTAACCTTTAATCCCACTCTTTAAACTCCTAAATAAAATAGTTTTGTTTCTTTACATTTCCCTGGTGATGGTCATGGTCTCGATATCCACGTCGGAGAAGTATTTTTTCTTTGCCGTCTTCCATATGTTTATGGCGTAAAATATGGGCGTGGGGGAAGCGGAGACTTGAATATTTAGAGGCGTGTTATTCTAATGACGATCGTTTTCAGCCGCTGCATTTATCAAGGGCAGGTATTGCGTACACCAGTATTTCAAAGGTACGCACAGATTCATAAATCAGGCGGTGAGAGGAGTGTAAGCATAATCTTACGCCAACATATACGCCCGTTTCTACGCAAGATTGATAAATGAGGGCCATTGAGATTCTATAATAGTTTTTAATTGGTTTTTTATTTTTGTATTTTCCATTTTAATTTCTATTTCACTTCTATATAGTTTTTATTATTTTTATGTCAATTTTAGCTATTTTAATAAATCAAGTTAAACTAAATGAAAAAGAAAAAATGTTTCCTTGTCAACAAGCTGAAAAAAAATCTATTTAAAAAAAAAAAATTATGGTTTTAGTTGACTATAATAACCCTGGTTCACAACAACATGAAGATGAGTAAATACTGACAGAATTTCCAATTTTTTGACAAACTATCTCTTTAAGATAACACAGAGAGGCAGAGAAAGGAACAACATGCAGTTTTGTTATCCTAACCGCTCCGCACAGCAGCCTCCTTTAGTATTGTTACCAAACTATGCTAAACCCCTCAAGGGCAAGCTGAAACTGCTGGGAGTTCATGTTTATTTCAGTAGCACACAGACTTTGCAATGATGTAACTATCACCATTAAACCATTTTAAAGAAAATGGTTTGTATTTTTTTTTCTTCCTGTAGTATAAGATGCCAAAATTAGCATGTGTACGAGCATTGCTGACAGCGTACTTTACCTTAATGCTATGCATTGTTTGACCTCTGAAATGAAACTTGGCTGTTTAATAAATGTTTTATTTATGTTTTTAGAGAGCTGCATATCCTTCAGACAATCTCAGCACTGTCTGTAAACATCACCTTAGCAGCTGAAACCACGCAAATGCATGAGCAGCTATGAATTAGTCTAGCAAACTCTCAGTGGTCAGTCGAATTTGCATATTCCGGTTTACTGAGCGACTTCTACTGCTGATTTTGTTACTCCTGTTGGAACATTTGGTCCATCGCTTGTTTCCTCCGACAGCCATAGAGTTGCTCCTGTTAATCTGAGCGCGACAGGCTTGGACAAATCACCTATCCGTCCAACGTAGCGTGGCAGCCTGCCTGTCTGCCCACCCCCTCATTTCTCATCCTCTGCCTGTAGAATATTCCAGGCTGTCACCTCCACACATCTCGTGGCACGATTCTTCCACCTGATCTCGCTCTGATTTCCATCAGGGCATGACGACTTCGGCTCATCTGTCAAATAAACAAAACAGGCGGGAGCGCAATGTCTCTCACGGCGACACGGCTTCACCCGTTACATATGCATGACAAATTACGTGTGGCGTGGAGCCGTGTCAACAAGCAGGCTGGAGTGAAGGAGACAGGGGCAGCGGGATGGAGACGTGCAGGTGTCTGATAGCTCATTAATGATCCGACTCCTACGCTGCTGTGGAGGTGAGAAGGGTGACGTGACCTGCCATGGCTGGATGGACAGTCCTGAGCAGAGCGTAAGCTAATATCTCACGACTGTCATGAAGAGAAATGCAAATCGAAGCTTGATGTCCCTCTGTCCCCTTCCTGCTTTAGAAGGCACAATGAATGAGATCGCCATTAAAATGCAATATTTCTTATTACGCTGGGGATGAAAATGGGGAATAGGAATAATTAGGAGCTGATTTGCAGGAGAGGAGGAATTTTATGGTCCTGTTAAGTGTTTCCTAAAGCTGATTAGCAGTGCCCTCTTTGAGCTGTTCATTAAACTCCAGACTGATTTCAATGATGGAATATGTAAAACACGCACAACTTTCTTCAACAGCTGAATGAGCACAAGGTCTCCTAGACTTTCAGCTGTCTTTCGTCACCAGTGACCATCCTATAGATCTTAGGTTTAACCTGGTCGGCCTCTGGTGGTGCTGTTTTGGGGTCGCCATATGGCCCGCCTGGTCCTTTAAGAAGCTTGCTTTTGGCAAAATCACTTGAGCTCCCCTCAGCAAGCGTCACAGCACATCACACTTCACATCCATGATGGCCGTAGCCAGGATGAGCAGGACATGTTCTAATGAAATCCTCACACATCACGCCCATATGGTGTTTGTCTCATAGAATCTGATCCGGACTGGTAAACAGAGCTGGCGCAAAACTAGAGCTTTTCCCCCCGCAGTGTACCGTGGGGGGATAAAGCCAGTTTGGGTCAAGCTAGGGAGCAGTAGAAAGTAGGAAAGATAAACTATGGTGATTGTTTTAAACAAATTTTCAAACACATGAAAGGAAGGGTCTATTTATTATATTTATTATATATTTGTATTATTTTTAATAATAAGTAATATTATTTGGATTTCATAGAGCACGACAACAGTTATTCAGTCTTAAATCTAGACTGTGGTGATTGTTTAAATCAATCAATTTGAGATACATTTTTAATCACTGATCTACATTGTTAAGTCCAGATTGTTTTAAAGCTTTACAGCTTTAAACAGTGATAACAGGAAATGAATGCAGCAAAGATTGTCCAGTTTAAGTAAGTTCAGTAAGTTCACATTTTGTCGTTGTAAAAAAAAAAGCTGTTAATTTAGGGGCTGTTTAAAGATTAAGTGTCATTTTTGTGCATTTGGTGAGTTTCTAAAAAATATTATTATTATCTATTGAGATTTGTTTAATGACATATTGAGTTAAGATGATTGTCTGTATGTTATGTAAAAAATATGTACAAAACAGATTGTCTGTGACATTTTGTATGTGCATGCATGATTTCAGTATTTAAGCACAATCATATCAAGCCTGTGTGCATTAGAGCTTTCTTGTCCTTTATGTAATCCTCATCAAATGAGCACAGATTAATGCTGACATTCTCTTTTTATCCAGCTCAGCCAAGCTTAACACTTCCTAGAATGCTAACGCTTCCCAAACACCCCCAAACAGGTGCCAATGCCAAACTACGGTACCAGATTACCTCCGGGAACACCATGGGCACGTTCGATGTGGAGCCAGAGGTTGGCACAATCTTCATTGCCCAGCGGCTAGACTATGAGCAGGTGCAGCGCTACGAGTTACGGCTGGTCGCGTCGGACGGAAAATGGGAAAACCAGACAATGGTTGTCATTAATGTCATCAACCAGAATGATGAGGCACCCCTTTTCACTCAGACTGAGTACCATGGCAATGTCATGGAGGAACTTACAGAGCTTCCTGTCCTTGTACTAGAGGTGAGGGGTTAAAACAATTAAAAGACACATGTAGTTGCAAAACAAAAGAAAATGTTGTAGTGAGGAAAATCATCCTTTTGCAGAGATATGAAATAATTTTGTGAATGTCTTACTTCAAATTGGTTTCAGTTTCGTTACGGGTTTCTTTGAAATATGCAATGGCTATTAATGTCCTCATGTAGTTTAAATCTTTGGAAGAAAAAGTTGGCCTGTTTGAAATTAATATTTTGACACACCCTGCCAAGATTGTTATTCTCTGCTAGCATGTCTCAATATTGCTGTCTACTGTGCTGTCAGTGTAAAAAAAATAGACTTCAAAGACTTTGCATAAACATACCGGAAAAGAGGCGGAGAGAACTATCAGCATTCCTTTGCTGTGACTATTAACTTTTAATTGCCTCGTATGTTCTGTGACTAGTGTGTTGAATTCTAAAATGCATGCCTGTTTTTTCCCCATCTGCTCTTCTCGCAGGTCTCAGCTACAGATCCAGATCAAGAGGCAGACCAGCGTGCAGTCCGCTATTCTCTACACGGGCAGGGAGCTGGTAGCGAATTCACCATAGATGAGATGAATGGTAGGATCTTTGTGCAACGCCGTTTAGATCGGGAGGTTCGCTCGGCCTGGCAATTCCTTGTACTTGCCACTGATGAGAATGGGGCAGGGCTAACCGGGTTTGCTGATGTTCTAGTCGACGTGCAGGATATCAATGACAATGCACCTGTTTTCCTATGTGCAACGGACAACTGCTTTTTGGGGCACGTGCCTGAGAACTCCCCAGCAGACACTTCCATCATGGAAATGCGGGCCACTGACCTAGATGATCCAAAAGCTGGCAAAAACGCTATCCTTACCTATAGAATTGTGCAGAATGTCCGCAATGAAATCAATCTCAACCTCTTCTCCATCAACCCAGCCACGGGCACCATCTATACTGTTCTGCGCTCTTTGGACAGGGAAGTGGTGGATCGATATCTCGTTGTGGTGGAAGCTTGTGATGGAGGAGGACTTTCAGGAACAGGAACAGCCACCATCATAGTTTCCGACATCAATGACCATCCTCCAGTATTCACCCAGAGGGTCTACATGGCCTCTATGCCAGAGAACTTGGACATCAACAGCGAGGTAGTGGTAGTGGCTGCCACCGATGGGGATGAAGGTGAAAATTCAGTCATGACGTTCAGCATCATTGGTGGAGATGAAGACCGTAAATTCTTCATCGAGACAGACAAGGTAAACCACCGTGGCATTGTGAGACTGAAGAAGAAGATTGACTTTGAGAAGCCACATGAGCGCACATTCAACCTGACGGTCAAAGTGGAGGATGCTGACTTCTTTAGCCTGGCTTACTGCATCATTCAGGTGGAAGACTCCAATGACCATGCACCAGTCTTCTTCCCACAGTTCTACGAGGCAGGATCCATGTTCGAAGACGTCCCAGTGGGCACCATCGTGGCACAGGTGACAGCCGTGGATCTGGACTCTGGTCAAAATGGGAGGTTTACATACAGCATCGCCCCAGAATCCGACCCCTTTCAACAATTCCTGGTGGATAAGAGCGGTTGGGTTGTAGTTGCTGACTCTCTAGACAGGGAAAAGGTGTCCCAACATAGGCTTATAATCCTAGCCACAGACATGGGAAGCCCTGCTCTGACCGGCTCTGCCATTGTGTTAGTGACCGTACAGGATGTCAACGACAATGGACCAGAGTTTGAGGCTCCATATCGGCCCATTGTATGGGAGAACACTGTTGCTCCACAAGTCGTTCACATGAATGACACATCTGTTCTGTTGCATGTTATTGACAGAGACACGTCATCCAACGGAGGGCCTTTTTCCATCCGTCTTTTGATGTTGACCTCTGATGTTACTAATTTCAACTTGACTGATCTGCGGAATGGCAGTGCCATGATAACCGCTCTCCGCAGCTTTGACCGGGAACAGCAGAAGCGTTATCTTCTCCCCATCCTGATGATTGACAGTGGCTCTCCACCAATGAGCTCCACCAGTACACTTACCATCATAATCGGAGATAAAAATGACCATCCCCATGCACCTGGACACAGCGAGTTTATAGTGTACAACTTACAAGGTATGTTCCAAAGAATAAATACTACAATGCTAATACTATCATGCTAAATATGTTAGTGTCATGGTTCTTTTGTAAGTGTTACCATAATCATTCAGCATGATATTTACTTGGTACTTCAAAAAATACCACGGTACTGCATTGTAAATGTGTTTTATTGCCATGCTACATGCCCAAAATACCATGATAGTACAAGTTTAAAATACCATGGTAGAACCATGGTCAAGTCCAAAATACCATGGTAATACCATGGTACTTTTTGTAAATGTTAATTTAGCATGATATTTACATGGTACTCCAGGGTACTTCAAAATATTCCATGGTAAAAGTAGTATTACTTGATATATTTTTAGCATTTTTCTCTTTTCTCTGATGGAAATGCATTGGCCTTCTAATAAGAATTTGTCATGAAGCTCAAACATGGCATGATGCTAACAATTTACTTAAATCCCAGGTTTAAGAGGCACATACACACAAGCCATTTTAAAGGATGTTGATTTCATGACTAACAGGATTACAGCATTTCGTTTTGCCTTTTGGAGAAATGGCAATGTTGCATGCTAATAGCATTGCATCCCCCCCCACTGTGCTGTTTAAGTGGGTCCATATGTGCCAATGAGATGCTCTGCTTTTTGCTTATCTCTTTAAAGATATGTCTTCTCCACCCACCCACACACGCGCACATCGCCCCAGGTATCGCGTAGCCTAGATGGAGGTAGCTTGTCTCTAACCTCATTATGTATTTTCCCCAGGTACACTCCCCACGACGGTACTTGGACAGGTTCAATCCCCTGACCTTGATGATTGGAGCGAGAAGGTTTACAAGTTCGAAGGCAAACCCCCCAGGTGCTTTGATCTTCTATTGAAGTTTGATTCAAACTCTACTGTGTCAAGTGACACTTACAAGAGAAGAAAAAAAGAACAAAAGTAAGGGAAGATAAAGGATGAGAGTGTGCAGAGCACGGCATATTAGCTTACTGACATCTCGCCTGTCACTCGCCTTTTTCATTTCAAAATTCACTCTGAAGTGATACACAGATTCTCTCCTAGTAACTGATAAGAAAGATTACATTGGCTTGAGGTTCTCTCTAATGAGCTGCATCAATATGATGGTCTTTGTCCAAACCAAACTCTGTGGCTCATGCCAGCAATGGCACCTTCAAGCAAAGCGATTAGCTAACACTCCAGCAACCAATGCCAACTCAATCAGTTTAGTCTTGAGTTCAATCACAGTCTATTTCAAGTTCCATCCAGAGCTGTGCCTAACGGTGTGTTGTGGCGGATCTGCTCTCATTAATTTGGATAATTAACACATTAATACATTAGCAGTTTGATGCTTGCTAGTGTGACACATCTCTTGGCACCGAGAGCATAGCTTCAATCCAAGCAGTTTTTCATGTGCTTACTTGACAGTTAAGTACCTAATTTGGCACCGGAGCTGAAGGTTACCATCGAGGTGGAACTCTATTCCTGTTATATGAACATGATTGAATTTAATTTGAGCAGTGACTACTGTGAGTTTAGCGACCTTGCTTCACAATGTCTGAAGTTACAAGACCAAGCAGAGCTTCACTGCAAACAGCATATTAAGAGCCATAAACCAGTGTTGTTTAATAGATGTGTCACTTTCATTTTGTGTCCTTGTCCTCCTAGTGCACACTACAAGACAAGCTCATCACTCACACAAGCCTGTAGATGCAAATGCAACAATAAATGTAAAATTTGTTTGAAATCTGGTTCCATGAGATAGCAGTGAGCAGCAGACAATGACATTGCAAGTCTGCAATCATCAAAATATATATTTCCCATGTATTTAATTAAAATAAATACATCCGTATAACAAGATACATCTATTTGAGAAGCTTTTAGACAATTTCAGAACATATAACTTGGATTTTAAGTAGATTTTTCTTATATAATACCATTTGGGTTTGTGCTTGTTTTTGAAAGAAACTGTTCAAGTTAATGTATCAAAATACAGTATACAGTAATATTATAAAATATTATTATAATTTAAAATAGCTGTTTTCTATTTTAATGTATTTTAAAATGGAATTTATTCCTGGGATGCAAAGCTACATTTTCAGCAGCATTACTCCAGTCTTTAGTGTCACATGATCTTTCAGAAATCATTCTAATATGCTGATTTGGTGCTGATTATATTTTTAAGCATACATGTAACACAGTTTAGTGATGGTTTATGCTTAAAAAACAGGGGAAAGGGCACAGGACGACACTTCAGAATGCAGAGCAGGGATAACACAACTGTGAACTAGACAGAGAAAATGCGTATCCATACTAAGAAAGAGAGAAAGAGAGATTGGTGCTGCCCAGCTGTTCCTGGAATCTCTTATCCAGAGCAGCAGAAGTGTCCCTGTCATGGTCATCACATCTGGAGACGGAGACAGGAGTTGACATAAGTGCTTTCACTGATATACACACTGCCATTAATAATACAGCTTGAGTCACCTTACAACATTGGTTCTGCTCTCTCATGTGTGATGATCCAGGAATGAACCTTGGAATGAATCTCCAGTTACTGTACAGTTACTTTCATTCTGGTTTTTCAAGGCTTAAAGGGAAAGTTCACCCAAAAATGGAAATTCTGACACCATTTTCTTACCCTCATTTTGTTCCAAACCCAAATGCTGCTCTTTTCCTTAAGATAAAGTGAAGGATGACAAATGCTGTCAAGCTCCAAAATGACAAAAATGCACCAAATCCTCAAAGTATCATAACAGTGGTCAATATGTCCTGTGCACTATATGTCAACTGCTATAAAGTCATAAAGATAGCTTTGTGGTAAGAACAGACCAGAAATTCTCCTATACATCTTAATTTTACAACATGAGTAAATTATACGTTTTAATTATTTAAAGGTAGTAAATCAAAATTTTTCAGCAACCAACACACTAGTTGAATCTTGAGCCATGCATTAATTCTTGTCCTTTTCCCCACACAGGCAATTCAGCCTGAACCAGAACAGCGGTCAGCTGAGCATCCGGGAGGGCACAGCTGCTGGACTCTACAGCCTGCAGGTGAGGGTGGCAGATAAGAGCTGGCCCGACGTCACCTCATCGGCCGAGGTCACGGTGATGGAGCTGGAGGAGGAGGCGCTGAGGAATGCTGGGTCCATCAGACTGGCCAGTGAGTGACACTTTCTTTCAAGGAAACTGAAATCTTAATATAGACCAGCTCGCTTTTGTTCAATTAATTAATTCAAACATATGTATGCATGCATAAGTGCTATGCTTAACATGAAAAATTGCAATTTCCTTGATTGCTTGAAATAAAATTATTAAACATACTGTAAGTTCTACAGTAACTTCTCAAGTGTAAAATAAACTAAGCAGAAAACAAGTGCATGTTCTTCAATTGTTACATCAATAAAATGCGTTTCAATGCCAATATCCCATTAGAAAAGTGGCTGTTTTTTTTAAGACCATTTTGTTTGACCTTAAAAGTTTGTGCATCACATTTCAATGCAGATTTTGTAGACCTGTCACAATGGGATACAGGCTGATATTGATGAATGAGAATAATGCAATCTGCAGCCTTTGAGTAAGTGCTCTTACTCATTTCACATGCAAAGAGGCCCTTTGCTTCGAGATCTTAAAGGGACAGGGTAAAAAAAACATCCTACAAAATAGAGTGAGAGAAATTGTGGAAAACATTTGTGGAAAATTAAATCACAAAATTAATTTTTTCTCCAGGAAACATTTTCATTTGGAAAAAAACTAAATATTAAACCCACGTTAATTAATGTATTTGGGGTTTACATTGTTGGTAAGTTCTTTGTATGTGTGTGTTTGTTATGCACAGACCTGACTGCAAATGAGTTTTTCCGAGCATCAACCAATGAGGAGAGCCGATACATGCGTTTCCACCGCCTCTTGTCCGAGCTCTTCCAGACTGATATGGAGAATGTTGATGTCTTCAGCCTGGCTAGTGGCAGCCAACCAGCTCAGCATCACCTAAGCGTGTGGTTTGCCGCCCATGGCTCCCCGTACTACAAGCCGGAGAAGCTCCACGGGTACCTGTCCATGCACAAAGCTAAGGTGAAAAGACAAGCGCACAAAAACTCACACTTTCACACCGATCCACGTCCCTGTGTTTTCCACATAGGCACAGACATGGAGTCTATGAAGCCGTTCACATTAACACACGTGTAACACCTGCACTCAGAGACACACTTTGCAATGGGCAATGAATATTTCATTTCCATGTAAGGTATGAGATGGTGGGCTGTCGCTTTGGGACTGGGAGGCGACAAGGATGCTGGGAGGGAGGGATGGAGGGATAGAAAGAACATGTTGCTCTCTGTGCAGCATCCACCAGTCTATAAATCAGGTGTAGAGAGTGGCCGCTCTTCACACCCCAGCATGGTGCTAAAGCTCTCACCGAGATGATGTTGATGCACTACACAGGAAGCTGCTCTGGCATTTTTAAAGCCGCTGCTAAGGGATGTGATGGACTGCCCTTGAGACCGACCCTCGTCATTCCAGAACAAACACACTCGTATTAACAAACGCGCACAACCACAAAAGAAAAAAATAATTGTGGCAAATCACTTGTTTGTTTGATTCCTATTGTAAATCTCTTCACCAAAGATGAACATTTATTAATAAAAAAAAAATTTAGTAGAATGACCAAGCTCTTTTTTTTTCTCCAAACAGCTAAAATGAATAAAGAGAAACAAAACTACAAATGGAAGAACAAAAAAAATTAAATAATAAATAAATAATTAAAATTAAATAAACAAAATATATATATTTTTAAATTTAATTAAAAGATAAAAGTGTACTTTTTCTTATGTTGGTGACCCATAAAAGCTCATAAATAATAATTTTACAAACATATAAATTTAGTTAAAAAATAATAAATTATGGAATTCAAGTAAGATTTGTACTTTTCTTTCAGTTGGAGTCCGCCCTGGGTTTGTCCATTCTACAGGTGGGGGTGGACGAGTGCGCCTATGCAGCCTGCGGTCAGACAGGTGGCTGCTCTAGCAGGGTGACATTCAGTGACACCCCTAAAACACTGAACAATGGGAACGTCTCTTTGGTGTCTGTCTCAGCCAAAGCAAGCGCTCAATGTGGCTGCATCGCTCGAGAGGCCGTTCACCTGCTCTGCTCATCGTACTCACAAAGCCCTTGCCTGAACGGAGGCACCTGTGTGGATAGTGAACTAGGCTACAGGTAAAACAGTCTAGCATTCTACCACTCAAGTCTTGTTAATAATGTTTATTCTATG
Organism: Chrosomus eos; assembly: GCA_036326025.1. Classification (NCBI taxonomy): domain Eukaryota; kingdom Metazoa; phylum Chordata; class Actinopteri; order Cypriniformes; family Leuciscidae; genus Chrosomus; species Chrosomus eos. Next base: position 10,317,041 of record CM070831.1, read on the forward strand.
ATATAGAAAAAAAACAGTTGAATCATATAATCCCATGGCAGATTCACATTTGGTCTACTGCTCTGTTGCAGGTGTAAATGTCCCCCTATGTTTGATGGGCCAGAATGTCAGCAAACCAAACACAGTTTCCTCGGCAATGGCTATGCTTGGTTCCCTCCCATAAGGCCTTGCTTCCAGAGCCACATCTCTCTAGAGTTCATTACAGAGGCAGCCAATGGCCTGCTGTTCTACAATGGCCCAATAGGAACACCTCAGCCCAGAGAAAAAGAGGACTTTATTGCTCTGGGTATGTAAGGAAAATTGTCCCATTTTATTGTGCAGGTGTTACTTTAGAATATAAAGTGTAATTTAAGTATTATTTATGTACTATTATAGTATTTATTATTATTTTAAATTATATTTTTTCAAATGACTGAAAAAATTACTTGAAATCAGTTCGAACTAAAACCACATTTAAACATGAGATCAGTTTTTTTAAACTGAACAAAACATTCAAAAATAATCTCAATAATGCAAAAACAACCTTCATAGTACCATTATGATTTAAGATTCTCTTGTTACCACTACATGAGATTAATTTCGCCTACCAATTAACTGAGTGACTTAAATCGATTAATGGCAACAAGCACAATCTGAAGTGAGCCATTAATGAAAGATGTTTGTAAATGTGTGTGGTCAGCAGTGGTGAGAGTGGGGTTTGGGTCAGCATTGATCTTGACACCAGGTCACCGATGAAGGTCACATATTCAGATTCTGTGCCACCTGTCCAATACTGTATTATGCAACCGGTCGTATGATTTCAGGAAACGACCCTCCCGTGGCCTTGCATAAGCTTACATCATCAGTTTGGTACATGTTTTTATTGAACTGGGGCCAAAACCCTCCACTGCAGTGACAGCAATTTCAAACTAACCACAAATTGATTACGAATAAGCATTTTTTACTGCTGGGGGTCAAAACTAATCTGAGGGAGCATTAAACCGCATAAGATTTTCATGTCACATGTGTTTTGCTGTACGGTATATGCTTCTCTGTGATGAGTTTGAAAACTTGTTAAAGGTAAAGTTTGTCATTTTTAAACAACTAGTGGCACCAAATAGCCTTGGGTCAAAACTATGGTATCGCTTTGCCTATGTTATGGGCAAAAATCATGCTTCTAAAAGTAACAAGCTGCATCTTTGAGGTGCCATTCATGTCCGTTACACAAACAAGATGAGTTACCCAAGTTTTCTGGCCCAGAACTGCCCTTTTGTGGTGTAAATGTGTGGAATGGTTCCAGAATTCCCTGTCAGTGGAAATGCTTCTTCAGTGATCTACCGTATTTATACACTACTGAGCAAAAGTTTGGGGTCAGTAAAGATTTTTTTAGTCTTTTGTATAGTCTTTTATTTAGCAAGGATGCCTTAAATGTATCAAAAGTGAGAGTAAAAATTTCTACATTATTGCCAAAAAAATAATTTTTCATATAAATGCTATTTTTGAACTTTCTTTTCATCAATGAATCCTGAAATAAATGTCACGGTTTCCACAGAAATATTAGGTATTTTATAACATTAGAATGATTTCTTAAGGATCACGGGAGACTGAAGCAATGGCTGCTGAAAATGTAGCTTTGCCGTCACAGAGATAAATGACTTTTTAAAATATATCAAAGTAGAAAATAGTTATTTCAAATTGTAATAATATTTCACAATATTACTGTTTTTACTGCCTATTGATTAAATAAATTCAGCCTTGGTGAGCAGTGCACAAGAGATTTGGAGTGAATAAAAATCATACCTTCCCCAAACTTTTAAACAGACTCATGTCAATATTCCGTGTCTTCTAATGAAATTCCATTATTCTGTTACATTCAATAGAGCTGAAAAATGGAGTTCCTATGCTGAGTGTGAACCACGGCTCTGGGACTCTGACACTGCAGCTGCCCGCAAGAGCAACTGTCATGGACCGCCGCTGGCATCACCTCGACATCATCAGCGATGGCAAGGTATAAGCATAGATTGAAAATGCACAGGACTAGAATGGGACACTGGGCAGTTGCCATTCCCCGAGGAATTTTTGTTTAACTTCATAATTCATAATTTCATTGAGATGTGAAGCTGTCAGAGAGTCCAGATCATCACGTAGCTCTGAGGTTCTCATTGGGTTAAGCAGATTGTGTGCTTTATCGCCCTCTGGGATCTGGGTCTAAAATATTCCATTATAAAACGTGACCTCTCTTGCATTCAGATTTGGTGTAACACTTTGCCTTGTAGTAATCATTCGAGTGTGGATGGTTGTGTACTTTTGTGTAGACTGTACAGATGATTCTGGACTACTGCACTGGTGCCATGGTGAATGAGGTGGAAGGCCTGGGAGTAGAGATGTCTGAGACTGATCAGTCGGTGTGCAAGGCCTCCGGAGAGACGCCAGGCAGTGAAAGGTAAAAACATGCTGCTATAAATACATTTGATCTTAATGCATCGATTAGTTCGAGGAAAAACCCTGGTGAAAAGATCAGCTTAGACCATTTGCATGCTGGTTCATAATTGTTAAATTTGTTAAAGGCCAAGTTTATTAAAGAACCCATGAAATGAAAACGTCTCAGGTTACGTACGTAACCCAGTTCCCTGAGAAGGGGATGATACACTGAGTCACTTTGCCACACTTAGGGCATGTCTGTGCTGCTTCCTTCTGACAATTAGAATCTAAAGGATTCTGGGATGTAGGTGCCCTTTTATGGTATTGCTATGCTACATCACCTGATCTCACATAATCAAGATTGGCATGTTTTCACACAAGCTTCAGACACCGGTCACGCAGAATCGATCCCATGGCATCAACATGTTGACGCAGCATCAAATTCCATTCGAAAAGCAAGATAGTCATGGCCTCATATTTTAAACCTGTCTATATGCTTGTGTCTTTTCCAGGACAACAGACCAAAAATAATGTTATCTTATCTTTCACTCAGGAATATTCAAATATTTGTCAGATAAATACTCTCTAGAATACCAGCTGTCTCTGACTAGCGATAGCAAGTTCCAAATCATGGTTCCTGGTTTTGATTTAAACTAAATGCACATATGTTCTTTTCTCTTCAGGTTTTTGGACATCTACCAGCCTCTCCAGTTGGGTGGGGTTAAAGAGACACACTCACCACATAAATTACACCCCAATTACAAAGGATATGTTGGATGTGTGAGGAACCTTGTGGTGGACAGTCAGGTAAAACTAGTGTAAATGTGATTCTTTTTCTAGATGCCGCTTTGCTTATAGTATAGTATGTTTAGCTTAGCTTTCTGGAGGGAGTCTTGGCTTAAGCAAAATATAAATTAACAAAACAACAACAAAAAAAGATTGCATCCTAGTTTATATACTTCCACTACGAAATAAATGTTTGTACTTCACTGGAAATGGGAAATTACATAGTTATTGTCACGTTTTGATGTGTTCAGTTATGTTTTGAGATCGTTTTCCCCTGTCTTTGTGATTTTGGTTTAGTCCTGTTAGTTTTTCCCGCTCCTCGTTTGTTTAGATTCTCTGCACCTGTTTTCAGTTAATTATCTCGTTTGGTTCAGTTCATTTAAGCCCTGTGTTTTCCCTCAGTGTTTGTTGGTCGTCGTCCTCGTATGGTTGTGTATTCTGAAGTCCTGGAGTTTTGTTCTTTTGTTTCTGTTTGTTTTTGGAAGTTTAAGTTTGTAAAATAAATATCAACTATACTGATATTCCTGTGTCCTCGTCTTCGGCATCCTGCACACACCCTGACAGAATGACCAACCAAAAACCTTTAAAGGAGCTGAAGGATGAGCCTGCGTTATGTGGGAACCCGGATGGCAAGGTTTACGGGGACCCGTGGAGGTCGTAGTAGGGGAGGCGATCGAGTTCTGGTGGTCCTGAGTCCAGTATGTCCTGACCCTTTTGACGACCTTCCTGAGCTTCTTCCCCGGAGACCGTCCAGCCAGAGCCGTCGCCTGTCCGCCAGAGCCTGAGCCCGTCGCCTGCCCGCCAGAGCCATCCGCTGCCCGCCAGAGCCTGAGCCCGTCGCCTGCCCGCCAGAGCCTGAGCCCGTCGCCTGCCCGCCAGAGCCTGAGCCCGTCGCCTGCCCGCCAGAGCCTGAGCCCGTCGCCTGCCCGCCAGAGCCTGAGCCCGTCGCCTGCCCGCCAGAGCCTGAGCCCGTCGCCTCCCCCAGAGCCTGAGCCCTCGCCTGCCCGCCAGAGCCTGAGCCCCGCCTGACCGCCAGAGCCTGGAGTGCCTGCCGCCAGAGCCTGAGCCCTCGCCTGCCCCCAGAGCCTGAGCCCGTCGCCTACACTCCGATGCCTGAGCCCATCACCTGCACTCCAGAGATGGCACGCCGCACTTGAACTGCTCATGAAGACACAGTGCTGAATTAGTGCTACGGCTATTCTGTGTGTGTGGGAACACACACCTTGATTATGGTCCATGAGTCCAGCCCGAGTTTCCTGATTTGCTGGCCCCGTCCAGTTCCGAATCCCATGATGTGCTGGCCCGTCCAGTTCCGAGTCCATGATGTGCTGGCCCGTCATTCCGAGTCCCATGTGTGCTGGCCCCGTCCAGTTCCGAGTCCCATGATGTGCTGGCCCCGTCCAGTTCCGAGTCCCATGAGCCCTGTGCTGGCCCCGTCCAGTTCCGAGCCAGAGTGCGTTGGCCCGCCAGTCCGAGCCAGAGCTGGCCCAGCTGCCAGCCCAGAGCCCGTTGACCCAGCGCCAAGCCCAGAGCCCGTTGACCCAGCGCCAGCCCAGGCCAGACCAGCCGCAAGCCGTTGACCAGCGCAGCGTGACCAAGTTGTCCCGCCCTGAGCGCCTTTGCCCAAGGCAAAGGGCGTGGCATATCGCCTTCGCCTGGCCCCCAAGAACATGGGGGGGCCTAAGATTACACCAGACCATGGACGCCTGAAAGAATCCCACCGGCCGGGCCCGAAGGGTCCTCACCAGCCGTGGCCACCTGAAGGGTCCTCACCGCGCGGCCACCTGAAGGGTCTTCACCGCCGTGGCCACCTGAAGGTCCTCACCGCCTGGCCACCGAAGGGTCCTCACCGCCATGGCCACCCAAAGGGTCCTCACCCCGACGCCGAGTGGTCCCCAAGGGCTCCGCCCTGGACGCCCGAGGGTCCCACAGCTCCGCCCTGGACGCCCGAGGGTCCCACAGCTCCGCCCTGGACGCCCGAGGGTCCCACAGCTCCGCCCTGGACGCCCAGGTCCCACAGCTCCGCCGTGCCGGGTCCACTTCACGCTCCAGCCGTGCGGTCCCACTGTGTGGCCACGCCCACAGCCTGCTCCGCCGTGGTCACGCCCACAGCCTGCTCCGCCGTGGTCACGCCCACAGCCTGCTCCGCCGTGGTCACGCCCACAGCCTGCTCCGCCGTGGTCACGCCCACAGCCTGCTCCGCCCTGGAGGCTTCCTGGACCTGCACCATGCCCTCGTAAGCCTTCAGGGCGCCCACGCTCCCACCCCTTTGGATGTTATACGGCGCGAGGACGCGCCTTCGGGGAGGGGGGAGGTACTGTCACGTTTTGATGTGTTCAGTTATGTTTTGAGATCGTTTTCCCCTGTCTTTGTGATTTTGGTTTAGTCCTGTTAGTTTTTCCCGCTCCTCGTTTGTTTAGATTCTCTGCACCTGTTTTCAGTTAATTATCTCGTTTGGTTCAGTTCATTTAAGCCCTGTGTTTTCCCTCAGTGTTTGTTGGTCGTCGTCCTCGTATGGTTGTGTATTCTGAAGTCCTTGAGTTTTGTTCTTTTGTTTCTGTTTGTTTTTGGAAGTTTAAGTTTGTAAAATAAATATCAACTATACTGATATTCCTGTGTCCTCAACTTCGGCATCCTGCACACACCCTGACAGTTATGCAGTGCTTGCAATTGCCTTTCTAAGCATTTAGATAAAATCATTACCTTAAAATACATTCATATTTAAAATGAGATGCCTAATTTATAATTAATTATTAAAAACTCATTTTCTTTCATTAATCAAGTGACAGAAGCAGAAATGCACACTCCAAAAAAAAAAATTGGGGATGTTTGGCTTTCTATTTTCAGCATTCTATTTTCGGTAGATCTGGTATGGACCAATACTATTTTGATGGATAATTTGTAAATTACAACAGTGTAGATATTTCTTTTTTAAAAATGTTTTTTCTATTATTGACAGTTGGCCTTCATTCATAAAACAAACAATATGAATTCTGCTGCAAATCATTTGTAAAAAGCACTTTGTGTCACATATGCACCACTGTATGTAAATTAGCACAGAAATTCATTATACTCATGTTTTGTGAATTAAGCTTTATGTTTTAATGAGTATATTTGGATTCTGTCAGTGTTCAAAATATTTTCATGACTGAAATTCCGAGCGAATGTGTTTCGGGTTCCAATCCACAATCTTTTGTTTGGTCGGAACAGACGTTCACCTGAGCCACTTTCTGACAGCGAGTCGATACGGATCAATGAGGTTCAGCATTGTGCTGACTCAGGCCTTTCTGTGTTTGCACGTGTCTATTTTTTTTCAGGTGTACGACCTCAGCAGTCCAGCAGAGAGCGAGAACAGTGCCCCAGGATGTGCCCTAACGGATGGTGTGTGTCTGACTGCTGGAGGACCCTCCTGTGGGGTTCATGGGAAATGCTTGGGGGAATGGGGCTCCTTCAGCTGTGATTGCCATCCTGGATACAGCGGGCACAAGTGTGACAAAGGCAAGCCAACACAATATGTATCACTTCATGGGCTGATCATATACCACAATAATAATACAAGAATAACACACTCATATTAAGTAATGTGCAGCAAGACATTTCATTGCCCCAAAATCCTTAAAACTATCATTCAAAAGTTTGGGGTAGGTAAAAAGACTTTGTTTTTGGAAGAAGTCCCTAGTGCTCACCAAGGCTGTATTTATTTGATAAAAAATACAGTAAAAACTATTGTGTAACTATTGTTTACAGTAAAAACAATATTGTGAAACATTATTACAATTTAAAATAACTCTTTTCTATTTTAATATATTTTAAATTTAATTTATTCCTGTGACGTCAAAGCTGAATTTTCAGCATCATTACACCAGTCTTCAGTGTCACATGATCCTTCAGAAATTATTTTCAATATGCTGATTTGCTTCTTAAGAAACATTTTTTATTATCATCAAAACAGTTGTGCTGCTTAATATTTTTGTAGAAACCATGATACATTTTGTTTCCAGGATACTTAGAATGTTCAAAATAACAGAATTTATTTGAATAGTAACATTATAAATGTCTTAACTGACACTTTAATTAATCCTTGTTGAATAAAAGTATTAATTTAAAGAAAATCTTACTGACCCCAAAATTAGCTCCATATTAAACATCAAATATCTTTCTGATTTCTACTATGGTTTGTGTACGTTATAGCACTTCCTGAGTGGTCGTTTGAGAAGGACAGTGTGTTGAGGTACCAGCTGAGAGGGTTAGGAAGTCCACGCAGGACCCAAGCTCACCTCCTGCTGAGAACACGCTCTTCCATGGGCACTCTGCTCAGCATGGCTTCACGGGACTCCAATGAGTTCATTATCCTGGAGGTGAGTGATACACACCAATGCAATAACATTTAATGCACTAACATTCTTTTAAAGTGTCCGAACACTTTTTGGGGTGAGTGAATATGTCTTAACTGTAACGCTGTGTCATCTTTTTGTCTCTCAGATAGTAGATGGGTACCTCACTGTTCGTGCTAACCTTGGGGACGGCACTCACCATCTCAAACTAACAGGCCAGCGTGTGAACCACGGCCAGTGGGTCTTGGTCAGCCTTCATCGCCATGACAACATCTTTACCCTGCGACTGGAGCAGGGCGGGGGTTCACGAGAGGTCACGGGGGTCCTGGGTCAGAAGAAGGAAATAGTAGTTCACCCCTCCAGTGTGTTTCTGGGAAACAGCGCCACTCCAAACACGCAGGGAGACTTTCAGGGTGGGTTTTCTCTTCCCTTTCTTCAAACCAATACATTTCTCTATTTTGCTTTGTTTATCTCTGATGAGAATTAATGTGTTTTCTTCTTCAGATGTTTTTATCATTCATGCTTTTTATAATTAAAGCTTTATACTCGACTACTTTCTGGAATGCTTGATTCTGATTGGTCAGTCTCAGCATTCTGTGGTCAAATATTTTTTGTATAAAAAGGCAGACCATATCTGACACGGTGCAATATATATTATAAATACACTATGTTCAAATGTTTTGGATCAGTAAGATTTTCTTTTAAGAAATTAGTTTCAGCAAGGACACATTCAATTGAAGAAACAGTAAATACATTTATAACATGACACAATATTTCTTTATACAATAAATGCTGTGCTTTTGAACTTTTTTATTCATCCAAAAATCCTGGGGAAAAAAACATATCACAGATTCCACAAAAAAAAATGTCAACATTGATAAGAAGAAATGTTTTATGAGCACTAAATCAGCATACTAAAAGGATAATGTGGCACTGATCCATGTATTATTACAGGAATAAATTACATTTTAAAATATATTAAAATAGATAACAGTTATATAGTTATATATAGTTATACAGTTATAAATAAATGCAGCCTTGTGAGCATAAAAGACTTCTTACTTAGTTTACTCTTAAAACTCATAAAATAAATCTTACTGACCCCACACTTTCGAAAAATAGTCTAAAATATAATATAGTATTGTATTATCTATTTTAAAGCAACACTAAGTAAGAATTTTTACCTTAAAAAAATGTTTTCAAAATCGTTTCAGTGGTTCATCAAGTCGTGACATGGTGAAATGCACTTATGCCACACTTTGCGGTCCTTTATCTGATATATCCAAGCTATGTAAGATTGCCAGATCGGGTCGCGTTTCTGTAGTCCGAATAAGACATAAGAAAACTACAAATTTGACTTGCTTTATGGCAAGCGTTAGAATTGTCGATAGGTGTAGCGTACTTGACAGTAGACTACAACTACACTTTCATAAATTCGCGGTAGGCTAAATTATTTACGACAGCAGTAATGGACAATTCCGCTTCCAACCTGTAGGGCGACCGCAGAGGAAAAGTCACTTGGTGTTGCTTTAATAAATATTTACAATATTTAGATTTATTTGGTCAGTAACTGTGTAATGAGTGAGATAATTCAGTCATGCAGTCATAATTGCAATCTAAAGGCAATCAGGACCCCATTTCAAAATTACAGTCATCATATAGTCCAAGAGAACCATTATATTGCCTAGTTAAAAAAAATAGTGAATAGTCCTTAAAATGAATAGTAACAAATATAAAACGTAGCTTTGTTAAAAGAAGTCACAGTGACAAAGTTACACCCTGTTTTTTTGCGTACAGGCTGCATGCGTGATGTAAGGCTGAACGGTCACTCCTGCCACTGGATGGTCAGGGCACAGAGTTCAGTACTGTACTGGAGCGGCATGGAGTCGTCCCGGCTGCCACTCTGACGCCTGCAGTGCCAAACCCTGCCTGAGTCCACTGTTCTGCACAGACCTGTGGAGGAAACACGAGTGCAGGTGAACACTCTCTCTCTCACACGCTTTAAACTGTCAAACTCCTCTTTCTTTATTTCAACGTCCACTCTCTCTCTCTCTCTTCTCTCTCTCTCTCTCTCTCTCTTCTCTCTCTCTCTCTCTCTCTCTCCTCTCTCTCCAGGTGTCCATCCAATCAGGTTGCAGTGGTGGATGAGGTCACAGGTCTTTTGCATTGCGCCCCGTCCCCCTGCGGCCCCACCACATGTCGTAACGGTGGAACCTGCCTGGCTCACTCCACCAAGAGCTACCAGTGCCGCTGTCCTGAGGGCTTCAGGGGCCAATGGTGTGAGATCGGCCAAGTCAAAGCCCTTCGTCTCGCCCCGCTCGGTCCGAGCTCCATCCTAGCCATCAGCATGTGTCTGCTCGTCTTTTTCGGTAACTATCAGGATATCCTCACATTATTGTCATAATGTGTTGCGGTGAAGTGTCCGTCATTATCGTGGGACCATGATGCGACCCTCTCAGTTTGTGTCAGCGTATTAAGAATGCTGTCAATAGAGAGCTAACAAACAGGGGTAAAAACTACGAGGCAGGCCAGACGTGTGTGTGTGTATGTGTGTGCGCGCGCGCCTCAGACAGGTACAACGATGACGTGATGACAGGCTGGCAGTGCCCTCCAGGCCTCTCTGCCAGCTCTGACACCCCATCAGACACATCGCAAGCACACACAAATCCCTTTTTTTTTAGCATTACCACATGCAGGCAGGAAGAAATCACTCATCAAAAATTAAAAATGTGATGGGATTGGTTAGGCTTCAAAGAAATTTGGCAGAAAATGGTTGGTTATTTTCAGATTGATCCGCCTTTAATTGAAAAGAGGAGCCTTACCTTCTGTGAATTGGCTAGATGGCATGAGCTGGTGAGAGCTGAAGCCTGCAGTCAAACGTTTGCACAGAAGTCAACATGAAATCAAAACTGACCCTGTTTAGTTGAATACACATTTTTAGTCTAATTGAGATTGATTTAAATAAGGTACACATTTTTCAAAAGAAAACAATCTTTCGTCAAAATGTGATAACGTGCTCTGCCTCTGAATCAAAAAAATGGGAACCAAAATCCAATTTAAACCTGTGAATGACATAATTTGAATATAATTAATTGATTTGAAATGTTTTATTAAATTATTAAATTACACTATCATTCCAAAGTTTGGGTTCGATACTTTTTTTTAATGCTTTTGAAACACATCTCTTATGCTCACCATGTCTGTGTTTATTTGATCAAAAGTACAGTAAAACCGTTATATTAGGAAATAAATAATATTACAATATAAAACAGAAAAAAATCTGTTATTATATATATTTTAAATAATATCATATATATTTAATATATAAATATATTTATTTATAACTGGATACATCATTCTTGTTTTAACCTCTCTCTCTTCCCTGTGCAGCCGTGCTCGTGGCAGTGACCGTATGGAATCAGAAGGGCAGTCGGAATAAGTTCCGCAAGCGAGGTGTGTACCACATCCCAGCGGAGCACGAGAGCTGGGAGGACATCCGGGAGAACATCCTCAACTACAACGAGGAGGGAGGAGGAGAGCAGGACCAGGTATTCCATTAACACAGGCCAGCCGGGGGGAAGTATTGATTTACTTTCAGTTAAACTCAGGTCAGGGGAATGACCTCCATCAGCATCAACACTGCAATGGCATCCTTTAAAACGCTTTAATTAGAGAGTGGCATCCAGTTCCGTCTGCGAAATAAAATAACAAGTCTTAACTGACAGTCCATTTAAATAAGGAGATGTTAAATGTTGTTACATACAGAAAAATCACACACAGTATACATACTGCAAACTGCTATATGTGTGTGGTGTGTGTGTGTGTGTGTGTGTGTGTGTGTGTGTGTGTGTGTGTGTGTGTGTGTGTGTGTGTGTGTGTGTGTGTGTGTGTGTGTGTGTGTGTGTGTGTGTGTGTGTGTGTGTGTGTGTGTGTGTGTGTGTGTGTGTGTGTGTGTGTGTGTGTGTGTGTGTGTGTGTGTGTGTGTGTGTGTGTGTGTGTGTGTGTGTGTTGTGTGTGTGTGTGTGTGTTGTGTGTGTGTTGTGTTGTGTGTGTGTGTGTGTGTGTGTGTTGTGTGTGTGTGTGTGTGTGTGTGTGTGTGTGTGTGTGTGTGTGTGTGTGTGTGTGTGTGTGTGGTGTGTGTGTGTGTGGTGTGTGTGTGTGTGGTGTGTGTGTGTGTGTGTGTGTGTGTGTGTGTGTGTGTGTGTGTGTGTGTTTGTGTGTGTGTGTGGTGTGTGTGTGTGTGTGTGTGTGTGTTTCTTGATCAACATTCTTTGCTGTTCCTGAAACAGCATTCCTAACAGCCAATTAAATTATCTTTCTTGTTTAAATGACATTGAGCATTGTTGCTCTAGAAATGAACAATGAGATTCATGAGAAAAGATACCTGTTTATATACACTAACGTTAAAAATTTTGGGGCAGTAAGACTTAAAAAAAACTTGTATTTAGCAAGGACCCATTAAATTGATCAAAAGCCTTTGTAAAGGCTTTTTGCATTGTTAAAAAATAATTGTATTTCAAATAAATGCTGTTCTTTTGAACTTTCTATTCATCAAAGAATCTTACACAGCACAACCATTTTCAACATTTATTACAATGAGAAATATTTCTTGAGCAGCAAATCCTCATATTAGTATAATTTCTGAAGGATCATGTGGCACTGAAGACTGGAGTTATGATGCTTTTCCATCACAGGAATAATTACATTATAAATTATATTAAAATAGAAAACGGTTATTTGAAGTTCTAATAATATTTCACAATATTACTTTTTTTACTATATTTTTTGATTGAGCAAAATTAAAAATTTTCAAAAACATGACATCTTACGTCCCCCGAACCTTTGAATGTTAGTGTGTTTATATTTAGATTTTGGCCAAATAAAATGTCATTCTATTGCGTGTTTCCAGAATTAAAACTGTCGCCTATGTGCCCAACAGAATGCCTATGACATCACCGAGCTGAAGAGGCCGCTGTGTTCCAGCTTGTCCCAGTCCTCCTCCTGCACCACCGCCCCCCTCATCAAGTCGTCCCAGGGCTCTCAGGAGGAGGTCCACCCCTGTGGAAACATCACCAACGGAGCCACCCTTCCCTACCACCACAACGCCAGCTGCGGCGGTCACTGCGCCATGGACTTCAAGAGCTACGTGTCGCGCATCATCTGGGAGGCCGACAACGACAGCCTGGCGTTCCCCATGGACACCTACCACGTGTACTGCATCGAGGGAACGGGCTCCTGCGCGGGCAGCCTCAGCTCTCTGGGGTCCGCCATCTCAGAGGAGGGCTTCAGCTACGACTCCCTGCAGCACTGGGGCTCCAAGTTCCAAAACCTGAGCGAGCTTTATCGCAGACCCGAGCTGGCCATCCCCTACATGGACACGGTGCAAAGCCAAAGCCAGGAACAGTGACAGTCATCGGACAACCCGAACACTTCAAGCCCAGCTTTTGTTTCTGTGTTGGCGTTTTATAGCCTTTATATGGTTCCAGTTTGAACGCTACAAAAAAACTTGGTTTCTGTTCATTTGTGATGCAGTCACACAGCTTTAAGGGTGAGGAGCATCTGAGGTTGGAGGACTGATTTGTTTTATTTATTGAGTGATATATTAAATGTACCGTATTTATTATTATTGCTCTGATAGGGAACAAAGCCAGTGAATCATCAGGACTTCATGATGAACATGGTATACGGTCACATCCAGCGTCACAACTAAGGTGAATTGTAGCGAACACACGTGACTAATGCTGCGTTCCATTTCTAGATTTATTTCTGTCATATTTCCATCATAGAAGGTTGTGAAGAACTTTTAATTCGCCAAAATGTGAATACACACCACCGCTCAAAGTTTAGGGTCTGTAAGATTTTTGAATGAAGTCTCACCAAGGTTGCATTTTTTTAAATTAAAAATACAGTAATATTGTGAAATTTTATTACAATTTAAAATAACTGTTTTAACATTTTAACATATTTTAATATGTGATTTATTCCTGTTATGGCAAAGATTAGTTTTCATGATTTTTTTTCATGAAAAGTTCCTTTTTAATATATATATACATATTTTAGAAACGTCTGTACTCTTAATTTATCAATTTAATGCATTCTCGCTGAATACAAGTATTAATTTCTTTCAAAAATAAAAATCTTACTGACCCAAAAACCAAATATATCCCACATCTGCCTTTGAATGGAGCGCAGCATTATTCCCAGCAGTTTTACTGATCAGGGCGTTAAGTTTTAAAAATCTGCACTTGACCAAAACACTCTTGTTTTAATGGACCCAGCTGCACTTTTGATGGACGCCCACCTCTGAATTTTAACTCTGAAACATAAATTTGCCAAAAGAGGGTCATGAAGACACCAAAAGACTTCATAGGTGACTGATGTGCCAATGAATCACAAATCCACTCATGCGAAGAGTGCATAAGTTACATTACTTTCGGTCAGTGGCGGCATAAATCTGCTTTCTGCCATGAATATTCATTGTGTAGGTTTGATCTGTCTTTGTCTTTTTCATATGAGAGACGTAGTGTGTGATGCCAATCATTTCTGATGCTGGTGTGCTGAAAAGTGGCGACACTATCGTCTGTCATAACACCAGATGAATGTATCGTGTATTGAGTAGCCGAGTCGAGACTCCACTGTGTCCAAGTCTGTTTTAATAGTTCAAATGTGGCCAGACGCAGCGCAAATACAATCACTAAAAGCTTATGAATATTTTCAATTGCAATATACTTACAAAGGATCTGTATAGTTCTATTTTTTATTGTTGTGAAAACACAAATATTAGTCTGCTAAAATGTGCAGGCTGCATTTTGTAAGAACAATGAGCCATACGATTGGTTTATCAGTTAGGTTAGCCCTATTATAAATGCTCAGCAAAACCTATACCGAGACATAAATTGAGTTGAATCTCACACATGAACCTTTACAATAAAAGGACAGGGGCCAATGCAACGTCACTTCATGCCTCCTGTAAACCATCTAACAAGAGCATGAGGTCATTGCCACAATGGCTTATAGTTGACTTGAAATGTTCCTTTCAGCTCATCACAGACCAGTGCTGCTCATTGTACCATGTAAATACTGTACATACAGAAATACTTTTTCTAGGGACTTAACTTTTTCCTTTTTGTATATGAATTTTAATAAATGAAATGTTTTCCTTGAGACATTGTGAGAGAGTGGTTATTTTCTCTTGTAGTTTCCACATCCAACATTTCACGCCTCAATGTCAATGTCAGTGATATTCTTGTGGTGTTGTACTGCCACCCTGTGGTGACTTACAGTAATAACAGGCTGATTGGTTTTACTTTATTATTTGCAGTTGCCTTGTAATCTCTAGCATGAGGTCATTGCCACAATGTTTTATATTTGACTCGAATTGTTCCTTTTAGCCCATCTGTTGAATAATCTGAATAAATGTAAGCTATTTCTTTCTTTAATTTCTTTGAATTTATTGGAATTCTTAATGACCCCAAACTTTTGAACTGTAGTGTAGCCTATTATAGGGTGACCAAATCGTCCTGTTTTCCCAGGACATGTCCTGTTTTTACATGCTGTCCTGGTCGTCCTGGCTGTTTTTTATAAAGTGATAAAAATGTCCTGGTTTTCATTATTTTTCATTGGGCCATTAAGAAAGAAAAACAGGATAAAGAGGAAGAATAAAACTAAATTGTGCCGAGTGTCCTGGTTTTCGATAATCAAAATATGATCACCCTAGCCTATTATGTAACAAAAGCTTATATTTCAGATAAATGCTATTATTTTGAACGATGGTTAGTGTGTAATGTGACTACATAAATAGGTTAAGCCAGGGCCGGCGATTGGTTTAGGTGAACTGGGCGAGTGACTAGGCCTGGGTTACGTTAAGGCCCTTTCACACCGGACGCGTAACGAAAAAGCGAAACGGAAAAGCGAATGGTTCGCGTGCGAATAGTTCGCGTCAAAACCATTCACATCAGCCGCGACGCGAGTTTGCGACGTTCAGAGCTTCAACATTCCAAAACTTTCGCGCCGACGCTGAGAAAACATGGACACTTCATCATCATCATCATCATCATCCAGTGAAGACAAGCTTTTCATTTTCTTTAAAAGACAGAAAAGAAAGGTTTTGTGCAACAGAGAGTCTGAAGGGGAGTAGACCTATGCTAATCTTGTAAAGAAGCTAAAACTTTACCACAAAGAACCGACCAAAGTAAGGATTATGCATTAAACATTTGAATTGTTTAATAATAAACTAGTGTTTTCAGTCAGTTTTCGATATGAGACGCGCTGCAGTTCACGCGCAGTCGCCTCGATTAGCCTATATTGTCTATATTCTTCTTATCTATTAATCTAGACAATTTGTTGACGAAACATTGATTAAAATTAAGATACAATTTATACAAAACGAAATTAACTTTAAAGAAAGGCTTTTTACAAAACACAACTTAATAAGTGGCCAAAATTATGTCTGACCCATTCCAAATGTTTTCGATATATTGGGCATCTTATGATCCTCTTACTCATCTCATGCGGTTCCCTTTTCATATAGCTAATCAACATAGATGAATAAAAAAATAACATTATATTATTTAAACATATATATGAAACGTAGCCTATGTTTAAGTTTTTTAACTTATATTTTGCGTCACCCCGCTCCGCTTTACTCACATGCTCTGTGTGGCATGCAAAAATAATATGAAACACACAATCATGAATGTTGAAAATGATTAAAAATCAATTATTTCCCTCCTAGTCAAAAATGTTATAAATCATCAGCACGCACTTCAACTCACCGGAGAGACACCAACAATCCCAGCTATTTTATCCAATGCCTCGTTCTTTTGTAACTGGTCCATATAAGCAAACAACGTCATGTCATGCGTGCGTTGAGATGCGGAATAGGCAATAGGCCTATAAAAATGCTGTCATTATAAAAGGTTTCTATAGTTTCAATGTATTGCTTGTTTTTAGTTTACATTTCATGTAACTTGTGACACTTCTCTTCTCTCGCACATAATGCTGCTACGTCAGAGCGGCCAAAGCGTCAACAAGCACCTTTGTTTCCTTGTATGTGATTGGCTGAAGCCGTTTCTGTCGCTGCAAAAGTACAAAAAAATCGACATCGAAGCGAAAAAAATAAAAGTCGTTTTTTCGCCGCAGCACATTCGCGTTCGGTGTGGAAGCACTCATTACACAAACAGCTGATCAAAAAATAAAACCATCGTGCGAATTATTCGTGCGTCAAAATCGCGTCCAGTGTGAAAGGACCTTTAGCAAGAGCTCAGCTGCTGGCCGCGTTGATCAAAAATGAAGCGGTCTAAACCCTGGTGCACAGGGACGAAAACGGAGAAAGGAAAAAGATAAAAAAAAAAAAAAAAGAAAGAAAGCCCAGTGTAGTGGTAGGTCTTCTCATCTCAGGCATTAAGTGGTCAAACAAAATAAATTTAGGCCTACTTGGTATTCATCACCTTCATCTAATATTAGACGTTTCATTGCTGTCAAGCTACCACAAGCTAGCTAGTTACTTTGCTAGTTTGCTACGTATTACTAGCAAACGTAACTTCACTGATAACCTACATGTATGATGGATGTAAATGTTAAAAGACCAGTATCTAATAACGTATGCATTATGAATGCAGCATGTTGTTCTCTACATATATAAGTTCTGTTTAGTGAGTTCACAACTAGCAGGTGCATACACACACAGTAAACATTATGGTGACAGTGGTGCTGTTCACCCTTCTGTACAGTTCCCCTCCAGGAATATACTTAAACTCAATCTCGCCTAGGGGAACCAAAGGGCTAGAGCCGGCCCTGGGTTAAGCAAGGTACAGGTAATGTTATAGCGTAGACACAGACCAATCAGAGTGTCCATGATGACCCCTGTCCACTGCTGAAAGCACCTACATGGGCACACGGGCGTCTGAACTGGACCTTTTTGAGCAGTGGAAGAAGGTTGTTTGGTCCGATGAGTCCAGGGAAACCCTGGGTCTGGCAATTGATGTGGATGTAAATTTGACACGTGCCACCTACATAAAGATTGTTGCAGACCAGGTACACCACTTTGTGATAATGGGTATTGCCTGATGGCGGTGCACTCTTTCAGCAGGATAATGCTCCCTGCCACACTGCACACATTGTTCAGGAATGATTTGAGGAACATGATGAAGAGTTCAAGGTGTGGATCTGATGAACATGTGGGATGTACCTGATGAACAAATCTAATCCATTGCTGCTCCACCGTGAACATGAAGGATCTGCTGCAAATGTTTTGGTGCCAGATCCCACAGGACACTTTCAGCAAGACCAACAGCATATTTGGCAGTGTAGTCATAATGTTTTGGGTAATCAGTGTATTTCTCCTTATTTGTTTTGCATTTTGGAGTTAAGTCACTATACTGGGTGTCATGAGGCAAAAAAGCGTCCTCTCACTTTAAACTGCTTTTTGCAAATTTCTTAACAAGTGTAAATATTTGTATGGACATTATTAACAACTGAGACATACAATGAATATCAAAAGTAGCAGTCAGTATCTGGTGTGGCCAGCAGTGTCTTTAAGTACTAGTGCATATATATATATATATATATACATTATTTTTACTTTTTTATTTTATTATTTGCTTGCTCCATCTGTCAGAAAGTTCTCCAAGCCACCATAATGCAGTGGTATGTGGGACACGCATCATTAAAAGTAAAAGCATGTGTTTGGAGTGGGTTCTTTGTCTCAGAGGGTCTTGCAGGGGGGTGGGAGTTCAGGGGTAGGACGCTTAATAAGGAGGGGACAGTCGTTCCCCAGAACTACACAATAACTCACACAACAGAGGCATTGTAAGGAAAGTCCCAGATGTCTGGCAAACACCTCTATCTAGAGACCAGCTGACCACTGCAATAACATTTATCAAATGAGTGTAATATGTAACACAGCAAGAGACCAATGCCTTAACTCTTTATCCTAGAACTGAACGTCTCCTGCAAAAACGTGTAACTGTAACCGTTAACTGTCAAAGACGCTCCACACATTGTATATCAAAAGAGTTTGTCTTTACCGTCTTTCCTCTAAAGTTGATCTGGAGGTGAAAACAGCAACAACTCCAGTGGCTTTTTAGGGGACTCAGACGTCACAACAGCACCTCAACGCCCTCATTAGGACAGTTTGCAATTCAAATGTGTTTGTGTTAGTGCTCTTCCTTTGTCACTCCACCAAAAGGTACATCAGCTCCCCCATGCCATGATGCTCACACGCTACAGCGAAGAGGTGACAAAATGGCTTCATGTTAGACCAGGTAGAAATGTTTAGCATTTCTGTGGGTAAAAATTATATTAAATTCTCAGTATATGTAAAACTGCTGTGAAACATTTCTCTTTGAATTTAGACACTTAAGAGCCACTTAAAATGTATTAATTCAATATATATCAGCAATATATATCACACCATATGGCAGTCATTTAAAAAAGTAATCACAAATTAGATTTACAATTTTTGCATTTCTTTTCGGATATTTGAACTAATTAAATTAATGTTTAGTTAAATGTGGCATAAGCATAAAATGAATGCTTATATATAGAAGGGCCTCTACCTTTTGGTATATGTTTGGCACTGTATTTTTTGTGTATATAGCTATGTCTTTTTTATGTGTATATGCTATATATTTATAACTCACTGGGATCAGTAATATAGTAATTCCAAATAAATGCTGCTTGTTTGAACTTCCTATTTATCAAATAATCCTAAAAACAAAATGAATATTGATTTCCACCTAATATTAAGCCTATTGTATTAAACTGCTTTCAACAAGAAACCGTTCTCGAGCAGCATATTAGATTGATTTCTGAAGGATCATGTGACTGAAGAAACATTTTTTTATTAACCCACCACTTAGTCTACTCTACACACAAAGATAGTTTTTCTTTCATTTTTTTAATAACTTCACATTGTAAATTACAGAATATTGACATTGTTATTTGTACACATATACATCTTATGTACAATTCATAGTACTTTTTACATTGTTCTTATTCCAACAAATGTAGCTAACACCATTGGCTCAAGTCCAGGTCAAATTTAAATCAGGCTATGCTACAAACAAGGCATGTAATTCATAAATAGCAAGCACCTCAAATTATTAAATATGCCTTTGGCATTGAGGAAAGAAAATTTGCAATTCAAATAATACAAATCTACCTATATGAAATAAATACGCAGTTTGCTTAAATTCAGTTTGGTTAAACTCACTTCTGAGGGGTAAAAACAGTCAAGTCTTACAGGAATATCTTCCAATCGCAGGAGAATAAAAGCACGGAAAATAAAGAAAATAAACACTAACCGATTCTGCTCGTCTTACAGGGTTGTCCGGTTTAACAAGCAGACTTAGCACCACTGGGTTGACATTAGACCACATTAACGACAAAATTCAGAACATTTCAAAACAAGCGCACACATACACACACGCAATAAAATTAAATTGTATTTACACAACATAAAAGGTAACATGTGATCCATGAAGCAGCAGCATCTGTGCAGACCTCTGAACTGGCAATGAGGCCAGAAGTTCTTAAGCAGGGTTGAGACTGAGATCATTCACGTTTCACTTCTAGCTTCAGAAAATGGATTTTAATCCATTTTTCGATGGAAGGCACTTTTGAGTGCTTCAAATACTGCTTCGGGAAACCAAATTTAGGTTCTCCCTCACTTTAACACATAAAATCTGAAGTTTTGTGAGCTACGGCAACTCAGCCTTTGATTTGTTTCCTATAGACCACCCAAAAAGTACCACGACTGTATGTCTCTGGATGTGTTGGTCTAGAAGGTCTCACATCTCTGGGCTGTGATGATAATGAAGACTAGCTATGCCATGTTTTCTTCAAACCTGTCAGACAGCAGGTTTCTCAGTGCTTTTAGGAGGGGTCAATATTCCCGCTACAGCCAACGGAGACATCCGGTCCAAGCTGTCCTGCTGCCGTTCATGTGCTTCACTCTGAAAATACACACAAGGTCCTGTTAAAACTTGTTAAATCTTAAATAAGCCTGACTGAGGAGACAATGAAAATGAGAACTGACCAGCATGGCCAGATAGTCCACGTGGGTCTGTGTGTTGTGTCGATCTTCTGCCGCCACCTTTTTGAAGTCCTTCAGCTGTGGTCTGGGCCATTCACGTACCGTCCGCACAAATGGGTTCATCCACCGCACACAGCTTGATATGCTGTCCCATGTGAGCCCTGGTGGGAAAGAAAAAGGAAATACTTAGCCCAGATCAGACACAACAACTTCCATCCTTAAAGCACATCCAAGATCAAAAAGCTCACCTGATACTTTATGGACCGTTTCAAAAGACGTAAAGTGACAAAATGCAGCAGCAGCGAGGACTCCATACTGGTAATCCAAAGAATTAATGTCCAAAATGCAAAGATCCAACAACTGCAGAGAGGATTCAAGAGTCAGAAGGGGCGTCAAGATATAAAAAAACAACAATAAACATACTCACTGCAAAGGAGCTAAAGTCTCACCTGTGCGATTTGGATGTAGGTTTCCTGTGAGAACTGAGGAATGAGGAAACTGGCATCATCCTTCAAAGAGTCCACTTGAGAGTAGAGCTTCAACCATGAGATGACTGTCTCAGGACAGAGGTCCCAATTTAACGCCTTCAAAATGACAAGCTCTTTAGAAAGAATCTCCTCCTCATTACAGGCCCCATCCGTCACATAAGCAAACTCCTGCAGCTTTGGCGGGTAAATCTCCTGTCAAACAGAGATATTTGTGAGAAAAGTGGAAGCGTGGAGTTCTGGTATGTTCTTCAGTTGACTTTAATATTGACTACAAATGTATCAACACTGTCAAAACGAAGTCTCCACAGTTTAAGTACCTCTATCTTTGAGGCTATGAAGAGTGACGTTATGCCAATGAGCTGCAGTTGGTCTTTGCCAGTGTCTTTCTGAGTGAGCATGAAGCGATCAAAGATGTCCTGAGCCAAGTAAAACGTCTCTCGGTGCAGAGTATAAACTTCGCTGACCTTCACAGAAAGAATTTAATATCATATTAAACACATTTAGATTACAAAAAAAAAAAAAAAAAAAATTACAAATGTGGATGAAAACAAACATACCTCTATGAGCCAGTCCAGTAGAATAGACCTCATTTTGGGCTGCAGGGCTGGATGTTGCTGGATGAAGCCCTTGTCATGAACATACTTCAGCTCCTTGTTCAGCATCTTTATCCACACATCATCTGAACTGGCCCAACTGTCAGGACAACAGTAAATTAAACCAGAGAGAAAGCATTGAATGATATTTAACTTAATAAAACACGTTCTGGATATCACAAATTTATCCTGCTTGTGCATTGCAAAATGCTGGTAATAAACTAACAATACATGACTCTGGAAATGTTTAAAGTGGTGATAGGCAAATCAAGCCAAATAGTTTTTACTGATTTTGGATTAGTTTCTCCAAATGAGAAAACAAAACGGGTAATGTCGTCAAGTGTTCGTGTCATTAGGCACTATTTGTGACCCTGGATCACAAAACCAGTCTTAAGTAGCACGAGTATATTTGTGGGAATAGCCAACAATACATTGTATGGGTCAAAATTATAAATTTTTCTTTTATGCCAAAAATCATTAGGATATTATGTAAAGATCATGTTTCATGAAGATAATTTGTAAATATCCTACCGTAAATGTACAAAACATTTGTTTTTGTGAGTGAATGCTGCACAATTGCGAACATAAATGCACAACTTTAAAGGAGATTTTCTCAATGTTTCGATTTTTTTGCACCCTCAGATTCCAGATTTTCAAATAGTTGTATCTCGGACAAATATTGTCCTATCCTAACAAACCATACATCAATGGAAAGCTTATTTATTCAGCTTTCATGTGATGCATAAATCTCAATTAAAAAAAAATGACCCATAAGACTGGTTGTGTCATCCAGGGTCACATTTGTAAAAAAAATAAAACTAAAAATTGATTATAAGCATTTGAGACGCTGTGATCAGGTCCTACCTGAGGCATGGCAGTGGAGAGAGGCTTCACAAAGAGGTTCTTGAATCTGAAGCGCTTAAAACCAGAGAGGTTACCGGTCTCCTGATGAGTCTCCTTCTGAGGAGTCTCGATTAAGACGCTGGGATTATTATCACCTTCAAAACAACGGGTCTAGAAAAATAAACATATGCTGTTACTACTTTGGTATGAATCAGGCTCAACCAAATACACTTACATAACTATGAATAAGAACAGAGTAAGCATATTGTTTCCATTACTTTTCTTTTCATAAAAACACTTATAGTGTGCATAGTATATAGTTTATATTCTGTATTGCTGCACAGGAATATCCTTTCAGGTATCAAATAAAAACATTTCATGTTTCTGAACTTTTATTAATATAGCAGCTTCAAAACACAAAGTTAATACTAAAGATAAACACTATACTAAACATCCCCCCACCCAAATCAGGTAATTAAATAAAAAAATTCGCGGGCTGGTGAATAAAGGGAATAAACGCGGGAGGGTCTGGGCGTGACGTCACGGCGCGCTGATTATCCCACTGATACCATTTCTGCGCATGACTGAACTACTGCATAATAAACTGACTGCTAGTGACAAACTAACATAGGCTATATGCTAACAAACTAACATTCCTTAAAATAAACACAATTAGTTTGGCTCTTTTAACTCTGGATGAGAAATACAAATTATGTAGCCTACAAATATATATTTTAGTAATGATAATACAAAGCAGCTTACCTGAATTTCATAATTTTGTTTCTTAGCTGCTGACGGGATTCTTCTATTGCACTGCTGAAAATAAGGTTTTGATATTTAAATATTTGCGTATTTCAGTAACATATTATGCCAAATAAATATAAATATCTCACCTCGACTTTTCTTTTCCTCTGCGGTTTGTTCTGTTCTGGTGCGTTTTCATTTCTTTCTTGTAATGTGTGGCGACTACTATTGAAATACAGAAGTAATAAAGAAATTAGTATTGTTGTTTATTTAGGGTTGGCGTAAATAAAATATCGATTTGACAAACAAAAAGGTCTTACCTGCGTCTTGACATTTTCTAAACAAATGGTGTGCTTTTCTCCTGTGAACCAGAAACGTACAACGTTAAGTCACAAATGTAAGTTAATTAACCACAAGTAAACGAAGAATAACGACGTAACTACATGTAGTCTATAAATCACTATTAAAGCATCTTTAATAAAGCGTTTAAGAGAAATACTACGACAAAAAGTCTTAACAATAACGTTAAGCCTTTTGACTGGAGCGAAGTACATGACCAGAAATAGTCTATCATACTTCTATAATTCACACGAACTAAAAGCAAAACAGTTAAAAAATCTAAAAGGCATTAAGAGTAAATGCAAAGTCTGCACAAGCAGTAGTATTATCATTTGGTGTTTTTACAGAAACCAGAAATACGTGATCCAGTTCTTTAGGTGTATGAAAGGAAGGTCCCCGCCAATTTACATGAAGCGGGAGACTACAGCTGCCCCCACAAAAACCCATCCGAGAGCTATTAAAAGCGCATTAAACATCAGTTTAACCAACAATACTGTTCAGGGAACACCTTGGTGTGTAGAAAACCCACACGACTCTTCGCAATATCAATTATTTTCTTAATTTATGAAAGAAGTTTACAAAGACACGTCCACGTACTATCTAATCTGGCGCCTAGCAGAGCTGGCTAACTTTCAGCAACATCCCCCCTCTGAGCTCGACATTACAGTAAACATTTGGCTATGAAATGGTTCTGAAAATATGAATTTTCCCTTTTCCCTAAATGATAAAGCTAAATACAGCTGATTTAAGGGTCCCGCAGGAATCTTCATCTTCATCTAGCTAGTCGTAGGTAGATGACTGGTTAAAAGACTCAAACATCCGTTTTAAAGCCACAGCAAAATAAAACAACAGCACGGTTCTTGCTAAACCATGACTGTAACACGATTGTGAAGAAGTAAGATTAAAGTAAGAAATATTATAGGTGAAAGAAGACTAAAGTAAGTGTCCTTACCCGCAGAGTTCAGTGCGAATGAATGAATGAATGGCGCCAAGCATTATATAGTCAAGCGATTCGCGGCTACTGCGCATGCGTGGCGCTCTTTTCAGCTTTTAAAAACAACCCAAAAAACTATATATAACATTGTGTTTTCGAGCTAAAAATGATCAGTTGGCCTGATGTTTATTGTTAAAAAAAAATCCGCATTGATTTAGTAATGATTATGTTGATCGTTTTTGAGAAACCTACGGGAATGTTTGTGGTTTGTAGACTTGCTTTTGGCCGCGCAGACCTTTGGTTTAAATATGTTAAAAAACGCGCTTTCCTGCTTTCCCGGTTAAACGAATCCGGGGCCCGAGGACCTAATGCATCACATGCGAGTGGTTCTGTATGTTAAACATTGCATTTATGTGAAATTATGAGAGTTTTATTAGTCGAAGGAGACGCTTCCTAGTTTGACAGCTTCTCGTGGGCGGGGATTTGATTCGTTCTGACCAATCATCGTTATTCTACGAGAAACAACGTGCTCTTGTAAACAAACCCAGGAGAAGAGAGATCAGCCCTTCTGACAGGCAATGAAAAGCGTGTTGAAGTTTATTTTTAGCATCAATCCTATCGTAATATTACTTGCATTTCACAATCATAGGTGTAAATGTATCAACTAAGGTTTTTTTTCTGTTGTTTTCAAGGAAATGTTAATTCTGTCACGATATAAAAAAAATTCTGACAAGGCGTTTCTATGTCTCTTACTCTCTGGTTACTGTGTTATTTTGATCTATTATACATAATGCAGGGTTTCCGGCGAGGGAAACACAAACTAAAAGACAGTTCTGTTTTTATAAAACCAACGTGACAGTTTCGTACTTAAACACGTGAACACATTCCATCAACCTTTCGAGAGATCAAAATCCCCAAAATAAATGTTTGGAAGCGAAATCGGCGCGAATTCTTCAACAGTAATCCCGCTCAACCTTTTGTGTATGTTAAAATACGTCACATCCGGGGTGAAGAAAAGTGCTTGCAGTTGCAATATAAAAATGAATAACTTCTTCATGTAGCCTACTTCATGAATGTCTCCCAAATGCAAAGATCCCCAATATTCTATGTATCATGAACATTTACAAAACTATAAATTCTGAATGTCTGGTGGATTCACTTGAGAGGACTTTTAAAACAATTCAGCCAGTACAAAATGCTAACCTACTCACTACCAGTCACAAATTAACTTCCTTATAAATAATTTATTTTAAAAGGCATTTTAATTTTGAAATACATTGTTAATTTAAAAAATATTGGCATCATTAATATTAAAGCAGCCACAATTAATCCACAAGACATAAAAATGAATCTTTTCAGATCTTAATCAGTTAGCAAAAGCCTCCATATTAGCTTCAGCAAAATGAATACAGATTTCTGCAAGTCACTTGGCACTAGAGGAAACTTACTAAACTTCCATTTTACCCTAGCATTTTAAATATATATTTATTGGGATGCATGTAACCATCCAGTAGAAGAACGAAGAGGGCACAATTAAATGGGTACAGTTAGAAATCTGCATCTGATCATTAAGGTTAATACCCACACTGGTACAATGAATAATAAGCTTGCACTAATCATGGCTTGGGATTCTTGAGAGATTAGTTGGGTTGAGTTACAGCTTGGTATGGGTTCGTGAAATGCGTTGTTGAGGAGGTTACAGTATAACTTGCACATATGATGCCAGAACATGCAAACACCTACCTAGTCTATAAGGCCGGCATCATAAATATACATTATATTTAAACATTTTGTTTCACTAATAGAAGAGGAAGAAAACGTTAGTTTGTATTAAAACATTTATTGAGAAGAGAGTATACATACTGACAAATAGGTTTCAAGACATATGAAATGAACAATTTATTTGCAAATTATACTACCCATACAAAACATTTTGTGTATGAAATGTATCCAAAACATTTCAGTTCAAGAAAAAGATAAATAAACAATGCTAAAACCCTACACTTTTGGCAAAGTGCTGTATTATTCCAGTAAACTAAAAATCAACCAAAGCATAGACTAAAATTTAGCAATGCCACAGAAAATATTCTTCACACATTAAACACAGAAAACATTTGCTACATTTCGTGTAAAAAGTTGACAGAGCAAGTGGCTCACAGAGACATGGTAATCCTCTGTGCGTAGTAAAATTACATTTGTTTGTGTCCCTTTGGACAAATTTCAAGTTCTTCATGGATGCATTGTCATACTGTTCAACTGGAAGGCACATGATCCCCAAATGCATTTCAAGGCAGAATGAAATCCCTGTTGTGAATACCAAAAATCGGGCGTCTATTGACATAGGGAAAGAGGGCCTCTCCAGTATTACTCGAGGAATATAAAGAGAACCTTCCGTCCCTTCCATTCCCTTCGTCCGCAGAAAGAAATGTCAGAAAATGCAATAAACTGCTCAACGCAGACTGTAGCAAGCAAAAGAAAAGAAGAGAAGCTGTAGTTGTTTTCCTTGAGTTGCTCATGCATATAAAATGCATTCGGCTGAATGTCAGAGTTAATGAATTCAGTTTAATTCATTTAGGGGAGACATTTGCCTTGGCAGAGTGACGGGAAATTTACAACACCAGGTCTCGAGCGATAAAGGAATAAGGAGTAAGTTCATTGCTACTTTAAATATTTCGCTCAGCAATATACAATGTGTAACTAAATGAAACATGAAAAAGGCATTTTACACAAAAAGTCACTACATTGATAACAATTAAAATGCTAACAGTTTCACTCCGTCGTCAATGTTTTTAACAGTCAATTAAGGGAAAGAGTTTGTTTCACAGTCCTTGGAGGAGCAAGCGTTTTTGCTTTCATTCAAAGTGTGAGATGCACGTTATGTTAAAGATTTACATCAATTACAAATATTTCCACATGGTAACATAGACATTTACAAAGTTAGAGGTTTTCTAGTATGTACAGAGACAGTTTACCATCTGCAAGTATTCTGCATTCTTAGCAAAGAGCAAAGGTGAACAGTGATGACCCTGAGACATGTACTTCAGATATAGAGCAAACATGAAAAATAACATTTCAACACTTGATGTGTGTTTTTTTGTTGGTTTTCTCACCTGTTGGAAAATTAGCACTACACAGTCATACATCAAATCAATCACTAAAAATAGGAAAAAACTGCTTACATACATATCTATGCCGATAACACACACTCTTATCAACTTCATACTGATATGTAATATATTCAATATTTTTTTCTTTTGAAAATATTTTGGAAGTTTTTTTTAAATATATTTTATATATTTTTAAATCTACTATGGAAACAAGGCTTTTAGTGATAATAAACCCAGTATACTTTAACATTTTTTTTTTAAAGAGGAAAAAAACTAAGTGGAAGAGAGCACTGATCTACAGAGTCACGGGCAGGTTCCTTCCTAACCATAAAAGTGCTGCTGATGATTTCATCACTGATGTGACTGAAATTAGTATGGCTTCAAAAAAGCAAAGAAAGCGTCAAGCTGCCTACAAATGCTCGAAACAGAGCACTACAACATCATGCTCACTAGAACAAAACACTTGGTTATTCAACCTTCATGACATATAACATAAGACCGAACATAACAGATGGAGCTTATATAGGAAACACGTGACG
The DNA here is from genome assembly GCA_036326025.1 of Chrosomus eos. Lineage (NCBI taxonomy): Eukaryota > Metazoa > Chordata > Actinopteri > Cypriniformes > Leuciscidae > Chrosomus > Chrosomus eos. The sequence continues at coordinate 10,345,184 of CM070831.1, forward strand.
TGATGCAGACAAATTCAGGTCGAGCGGAACCTGCCGTGAAGTAAAGTGACCTATGGCATTGATTCTAAAGGACTCAGTTCCTTCTGGCGAATTCTCCCAGCGAGGAGAGGGCGGCGTGCGGGGGAGTGCAGTGGGGACCGTCTCAGTAGTTGTACTGCCTCTGTCCCGGCTGGTGAACGTAGCCTCCGGTGGCTTTGGCCTGTCTGGTTCCGCCTTCGCGCAGCAGGTTGAGGCGGCGAAGGGCGTTGCGGGACAGCTGCTGGTGCTCCACATTATCCCGGATGCGCTGAGCCAGACGGACGTTCTTGGTCTGCTCCAGAAACCCTGCGTGAGCAGCGACCAGAGCGGCTGCGTAGCAGCCAGAAGGGTGACTCGGCCGACGCTGAACTTCAGATCTACAAAGCCAAACAGAATCTGTCAGATTCTGATATAATATTATATAAGAATAGAAAACTCTGAATCTGCCCTTTACCTTAAAATCGATGGCTCACGGGTGGCGTCCTTGGCAGGTCGTTGACGAGGGCTGTGAACGGCGTACACGGACATGCTGGGGTGCTCGATCAGCAGGTTCTCCAGAGGACTGGTCTCTAGCAGGACCGGAGCTCTGCCTCCAGCCATGAAACATGGCGGAGGGGTGATGAACCAGCTCTCTTCCAGCCCACATGTTGCCTCTAGACGCAAGAAGTTGCCTTCCTCTGCGTCTGTGTCTGTCGCCGAATCCAGAGAGGAGCAGGAGGAGCAGCGCACAGGAGTGTCCAGGGGAGCGACATTGTCTGAGCACACATCCACCAGATCATCTCCACACACACTTGAGCAGGCTTTCGCTACAGAGAGGATGTACAGAGAGAATGTTACTACAGTGAAATTACTATTTGAATTCAACTTCAGTGTTTAACTCCATTCGCACAGTTCACAACATTAAAGTCGGCATGAAACTGAAGTTGTGATCATCTATTCTTTCCTATTGTGTAGTATATCTGAGGTTCTCGAATTAGAAAAACGTAGGGCAGGAATTGATTTTGTCTATTGGAAATTATTTGGAGTATTGCATCATTGGCATTTTAAAAAACAAATAATGTACATGGATAAATTATTAATTACTATTAATTTTTTGAAGCAATTAAAGGAGTACTATATTATGTTTAATGTAAGTCATATGTAGGGAGGAGAATATCGCACAAATGACTTGGGACAGTAAAAGACTGCCTAGAATGACCAAGCAAGCACATATCACTATCTTAACAACCATACAGACCATCTTAGCAATGACTAAAAATAGCTGTCAGTTAGTTTTCTTCAGGAAAAAAAGTTTATATATATATATATATCAAATTTGTGAAGTAAATAAAATGGAACCAGAATTAGCACTGGTTTATATCTAAAACATCATGTCACTGGCTCTATGGAAAACAAGTCATGTGTATAGACAGAAACGAAGAGAGTCAATATTTTTGTCCACACTTCATTTCTATTTGTACTCTTTGTGGCTCCTGGCAGGTAACCAAAACTGGTGTAAACAGCTGGCTTTTGGGCAGTCTTTGAAGCATTACACTTTCAGTGGCCTCTAGAGGGCAGTGTGATTGAACAATCCTTCACTCCCGTACTTCGACTGACCAAACAGTGCAGAAACTTGTGAAATTTGCACTAAATGTAACAAGACGAACTAGTCACTAAACAGTCCCACACCCATAGCACTGATGTTATAGTACACACATAACTTCCCTTGCTTAGAGCCACACCTTGTTTATCTGTAGACTTGCAGCATCCTGCCAGATGACATCAAACTTTTTCTCAACTCAGCTGGTTAGAAAGCTCTTAACCTCTTATGGCACTCTTCAATGTCCCTGAGAAGCCAGTTAACCTTTAATCCCCTCACCATGATGGGAAAATTCTCACATAAAGATATTTCCATCAAGCTATGGATATGAAACGAGAGAAATGTTTTTTAATCTCCTGTCTAACTTAGCCTTCAGGCAACGATTGATGTTTGTAATAATTCTGTGTTCAAGGCCTACTCTCGTTATGAGCATAAACGGCAACTTAATCTGTCCTATTTTTACCGCAGACCCCATCTAGACACTTTTGTCTGACAAGCTAAAAGAGTTGTTGCCCATAAACATGTATGTCTCCTGTCCTAACAGAGGTAAACTGGGCCAACCAGATTGCCTTGCACCTAAAATATTCACACACACACAATATGAGAAGGTCTGTATTTGGGCAGCTTATGAGAGGCATCATGTTAATGAGGGCATTGCGTCTGTGCCAGGTTTGACAGAATCTGTAACATGGCTCCAGCTGACCATGTCATCAGTATCAACTGAGGTGAGGTAGGGTCATATCATTCATAAGAGGACGTTTGCATGCCATATCTGCACTGATTTCAGGGGGAAATATGCAGGAGTCTGTTGAATGCATTCACAAGTCAAATTGCAGTTTGCAATCCCTTTTTATTTCAGAGTAAAACAGGATATTATATGAGACAAATGTAGAGCGAGACTTGACTCTATATGTCGGGAATTTGGGGACTTTGTTCTATGCATCGGTTGTTGATTCGATTTTGAGATGTGGGCATTGCACTAAAAATTAATCATTTACAATAAGATCTATAACATGCGTTTTCATTTCAGGCCAATTTTAACATTATCCCATGGACTGTTCGGCTTGTGATGCGATGTGAATGTTAAAAAAAAAAGTGGAAGAACAGCAAGTACATTTTGATTAAAGATTCTGAGACATTTTTTTTTTATTTGAAATACCATGATAAATAAAGGTCATGATACGGTAATGAACATGCATTAAAAAAGTAAAAGGTTTTAATTTTATTTTCATGTTGACTTTGAATGTGTTAAACGAACATTATCACCCTTATTTGTTTGATGCAAACTAAGCCTGTTCTTATCTGCATTTAAAAAGAACACAATGTCCTTTTTCCACTTTGCTGATCAAAAACACGATATGCAAGAAAGATCTCTCACCTAGATAATCAACCAGAATCCACTCATCATCCTCCTCCTTCTCGTTGAAGTCTGGATCCACAGGACATCCACTGCCCTCCTCCAGGGAGTCTCCAAACAAGATGCTGGTGAACCTCTGAAACATATTTTTGTCCCGGGCAGAGGCGTGAGGCAGGACAGTCCTGCTGGGAGTGGGCGAGGGCCGAGCTCTTTGGTCATCAGCTGCGGGAGCCGCTCACTGAGATCTTTATAAAGGTGCTGAAGTGCATTAGTTACTCCTTCTCATCTGAGGAACACCTGATGAAGTTCCGCCATTGCTTTTGTTGATTCTGCAAAAACAGGCCCTGGAGGACAAGCGAGAAGACAACATTGTTGTTAATGACAACTTAGACGCAAACAACACAAACTGACCAGCTTTCAAGTACATTTCCTGGTGATGAGCAGGTCATGTTTTGCTGCGATTAGCAACAAATGATAGGTTCACGCTTATAAAAGACAGACGGATATTCTTGAGAACTGACCAGCCAAAACAAAGCAGTCTAAAGTGTCTCTGCTGTCACAGATACTGCCTGTGCTCTTCAGATGAAGCTGATGCCTATGAAAACTGATCTTTGCACAGTTACACCCAGCCTCGTTCAGGACTATGACTCATGAGGGTATACCCTTTTCTCTTGTTTTGCTTGCGACGACAAAGAGAGACATCTGTGAAGTGAAGGACTACAAGCTGATCTTCACCCCACAGCATTATTGAAACAAGACAACCAATTCATACTCCCCTCCACCTGCTCATATAGTCATGCCAGCGGTCTTTGTTTGTCTGATTAGGGGGGTGGGGGCTATTATGGGGTCACATACATATAATAAGCACCCTTCAGAACCTCAAAAAGAGGATTATAGACTGACAAGCAGCGATAAGCAGTACCGGGTTGGCTTTGTCTCAGCAGCCTAGAGGAAAACGGTATGGCTCAGAGCCAGAGGTCAGATTTAAAAATAACTGGGAACTCTGTTATTTTTTAATTTGGGTTTTTATCCCCAATATTTAGGAGATCATTCTATATAGGGCTATAATATATCTATATACACCTCAAAGCTAAGAGACTCAAGCTAAAGTTTAAATTTGTTTAATCTATGTAAAGGTGATGTACAGACTATAATAAAAGACATAAAATCTGCCTAATGTGTACAGATTATACAGCCCACTACAGAAAAAAAGAAGGCATTTGTAAGGCTATTGATTCTACATGTCAAAAGAGCAATAAAATAAAAAAAAAACAGGGGGGAACAATGCACATTAATCTGATTATGCCCATGACATGACAATGGCCCCATTTAGGCTGAAAATAACAATGCAATTAAAGCAGAATAGGCTACTGGAACTACACTCGCTTCTGAAAAACCATCTTAAACCCGCCTAAGACTGGCCTCCTACCCTGGCCAAGATGGTCCTCAGCTGGTTTCCCCACCAGACCAGGTGAAAAGTGCCTAAAACCTTTCTTAGATGGTTTAAGCATTTTTTACAGCAGCTTGAACGTACAATTAGGCCTACATAACACTATGTAGAGTAGAACACTGACATATTTCAAATTAATTCACAGCTTTGTTCAAACTAGCCTACTCGTCGACACTGGCAATAAATAAATACATGTAGGCTATAGATAAATGAAAATACAATCGTAGAACAACATATAATGTCGAAATAAAGAAAAACAGCGTCAAAGTTGACATATAGAGTACAGGAAAACAGAACACCTCATACTTAAGGTAATAGCTACATCAAGTAACACTCATAAACAACTAAACCCCTTTAACTATTAATCTGTTAACAACGCAAACATGCATTGGGTAAGCAATTTGCACTGGGAACTCGAAATATGCAGAAATATACGAAAGCAGCATTTGCTTGTCATATTATGATGTTTTATTGACCCAGACACACAGAGACTGGCCGGGGGAGGGATGAGTGTAACCCTACACCGACCGACTGGGCGGAACAAGAACCCAAACGCTTCAACTGGCTCTTCTGAACAAAGCTGAATCCGTAAAATCCAAACATGCTCACATTGCAGAAACAACAGACACAAACAATGAACATTTCAGTGGCATGTAGGCTTTGATAGGTTGTGCAGAGCGTCGATTTATTTAAATGCAATTTTTTTTTACTTTTTTTTTTTTTACATTTACATTTCTTTTTACAACCTCTATTGATCCAAATTGATGAAACATTCGTAGTATTCTTTAAGTCCGGAACTTTTCTTTAACGAATTAAACCAGAATGTGTGTCGATCAACAACAAAGAGGTTTTAACTCACCTGCGGCAAAAAGTAATGTAAACAGGAAGAGGGTTGACTTCAAGAACAAAAACAGATGAGGTAGAATATTTGTCGTGTGATATATAAAAATATATAAATACAATTCTTCCTGGAAGAAATTAAAAGTTTCTGGACCCTTTAGTTCGGAGTTTTGTAGTCAGTTCTTTCTCTTTTCTCCTCCGAGGTCTCAACTGCTCCCTTTGTTATTGTTGTGGAAAATTAACAGCTGATCGGTCGTTACGTCACTGAGGACGGCCCAACAGGCGGGGCTTGTCAGAACCCTCTCAGCCAATGAAATTGCGCCCCTGACTATGACTGACTGTCACCAACGCACGTGACCTATCCCGAGAAAGGCAAGACCAGGCAGAGCACTCCATGTTAAGGAGTGTCACCCACTAATTGTTGGGTTGTACAAAGTTTTTGAAAATATGCTTTTTCATTATTATAATTTGCAATGGTTCTTAACTTTTAAACCATTTTTGACTGGATGTGATTATGTAAATAATAAACAAGAATAGTCACATATAGCATAACTGAAATGACTGGAATTTTTTCTCTGATGTTCATGTTTACCCGAGTGATTGCTCTAAAAGATATTTCAACTATGTTAATAATACCTTTCTCAATGTTCATCAAACTAAACAACTTTCAAAGAGCAGCAATAATGTAGGCTACATTCAGTCAGTCATGACCATAAAATGCAAATATTTACTAACCACATTAAATTAAATGGATTGTCAAAATTAAGACTTGATTTTCATTATATAAACAGCTTCATCATATAAAATATATGAATTACACAAATCAAATCAAGATTCAAGACACGTTTAAAATTAAAAAGCTTAATCAAACTGTCATTTTGAGGTAGCCTACATGAAATGTTCTTTTTAACCCTTAAGTTAAAATGTGTAAAACAAAACATCGAAATCCTTCCTTTTGAAGATGTAGGTCACCAGTTTTTAGGGAACAAAGCACTCCACCCCCCTCAACACCACTCGGATGTATTGGTAAGACAGGCCCGTTAAGATTCAGCAAAGTTTGAACAAAAGGACTTACACTCTGGTGAGTCATCAGATCTAGCAATCTAAACATGATATTGCATCATTCATATATCCATTATGTTTACAGATAGCTACACTAATCTATATAGCTAATAGTTGCATGCATTAAACACATTTATAATTATGTATAGGCTACTACATCATAGAGAGTATCAGTGTGGCTCAGAATAATCTTTATACCCTTTGTCCTGTCTTCCCTCGAAATGTGATGAATGATGTTTTCATCAGGATGGAAAGAATTTAACTTTCTTTTCTGGTTTGGAGATTGTCTCGGACAAAGCATTTTCTCCTTTCCTCTCAAATCAGTCCACTTTCACTCTTTCAGACATCAACACTGTCCTGTCTGTTTGAATACAAGAGGGACAATCTTTCTGCTGGATAAATATTTTCTATCCATCCATTTTCCCACTGTCGGATGACGTGAGAGTGAATCAATGTTCTCAGGTGCTGTCATCGGTTTTTCCCTCCATTTCCTTTATTTACCCTCCAAAACAAGGCCACACCTGCTCACTCTGGGTTAAACCATAAAGATAAGCCACAACCCACCCTGACCTCGACAGGCCTTGTCTTTAAAAGTGCTCTCAGAACACTCTGTCATTTAACTAACTTATTGACTAGAAAACTATCTGGATAAATGCATGTTATTTATTTCTTTGAACTTTTTTTTTTTACATAAGGTATAGAATCTCATGTAAATATTATTATTTGATAATAAATAATTGAACCCCTATGTTGTGATTGGGCCAGAGAGTTTTTTCTTTTTCTCGAAAATATTAGTTAATGTTATCGCATTGGATTAAATTGCACTGACTTTCCTCACACAGGATATAACTATACTGTCCAATTTTTTGGAGATCATTTTTTTTCTACCTGGTTCCCGGTCAAAAATTACCAGCCTACAAAAAATTGCTTATAAATCTCATGCTATATTATCACTAAATATTGGATTCAATCCTTTTGTCAACTTGTTTTCTTTCAATTAGGACAGGTTTTGCATTTCTTTTTCGAACTAATTGATCGTAGGCCTCCTTGATCTGAGCATAAGAGATTTATAAGCAATTTTTTTGTAGGCCAGTCATCTTTGACATGGGAACACCTCCAGTGTGACTTTGTTCCATTTTATATAAAATAAAAGCATTTTAAACAAACTTCCTGGTTAAACATTAAACCACACTATAGTGTGATACACAGTGCACATTTTTAAAATATTTTGTTAAATATTGACAAATTTAACCACAAATAATGCTTTTTCACTCAAAAACTGAGGTGCAAACAAAGATCAACGAGACCTACAATAACCCATAGAAAAAAAAAAAAACCTGTCCTAATAGAAAGAAAACAGGTTCAATATTTGGTGAATAGCATAACAAACGATTTACGAGCAATTTTTAAAATTCTGGTCATTTTTGACCGGGAACACCAAAGGTGTTAGTACATACAGGGTTTTCAAGGGTAAAAAAAAAAAAAAAAAAAAAATCATGCAGAATTCCCACCCAAACTAGTCTTAAGATGTCTGATTTGTTATCTTACTAGATTCTTATCAAACCCTGCTAAAACAGAACATATTGTTCATGATGATTCCACTGCATTCTTGATATAAACAACATCATCTACTCTAGTGTATGCTGTTCAGAAGTCCATTTGACACTCTGATGTAATTCTGTTAATGTTTAGGGCATGTACCAAACTTGTTGCGCAATAAACCTTAGTCATGTTAAACATATTTGGTTTAAAGTCAATAAAAACAAAGCTGTGAGCGATAGAATGGATCAAAGTTTTGGTCCTTATATGTATATTCTCAGTGGTAACCTTTTAGGTGTCTTACTTTGATGTTATACAAGTGTTCATAGATGACTTAACTCATATTATGTCACAGAATCCTTGTGAGATTTTCAGAGCCTCTTTTTCTGATGTAAATAAAAGGCAAAAGGGGAGTGTGACGGGGTGCTTAATCACAGAAAGCACTAAGTAGACAGACATATTCTCAGAAAAAAATTACCTGGTTTACTTCATGTTACTTAAGGTTAAACAAAGCAGACTGGAAAAAAAATACAATGCACAAACGTACAGTGGCCCCCAATTTTTTGTTTTTGAGGAATTGTGACTGTCATGCATTAAATATCGAATTATCTAATAAATGACTTAAAAAGTGAATACAACACAGTAACACACTTTTCAATCAAAACATTTGTTAAAAGAATTTGGTTAGATTTAAAATAATAATAATAAAACAGCAATAGAGCAGTATTTGGACACTTGTGTCCATAAAGTTAATGTTGTGAGCTACACATGGGAACTTGTTGAACTCAATCAATGAAATTTACACAATTTAAGTACACAATTTCAGTTTCCAAATGGGAAACTGTATCTAAATTTCTAAGATATACTCTGATGCCAAGTGACAAATAATTACTAGAAATGCTACAGTAAATGGCAAACCATTTGGAATGCTTATATAATTGTAAACGCATCCAAATGTCAAGCTTCTGATCCCATTGGAGTAAACCCCATAAGAGTTCACTTGCAAGCAAACCTGTCTGATACCATCTGTACAACTGTGCAACACATTACAATCCTCATTAATATCTAATATAAATCAATGAAAATGAAAAGCTATAGCCTACCACATGCAGACTGAAACTTAGCATTTAAAGTGCCTAAGGTCCATATTTGACTGTTTGAGTAGAGGGAGATCATGAGGACAGATGATGATGATGCAAAGAAGCTTACAGTGTGACATCTGGCTAGAGGATTGCATAATGTAAAGAGGACAGACAGGTGGGAGGCACAAGCGTGAGTAAGTCAGTGAGCCGCCAGCCGTGACATCCTGTCAGTCAAAACCTGTAGGTTTTGTGGTTGTGCAAGACTGTCTGATATTTTGAAGACTGAATTAATGTAAAGTCACTGGGAACTGGAAGTTGCGAGTGCGACCGACTTTACTTAATAGTATTGTGACCTATGATTGTGACGTATTTTCCCGAGTGAAACTGAATATTGAATGAGAAAAATAGAGGGCGTGGCTTGTTTTTTTCTCCCTGGGAATTGATTGGATCTAGAAAAGTGGGCAGTCCTTTCAGCTCGCTGTCAGAGCAGACTGACAGTTGGAAAGAATGTTCTACCCAATAAACCTTCAAACTGACGTCATCAGAGAGGGAAAGCCATTCCAGAGGGGAAGTACATTGAATGAATGAGAGAGTGAGTAAATAAAGCATTAAAGCAACACTATGTAACATTGTTTACCTTAAAATAATGTTTCCAAAATCTTATCAGTGGTTCATCAAGTCGTAACAGGGTGAAAGGCACTTCTGCCATAGCCTGACGGGGTCTGTATCGCTTTTACTGGCACTATGTAACTTCGGGGTTCGGGTAGTAACCCGACCACAAAAAGAACTACAAAATTCGACTGCTTTACGTCAAGCGCTATAATAGTCATTATTTCTTTTTCTTCGTTTCTGATGTCGCAATACATCATCCTTTCATGAAATCATGTAACATACTCTACCTTGTCTGTGGATATCGTTCATTCTATAGCCGGTGCTGGATAAACAGCGAGCGTGCGACGGGAGGCTAAATTATTTACGACAGCGGCAATGGACAATTTCGTTTCCAACCAGTAGGGCGACCGAAGAGGAAAAGTTACTTGGTGTTACTTTAATGTAGTGCTTTACTATGTACCACTGTGCACCCAAAGCGCTTTACAATCATATCAGAGGAGGTCTCCTTCAGATTTTTGATCAAAGATTACAAAGACAATATTTTTTTGTGAATCAACTTGCACCGATGAATTGTTCACCACTAGACTAGTAATGTGCACTAACAAAGTACATTTTTATTTCATGCTGACTTTAAGGCCTGTAAAGAAAATGCAGGTAAACTGTAATAGGAAGTCTTTGCCTCTGGAAATATCCCTCTGCATACCAAACACCTTAAAGCATGTATTAAAACATGTGATGGGATGTGTCAAGTTAAGCCCTGAAAAGCCCTGAACAACTTCAAAAATAAAATCATTAACATTAACAATTTATCATTACACCTCCTTTAGACTGGTATGCCTTAAGGTGTACAGTATTATTCTTATGCTTTTGTTATGATTGCGTTTTCTTTAGGGCTTGAGAAAAATACCATATACAACTGTTTAGATGAAGAAATGCAGTGTAAGCGGTTGATTAATTTGACCCCATCGTTAACCCTGCCAGATGCAAAATATGACAAGCATATGGGTTTTGAGTCATGTAGCGGCAAAAAATAAATAAATAAATCAGACAATCATGAAAAACAATGACAACCAATCATGTTAGTGGTAATGTACATAATTTAATGGTAATGTAACACAAATGGCTTTTATTATTCGTTTTGTTAGTTACAGGTGATCTGATTTTGGACCAATGGACTAGGTTTTTTTTAATTTAGCCCGCATATTGCCCAGGAGGTTTGGGGAATATCAAGTGGCAAACAATGCTAATTGGAATGACAGTTAAATATTACTGACAAACTAGCATAGATAACTTTCTGAGTAAAAACTCTTCATGAACTATCATATCAGTGGGGCTGTGTGACACATCTGTGAAACACTTTTTCCGTTGAAAACACCCAAGGATAAACCGGCTTTTAACTTTTCTCTGGAAGAACACACCTTTCATTTGCAGCAATGTGTCCCTTACTGACATTACAAATCCATTATTCTATAACATATAAAACAGCAATGCATTCGATTATCAGCCTGAACAGTTAAAACAGTAGTAACAATCTTTATAAAAGCTGAAATCAATTAAAGTCAAATTTGATCAACTGACCCAGTACAAGGAAGATACACATGACGACTGTTTTGTCAGGGCGTTCAGGAGAAAACAAGTCCTTTTGTGCACAAACACATACACAATATAAAAATAATTGCCATTTTGTACAGAAAAAATCAAGATTTGGAATCATTTTGTTTTTACATTCATTTGAATTTGAAAGGTTAAAAATGAACCCAGGAGCATGTACAGGGGTACAAGTAATCATCCTGGCCTTAATTTATGAGGACCAGAGGGATGTTGCCTGCTAAACAGGTCAGGCACATATGTTAGGCTGTAACTAATCTCAATGTCAAGCCAATCTGACAGCAACCAGATGATCTGAATTAGAGAGATTCATAACAAAATATGGTGGAATAACAATCAAATACATTATCGCTACATCAAATTCAACGGAAAAACCCAACAAAAAAACAAACAAAATCAAACTACCACCAATTTTTATAATGCATGTTCTTTTGATAGCAATTTCTGCTGTTTAACAAAAGGACACACAGCATAACAAAACCAGCCACTTAAAACACTGGATTAGCATCATGACCGAACCGGCGGGGACAAACAGGTACCCTCTCTAACCTGTGTGAAATCTGCTCGCTTGATTAGATGCAAATAAAAAACTACATCAAAAACCTGTATTAAGTCTTTGTCCCAATCTGCTTTACACTTAGAAGTTGATCATTATAGAGGTCGTTCGCAGTGAAGATCATATGCAATGCAGGAAATCAACCAGGTGGAAGTTAACAAAACAGTTCAAACAAAGATATTTAACTCTATAAATTTCTGGGCAACATTTCACCTAAAAAATAACAACAAATATTATATTATATATATATATAATATATATATATTATTCTGCATGAATTTTTCTTTATTGTTTGCACTGTAATAATTTAAGCACTTTAATCAAACAATTAATCAAAAATCTTTAGCAAAATGAATTAATAATTTTAATTAATAATTAAGCACATTTCCTCCCAAAATTCTCCCTATCATATTTCTGGGTGTTTTACTTTTACTGTACTTTTATTTAAATCAGCACAAATTATTGAAACTACAAGTGCTACCAAGATGTATAAATAATTTAGTTAGTTAAACACAATTTAGTAAATATATAATTTTTGAGTGTCAGTCATGAGAATTTAGAAATGTTACATTGATGAAAATTGGGCAGAGAAAATGTGATTAATTGTGATTAAAATAATGTCACAATTTGAAAAATGTTAATGGTCCAATATCCTTAATATCAAATATCCTTAATTTTCTATAGGTAAAAAATATAATTACTGATTTATTTTGACCTGCAATGTCTTGGCAGGTTTAATGAGATTCATTATTTCACCTGTCTCTATATTTGCTTGTGAAATTCTTAAAACAAGACAAGCCTAAATCTATTTGAATGCAAAACAGGAAACAGCACAGGAACTATTAACCCGAGTAAATCTTCCTCTTCTATAATATTTGCATCATGTTTCAGAGCTAAAACAGAACCTGACAAAACACGTCGAATCCAAATCCTGGATTCACTGTTTCAGAACAGAGAAAAAGAGCAACTTTGTGCTAAGCACAGAAGAAATGTCCTTCTCCTGCTTTTGAGCGTGTAAACGATCCAGGCCTTGATTTTTTTTTTTCTAATGTGTTTCTATGGATGGTTTTAAGTGACAACAAACAAAACAGCACCCATGATAAGGCTGGCAAGGCGTTCACAGAAAGAAAAGGTCTGACGGTAGAATCAAAATAAACTGAACGACCTCTGGTGAAAAATCATTTAATAAAACTGTTTCAAAATATCAGTTTGGCAAGTTCCAGCAGGAAGGATTCTGCAAAAAGAGTTCATAGTTCAAAACTTGTCTATTCCTATGGCAACAGGTGGACCAACTGGGCCATTCTGTCAATAAAAAAGGCTTTGTGATATTGCTCTTTTTCCTGGTTCTCTTCTCGCCTAAAGACCAAAATGAAAGGCTTCATTGATTTCAACGAAACATTACACACGGATTAAACACGAGAAACTGGTTCTTACATTGCTAGCAGCTAAACTGTAGTAAAACACCCAAACAAACAAGAATATGTGCTAAATGCAGTCAAACTGCACAATCAGGGCACTTGGCATATGTGAACAGAGTTGGCTGGCGTCTACAGACTTATCAGGGGCTAATATGAACGCACCGAGGCGCACAGACAGCTGTTGAGATGCTGACGCCCATGTCGTTGTCCATCATCGCCAATTTGGCTTGCCCAAATCCGAAGACGAAGAGGCGCTTCCAAAAGTTCACCGCTTCACAGCGTGAACAAACCCTTTGCTAATGAGTGCTTGTGCTGGCTAGCTAGCTAGTTTCTCTCAGCCCTCTGATGTTGGCACACTTGCGTGAACCCGCACACATGCATTTTGAAACATTATGAGGAGTCTTGCGAGTCAGAGTCTTCTTGCTGAAAGAGAACTTTCCCAGACTTTGTCCCCTGCCCTCTTCCTCGCTCGCGGCCCCGTTGATCTCTCCCAACGGCAAGTAGGAGTAGTCCGCCCTCTTTTTGCGCGCTTTGCATTTTCTGCACGTCTGGATAAGGTTACAGGAGAGGCTGGCCAGCAGTGACGTTGCCAGGATTGCGCAGACAACCAGCCAGCTTTGTCTGCACACACATAAACAAAACACTCTCAGGGTGAGGAGTTGCACTTTGACCTCTGACTCCACCGCTGCTGCCCACAGTCTCCGCAAAGTACTTGACTGCAACCATGGAAACACTGCACAATCCCTTACTTGCATGTGAAAGGCTGAACCGACTAATAAATTCATCTGTGCCACAGAGCTGTTTATTAGTACTGTCTGGGCACTTGGTTCAGACTTGTCTGAAAGCCCGTTCTACTAAACACGGGCCTGGAATTTGTCAGAGTGAATTTCCTTGGTAATAATCAAGTTACTCAAACACGCAGATAGGGAATGGTATAAGGAAAAGTTATTTGAGATAACAGATTTTTTCCCCATGTTGTGGAAACTATGGCTTTAAGGAATAGGAAAAATCATGTCATATAATTGTACCAGACATTAGCTTTTAAAATAGAAACATTTCCACTCTAAAATGAATCAGATGATCTATTTAAAAATGTTTTCAACAAATGCACCATGCGATTGATTTATTTCTTTAAAACAACAACTCAATACTTCATATTCGATTAAAAAATAAAACAAATAATGTATTTAAAAATATAGGATTTATATTTTAAATGATTGAATAATATATGATATATATATATATATATATATATATATATATATATATATATATATATATATATATATATATATATATATATATATATATATATATTTAGTCTATAAAATATTGAGTTGTGGTCTTCAAATGAATCAGATGATCACTAAAATGTTTTCAACAAATACACCATGCAATTGATTTATTTCTTTAAAACAACAACTCAATACTTCATATTCGATTAAAAAAAATAATGTATTTAAAAATATAGGATTTATATTTTAAATGATTGAATAATATATGAAATATATATATTTAGTCTATATAAAATATTGAGTTGTGGTCTTCAACTATATTATATTTTCTGACTCAATCATTTCAGCTCCATCACAGAAAATATAAATACATGTTTATGGATTTTTAGACACTTTTTTAATATGATTATCACCTAAAAACACTAAATGTCTGCTCCATTTTATATATATATGTTGTTTATTGTAATGGTATGCTTTTCTTACATATTTATCATAAATATTTGACATGACAGTACATCTAATTTTTCTATCTGACTGTATTGACATACTAAGTCATTAAAAGTTGAACAAATGGTTTGTCCTTTGTCTCAAGAAGCAGTGAGAGGACACATCCTGGCTGTTGTTATGGGGTGTGTGCATGTGTGTTTAGACCACTTACTCAGATAAATAGCGTCTTGGAGCATGAGATTCCTCCTCTTGTCTCCATTCCCTCAACATCTGGGTAGCCAGACAGTGACCAGCTAAAAGAATGTGGGGAAATTTTTTTTTTGAATCAAATCCATTTGTTGGGACAACAGCTCTCCTCTAAAGGCATATTTTGCCTTTTCCCCCTTTCCTAACTTCAGATGGAACTGTGGGAAACAAAAGTGCAAGTGCAACTGTTTTTGTTGGTAAATCAGTGCGGTTTGTATTACTATCAATGAAATTACTGTTTTTGATGAACATCTAAATGTGCCTCTAGAGTAAAGTTGCGGTCACATGAAATTTCAGTGAATTTGCATGTGAAAAATTAGTGACAGCTCTTTGCTGCACTCGTTACTGTCTACAGGTCTAATACAGCTGTGTTGCCCCATTATTCAATAACAGCTTTTGGAAAGCCTGTGTTACATTGTGCAAGATCAGGGACCTTGTTTAAAATAACGAGTTGTTTTTGCAGTTCCAAGCTACAATTTTTTTTAATTTTTGGGCTGACATTTTGAAAATTAGATAGTATTTGATATAGTATGTTTATTATTTCAAAACCTCCAGGAAAGGTCCATCTGGATTTCCCATGATATGAAATCTTTCACATGGAGCGAATAATAGAGATGGCTGTCACCCTAAAGTCAGGGAGAGATAAGCAGAAAGTCGTTCACGTGCACAGCAGACGGGAGATTGCAATCGTAATGAGCCCGTGGTGTCAAGTGAAGAGCTGTTCCTGAACCCACAGCACAGGGGGTTCGGGGCTTTTTATTTCTCTGCAGGGAAGCTTGAGAATTCATCTTCTTCTCACATTAAATGACAGAGGTCAGAGAGTTAAGATAGAACGAGCTGACAGGTTCTGGTCTTGACAGATTCTCTGTCGCAGAGGTCAACACTAACACAAGGGGCTGTTGGGTAGACTGTGATTCTCCAAGGTCTCTTTTCTTAACAACCCCCCGCCCGCTCCACAAACAACCAGTAGCTTTGTTTATCAGAGACTGTTTGAGTATGATATGTGTGTGCGCAAGTTTGAGTAGAGAGGTTGCAATCATGTTATGGTGAATGAGCAGACAGAGAAAGAGATTTTTTTGTAATTAATTGCATTAAATGAATGAGGTAAATGAATAGCCCTAGTGAAAACAATTCCAGTGAATAACAGAAAAAAATAGAAGGCTCATATTTCAGACAACTGGCGTGCCATGTTCTATAGTAGAGAGTGTGGACAGACACTAGCATTCGCACACATTTAGAAAGGCAATGAGGAATGCTGATGGCCAAACTATAAGTAGAGAGGGTTATGTGCTGAGGAAGTGTGAGCATTAAACTGATCTATAGAGACGTCACAGGGGGAATGTGTTGTTTACATGTCGTGTGAGTGCTAATGGGGCTGTACCGCACCTCTGTGCAGACTGAAGTTTCTTTCCCCCTGGTATGTGGTATTGCAGCTTCCAGTGACAGAGTTGCATGGGCACATGTCGTGGCATTGGCACGGTTGCTTGCAGTTCAGTCCGTAGAATCCAAGAGGGCACTCTGGGATGACAAATAGAGTATGGTTAAAAAGTTAAAACTATTCATAGAGTAGATTTGCACCAAAAGAGAGTTTGCTTAGGCACTATATGTGCACGATCCAAATTTAAGCTGTTTCTCACAGTACTCAGCAATATTAAGCTGTTTTATGATATATTTGACTAAAATCTGCACTACTGCATGAATCGCTCATGGATAAGCTACATATTATTCATGCTTATATGAGTATTGCATTGTTAGATTAGCAACATGCTAAAGTGGGGAATAGGATTTAACCAAGTACCACATCTTTGTTGATCCTGGAACAACATTCCAATCAACCAATCAGATTTAAAGGAACACGTTTACAGTTTTTGTCAAGTTTAGGCTTACAACCATGGTTAGGACGTTCTACATCAGTGTTGTTCACCTATCATTTCCCTCTGATATAAGGGATAACTTATGAGTAGGTTTATGTTTATGGGTAGGACTACATTTTCAGAAAGGAATGTTGTTCTTACTTTGCAAAATCACCTCATTTGTGCACTGACATTAAGTTACTGAAAAAGTTTCAAAATCAGTCAAATCAATGTAGAAAAAGTAATTTATATTCAATCAACACTTTTATCCAAAATAACTTCGGCATCTCCTAAACATTTACCTGGAAATATATTACCTGGATTTTCTTAATACTTTCTTGTCACATTCACCCGACTCTCAGGACACTCAGTTGCATGTTTATCAATTGTGGATCAATTGTTTATATACTGAAACCGGTTGTGATAAGACTGCATACCTTGCTCGCAGGAATCTCCATGGAAACCAGCACGACAGATGCACCGTCCGTGAACGGGATCACATGAGCCTCCGTTTGTGCATGTGCATGTCTGATTACAGCCATCACCATAGAAACCTGCCACACATACTGCAAGGATACAGATGTTGTTCACTGTATTAGCATGAGGTACATTCAGATGAACATACTGGTTTAGAATCATTAAAATTGCTGTTTGAAACAAATGTTACAACCAATAGTAACACTTAAGTAACGATCTTCCAGTAAACAGCCAGTCAGAGCTTTATTTGATATGAATATGTGTAACAGCCAAGCTAACTTTGCCTTTACCTTGACTACAGTTTAAACTCATCCATCCCGCATCACACACACATCCATCTGTTCAGAGACAGGGATAAGAAGAGAGAAATAAAGAGAGAATGTGGTTATCAAAAAATACTACCTTAGTATCTTTAATGCAAGAGCACAAAACATTCAGTAACTATAAATCTGTCAAAATCTAGAGATTTTAAAGAATCGAATTACAAGCCTATAGGAAAATAAACTACAATAGAACAAAGACACAAACGATATAGACCTACCTGAAAAACTTAAGACATTCAACATAAATTGTATAAAGTAATGAAATGTATAAAAACACGTCACAGTCTTCACTGTGTAAATTAAATATACATTTATTCTTATTAAAGTTACAAAAGTGATTCAGTCAAGAGCAGTGAGAGATTTTCTCTTTTTTGTTGTTTGATTAAAATGAATAACGACAGCAGATAAATTTGGATGCTGTCACTTTAAGAGCGACTACACGGATCCAATTACTTGTGTGCTTTCTTTCTCAACTGTTTACATTCACTTAAGACATAAATGACAGTTTACCTGCAAAGACGTGGTCACTTTCAAGCCCAATTAGTCTGCAAAAAGCACTCAGTTCAGTTCTCACGCGCTTAATAAATAGTGGCTTCATGTGCGAGCGCCTCTCAGACAGCGCTAAGAAACAGCATGCGTATAAAGCGAAATAAGTTGTCTTTCGCAGTTGTCTTGCTGCACCCCAACGCTTTAAAATCACTTGTTTTTAAACCGCAATACCTAAAAACACATGCAAACGATAAGCTTTTGTGACGGCATAGCAAAGTAACATCACGTGATTGTAACCCCGATAGAGACGATAGTCCAAATCTCTACCGGTTGACATTTCTACCAGTGAAAATTTTTTAATTCTACCGGATACAAAATCATGTATTCTAGTATATCACCCACCCTCTAATTACAAGGCATTATTAATATATTAAAAAAATATTTCTATAATGTATTTTATATTATATATATATATATATATATATATATATATATATATATATAGGTTTCAAGTAAAGTGTATTTTCGTCTTGTGATCTAAAGAAGTGTGAGAGCTACTCACTCTCTGTGCAGATCCCGTGCTCTCCGCATTCAGCCTGGCATGTGAGGTTGGCACATCCTGTCCCGCTCCAGCCCTGCTGGCACACGCACTGGCCCTCCACGCAGCGCCCGTGGCCACTGCAGTCCTCCGGATGGCACAGCCTCTCATGAACACACAACACAGTGGATACCGCCCTTGGGCAGCGCCACTCCGCTCTCCCTTTGCTGAAGGCGAAAATGTTGTGATCAAATTGACAACTGCACCACACTGTTGTTTGTATATGTGCATTTTTGCTGTTGCTTTTACACACCAGTGGTCTGAAGGGTAATTGGCCAGGGATCCGTTGAGGATGTAAGTGGCCGAGCCGCCTCCATCCAGATTAATAGCGTTAATGACATGCTGATCCTTCAGAAAACTTGCCACTTGCCAGAGGTTCATTCTGCGAAGACAGTAGTTTATTAAACACACATAAATCAAATTGAAAGTGAACCCCTGGTATACAGTACAAATGCAAGCTCTCCATTCTGATGTAAAGGGATACTCCACTTTTTTGGGAAATTTTACTCCACTTTTTTGGGAAATAGGCTCATTTTACAACTCCCTCAGAGTTAAACAGTTGGGTTTTACCCTTTTTCGAATCCATTCAGCTGATTTTCTGATATTTAGAAGAATATCAGTAACCACAGACAGTTTCTGGTCTCATTGACTTCCATAGTAGGAAAAAAATATAATATGGAACTAGTCAATGAGACCAGAAACTGTCTGCTTACTGATATTCTTCTAAATATCAGAAAATCGGCTGAATGGATTCAAAAACGGTAAAACTCAACAGTTTAACTCTGGGGGAGTTGTAAAATGAGCCTATTTCCCAAAAAAAGTGGAGTATCCCTTTAAATGGCTCACTGTGGTTTGAAAAAAACTTTTTAAAACTAAGCTGAAATTTATAAAAACTAAGCAGGGAAAAATTATGTCACAACTATGAGTATACAAATGATATGCAAATTAGCCATAATAATGGTAATTTATATATAGATATTGTCTTTAATTTTATGTAAGTGAAAATTTAAGTGAGTTTAATCAATTGACCCAAAATCAGAGAGACAAGACTAGTTAGACTACACTGCCGTTCAAAAGTTTGGGATTTTTTAAGTTTCTGAAAGAAGTCTCTTATGCTTAAACAGGTTTTAATTAATTGATCAAAAAACAGTAATAAAATAAATTTAATAAAATGTAATTTGTGATGGCAAAACTGATTTTTCAGCAGAATTCCAGTATTCAGTGTCACATGGTCCTTTCAGAAATCATTCTAATATGCTGCTTTGGTGCTCATTTCTTATTAATTATATTTCTTATTAAGAATTGTGCAGCTTACTATTTTTTGTGGAAACCAAGATACATTTTTCAGGATTCTTTGATGAATAGAACGTTAAAATAAAACAGCATATATTTGAAACAGAAACCTTTTGTAACATTATAAACATCTGATCACTTATTAACTCAAAGTATTACATTTTTTCAAAAAAAATTCTTATTGATTCCAAAATTTTTTAATAGTAGGCTATATTATCAGTTTGCTGCAACCCTAAGTAACATTACAAGTGCACTAAAGCGAAAATAGAAAATAAAATATGTCTTGAATGGCCTCACTGGAAAAATGATTCATATCTGCTGTTTTTGCAGCTGCTTGACCAATAAATCATTCTGGTTTAGTTTGTGTGGTAACATGCACAGACAGAGGGGAGAGATCAATGTTTACAGTGATAAACAGCGGACATCAGCTCAGGTTCAGAGTCCATTCTCACCCTCTAATTTTCGTCTGACCATCGACGTGGAAGAGGATTAGTTTGCCCTCCGCATCGTGACCCACCGCCGTACGGGCAGATATCACATCCACAAACTCTTGAAATGTTCCTGCAACATAAAAGATTAATGACTTATTTAATACTTATAAAATAATATTTGAGTATGAATGTGAGAAGTACAAGTCTGAACTACTGTTGAAAATACAGTTTTTTTCTGATATAGACTCTGGGGTCAAAAAATGTTCGGGAGCCAGATAAACAAGTTTATTATATGGTCACACTTCAGTCAGGATCTTGTCAAATCTTACCGGTCTCCTGTGTTTTGTCACATTCTGCCTGAATGCTTTCATTGATGTAGATCTCGCCGTTTCTCAGCAGCCACCCCACCCCACTGATCAACTGCACAAAGGGATTTACCTGATCCAATACATCATCCTCAGACAGGTAACTACAAATATACAGGAAAAAGAGGGTGAGTGAGAAAGCGCAAGTGAGACAGATCTAAATGAGGTGGTGCAGCCTGATGGTTAAAGATTTTGGCTGATAACTAAGACGCTGTACTGTTGGTTCAAACTCCACAAGGGGTACTGCTCTTGATCAAGAAAACTCCAAGAATATATTTGTAGGTTTCTTTGATGAACAGAAAGTTCAAAATAACAGTGTTTATTTAAGATGGAAATTGTTTGTAGCAGTATAAATGTAACAGTAAAGTACATCTCAAACCAACAAAACCACACTTGACAGATTGAACTATGGACGGAAGCAATGAAGGGCACCTTTAAAAACTAATAAATCCAGCAACTTCCTTTACAAAAAAAGGTTGATGGTTTGGAAAGGCAATAAAGTAATAACAAAAACATTTTGTATATTGTTATTGCTAGCCAGACTTTATTTTAGTGGAAGAGAATGAGTATTTTACTATTACAAAAAAAAAAAAAAACTGTATATAAAAACAATATTTTTTGGTCTGTTTTGCCTGAAGAGACTGTGTGTCTGTTAATGCTTAACTTTGTTTATATGCTAGTTCACTCAAAGCTAACAGACATGGACTAAAAGCCACAACATTTTTGTGACAATGTCCACAAGGTCTTTCTCTAAAATCACTGTATTGTAATTCACTTTGGATAAAAGCATGAGCTAAATGAAAAATAAGTAATCAGCAAAAAGCAAAGAAAAACATTTGATTTGCTAAGGATTATCAGTACCAGCAAAGCCACACATACTTTACACATACTTTACTGACAGCAGTTATGCTGTTTTAATTCCTTAAAGCTCATCCAGGTGAATGTCCAAAAATGCTATGTAAACACCTTATCTAACACCAGGCTCTTAACGTCATGATGAATGGCCGAGACACCCCGGGTACATGGAGTTCCAAAGTACTGGCTATTATTAAGAGCACTGGTGCGTTATGCAATATTGCCATGTTTTTGTAAGGTTTCTATTTTAGGAAACAGATGTTCTAAGCGCCCTGTGTTCCCACGACTAACTTCCTCCCAAATTCTGCACCCATATTTAGGTTAAGGTTAGCTCTGAAGGCAACTACAGCACCCTAGAGTGGAGGAAACCACTTTGTGCTTACAGACATATACTAACATTTCACTGAGAATGAGGAAGTTAACTTAAATACACTCTACTAAATAAATATCCTATTTTGTCTTCCACAAAAGACATCTAAATCATGTTTTAAGGGTGAGAAGATATTGACAGAATTACATTTTTGGGTGAACTATCCCTTTAAGAGTGCAATACAGATATAAAAGCACAGCTTAATTATAGCCAGGTCAAAAGTACACCAGCACCCAACCAGGAGAGACTAGCTCAATTTTCTATTGTTTCTTCGGTCTCCACACAAAAACAAACCCTGTGGTAATGCAAAACATCACGAGGGCCAGGAGAAAGACTGCAAAGAATGAAACCTCAAGCCCTTACCCAAACACTAGTGTCCCATCCTTTCTGATGCCAAACTGAGCATTTTGAATTCCTCTACTGTTCCTCACCAGCTTCCCATCACTTACGACATTCCCTAAACACTGCCCGGTGTGAGTTTTAAAGTAGCCTCCATTCTGGGCGATGAGGCACTTTCTAGTTTTGGCAGTGAGCTCCACCAGATCTCTGTGATTCCGCTCGCACCCTCCAGGGCCTCCTGGCTCCAGAATGGACACGGATCTCAGTGGGTCAAACACCTCTGTGATATGGCCATTCGCCCATCTGTGAGCGCCAGAGTCATCGGCGATGTCGGAGATGAATATATTTGTCTTGAACACTGGTGAGCTCGAGTGTTTGCTTGCTGCCCAGGTTTCGTGGGTTATGTTGCCATGGGCGATGGGCTGACAGTCTCTTACATGGCGGTGAGAATGAGATGGCCCATGGGATTTGGTGTAGGGTAACAAGAGGTCATCATCCAAAGAATGTCTGTCAAGAAAATTAACATGATTAAATCAGAGGAATAAAGAGCAAATTGATTTTTTTAAGCTAGTTAGGTTAATTTGGAGCTATGTGTGATATGATTCAGAGAGCTGTCATAACTGATTCAGAGAAAACAGATTCCCATCCAAGTTGTACAAAGTAGCATGTGGATGTTGCTCATTGTTTTGCAGCGCAAGCACATTTTCATGCGTACATGTTCCTTTTAAAGAAACCTGCAATTTTGCATTTTTCTCAGTCTGAACCTAAGACAATGTTATCTGAGAAAAAAGTTAAATTAATTAAGGAGCAGCAGATGTTTAGTCGTGCAATCCTTATGTAAGCCTGGGTTCAGTGTGTGGTTTCTGGGATCCTCTTACACTATCCAAATGCAAGATGCAAATTATCTGTAGAATCAGTTGGAGTAAAGTATTGTATTGCAAGTATTTGTACACAAAGCTTAATGAAACTTAACCAATAATGCCAAATTATTGAACCAAGAAACTTAACCAAAAATAACTAGGCTAATTACTGATCCAACTGCAGTCTGCAACATTATCTTAAATTGTTATAGTGTGGTAAAAGTTCATAAACAATTATTTTAACAATGTGTTGGAGCAAACACACACCTTTTTGATGTGTAAGCTAGAGAAAAAAACTTTATAGAGGCAAAATTTAATGGCATACTCGCTTCAGCATTTTATTTATTCCGACATTTCCGACTTTGTGAAAAGTGAAAAGGTCTTAGTGTTTCAAAAAAACATTAAAAAGCTTAACATTCCATTTCATCTTGTGTTCTATATTTCATTTGGAACTCACATGTGAATGTCTAATACTTGACATAATTTTTTGCAGCATCCCTGCTTGTCAGTGTAGTGAGCCAATAGGTATCTTTCCTGACCTCTGGTTGTAGTATGGATTACATCTTCCAAACTGGCATAGGATTATGCACCCAAATGTCTGACTTCTACAACAATCTATGACTTCTATTTCTCATCTCTACTTATATCTTCCTTGATCCTCAACTTCTTTTCTTACTACGACCACATTTTCTGACGAACTGTGGTCCTTAATACTATCATCAAGACTTTCTGGAAAAGTACAGCTTTTCCTCTCTCTCTTCCATAAAAGTTACTAACATCAACCTAAAATGCAGGCGAAAAAGACTATTATACTGCCTGCCAAAACTGAACAATAGTTCCAGCTACACAGAAATACACTTTGCATGTATGAATGATTTTTGTTTTTTTTATCTTTGAGTAATTGTTTTTGCAAAATGTGCATTAAAAATTACCAAAAACTTTAGAAGGCACATTTGGATGTAAAATGATGTTTTAGTTTCTAGTTTAAAATGAACTTCCTTGACACTGACAGCATGTGACCAAACATGTGCTAATGTTGCCAAAAATGTAAATCACTTGGTAGAATTTTATTGGCAGAAGGGGATACGATATTACTAAAGTTATTATTTTATTTCTTTGGTTGAACATTATTGTATTTTAAATGAAATTTTCTTAGCGCCATTTATAAATAACGATCTCCCATAGAGGTTGGTCGCAAGAGATCAGATGCGAAATAAGTTAAAACAACAAAATACATTAACTTTAAGAAGAACATCTTACAAAAATGTGTCTAAATCTACATCGAAACCAGGCGTTTGTAAACATTATACAACTTCAAGAGTTTGATCATAACTGCACAGTTAACGTTACAGATACACGTCCTTACCGGATGTCTTTGCATTGGCACACACATACTCCTAGACATATTAGAAACAAAGAAATCTGATCGAAATTCACAGACGGTGTTGCCATAAGACATATGTATAACACATAACTTTATAAATAAAATAAGTTACTCTCCCGTTTCTAACTGCTTGCTTCGATGAACGGACTTTCATTTGTGTTGGTCATATGATGCAAATCACATGATCAAGCCAACTGATCTTATCTGTCAATCATTTATTCTCCCTAAGCGCAGACAAACAACTGTGCGAAAATGTTTAATACCTATTGACTGCATTCACATGAACAATAATTATTTTTTCCCCATAAAATTAGTATGAGTCACTCTCATACACAGCTTAATTCGATTTGGATTAAAACAGATTGTTTATATCGAAGCGGAACCTACTGTCAGACGTTCTTGCGAACAGGGGAGTTGTAATATGACGCACACACGCAACAGCTCAAGGATACGGGACGCATGGGGTTTGTTATGGCATCCAGTGTAAACATAAAGAATGGACTTTTAACCACCAAAATCTCTCTGCACAAAAAGATTCACTATCCCACATTTAGACATAGGCCAACAGAGATCAAATGCACAAGAGCATTAACAAATTCGACAGGACAGCACAATGAACAGTATTGTATTGATATTGTAAGGTAAGTTGTGAATTTAAAGATCGATTTACTTTGAATATGTTACCTAAAAGCAAATAAATTGTATTTTTTATGTAACCGGAAATACATGCATACGTCAGGGTAGTATTCCTGTGCATGTATGAATATACGTTTTTTTTCTTTGCTCAAAAATAAAGTAAAATGCAGTATATACAAAATTGACTTTTCTTTTAAAATTAATGTTAGAAATGTCTTGATGGTGTAACTTTCCAGATATTAAAAAGTAATAAGAAAACTTTTTATTAAAAGGCTGAAATTAAATAAATGAAATGCAAAAGTTATTTGGCAAAAAAAAAAGTTTCTTTTTTACTTATCGACTTTTTTTTCAGTATGCATTATGCATGGATTTTCAGTACTTTTTATCTGATGGTTACAACACTTTTTAGACATTAAATAATGTCCACAAAAAATATTTTTGAAACAAGCATGAATTAAAGATCTTGGGAAATATGATTTAAGTGGGATGTTTAAAGTCACCATTAAATCAAAATGGACTATTCCTAATTTGTATGGAATTTTGCAGTATTATTATAAATTATTTATCATTGCATATCATTCTTTTTTATTTATTTAAGTGCCCTTGTTAACTTTCAATCAAAATAACGTCCCCTCCCTCTTGCATCATCTTCTCTTCTCTTCTCTTCTCTTCTCTTCTCTTCTCTTCTCTTCTCTTCTCTTCTCTGATGACGTGAGGGCGGTACAAACTGTCACTCACATGAGATCACAGCAATTGCAAACCACAACAATCGTATCCAATCAAGTCTCGTCCTACATTTTTCTCATTAAAGAAGCCGAGCCGTTTTTTATTCAGAAATCCTTCATTTGGGAAATCCTTATATGATAATGATAATTGTTACGCTAAAAGAAATTTCAGTCTCTGTTAAGGCTTAGTCGGTTTTGTAAATGGTAGGTAAAAATGACACAACAGATCCAAGTGTATAGTGTATAACGTTGAACTGTCACCCATAGGAAGAGGGACTATGATGGATTTTTAAGTTCATTGCTTCTTCCTGAGGCTGTTCGTCGCTCTACACTGGCACTGAGGGCGTTCAATGTAGAACTGGCACAGGCAGGTATTCCAGCTAATAAGTGCAACAATGTACAATCTTATTTATTCAATTATTATAATAATTTAATTTATGTACATTTCTAACTGTGTATCATAGTATAAAACAAAGTATTGAGACATAAAAGTGCTTGTAGTAAAATACACCTGAATATGCTCATATACTATTTGCTGCTTCTCTTTTAGATTAAGGACTCGTTTCCCAGAAAACCATTGGTTTAATGCGAATGCAGTTCTGGAAGAGTGCAGTGGAAGACATTTACAGAGATGACCCTCCAGCCCAGCCCTCGGTGCAGAACTGTGGAGGGTAGGTCTTCCATCTGTAAATGAAGAGTTAAATGACTAGGGATGGAGATAGGTCACCCAAAAATTACAATTCTGTTGTCATTTACTTTGGCTTAAAAGTGTGGGGTCATTACAATTTGTTTAAAGTAATTAATACTTTTTTCATCAAGGCTACATTAAACTAATCAAAAGAGACCATGAAGACATGTATAATGTTACAAAATATATCTATTTCAAATTTTTTATTGCTGTTCTTTTAACTTTCTATTCATCAAAGAATCCTGAACAAAAGTGTAACATAGTTTCCACAAAAATATTAAGCAGTAAACTGTTTTCAACATTAATAAAAACAAGAAATGTTCCCTGAGCACCAAATCAGCATATTAGTATGATTTATGATGTTTATATTATCATGTGACTGAAATGTGAAGAAATGACATTTATGCATTTATAAATTACATTACATTTCACCCTCATGTCGTTTCACACTTTTATGACACATTTTTTCTGTGTAACACAAAATAATTATTTTTGAAAAGTTTGTTCATACAACTTTTTTGTGACCCCAATGTTTAAAAAAAAAAATATTAGTCACTGATATACTTAAACTATGTGTTCTCAGGCAGTAAGAAAGCACACATTAACAAAGAGGTGGATGTTGAGAATCATATCTGAAAGAGTAAGTAGTAATTCCTCTCCTTATATACGAGTAAAGAAAATACTGGAAAGTTCTCTTAAAATAACTCATTTTAACTCTGACAGCTGGCCGAGAGATATTCATGGATAATTCTGTCATTCTGTGAGTCGACACATTATGCAGTCTGTCTGTCCTCTGGCAATTTTATTAAAAACTTTCTGTTTTGAAAAGGAGAAAGACATGGAGGACAGAGCGTACAGGAACCTTCAGGATCTGGAGGCCTATGGTGAAAACACACAATCCTCGCTTCTTTACTTGCTGCTGGAGACACTTGGTGAGCAGCTTTTCTGTGGAACACTGGAGGAGATGTTAGGTGGAATATTAGGAGCTGACAGCCTCAGTCATCGTTCACTGGTGTATAGGAAAAAGATGCAATAAAAGTAACCTTTTGTTCTTTACAATTTTCCATTGCCACCTCAAACCATTTAGAATAACTGAACTCATTGCTTTAATTTTGAAAGGAACTATTATTATTAATAAATTAGGCATAAAGGCTTATGTTTTTTTTTTTTTGTGCTGTAGGTTTGTTCCAATAAAAAATACGGTTATATTATGAAATATTATTTTCATTTATAGCTGCAGTCCGTAGCTTTTTTGGGTTCAAAATTATCCAAAATAAATTTGAGCAAATACATAACCAGCCAGTGTTCAAAACTATCTGCTTGCCTAGCTCGATTCAAAGCGGTAACTTGTAATAATGTTTTTAATTCCAGTGGTACTGGTGGATTTCCGTGGGAGATTCGAGCATGTCTTTGAGTCATTACGTCACATCTGTACACATAATGAAGGAGCTCGCTAGTAGGCTATTTGTGTGAAGATGTTGGAGGTGGAGATTTAGAGCCTTTTCTCACAGCACTTGAAATAATTAAACATCAATTTGATGGCGGATCCAGAAAGGTTCAAACGACAATCACCAGTGACAACTGATTCACCGTTGTAAAATGCAAAAGACTTCGAGAGTGGCTACAGAAAAAAAAAAAGAGACTTGAACCGGATCCATGCGAAAACAAGGATAAATATCGGAAGGGCATTAAATGTA
Source organism: Chrosomus eos (assembly GCA_036326025.1). Lineage (NCBI taxonomy): Eukaryota > Metazoa > Chordata > Actinopteri > Cypriniformes > Leuciscidae > Chrosomus > Chrosomus eos. The sequence goes on from CM070831.1 coordinate 10,373,616, forward strand.
GTCAGCAATGCTGATGTTGAACATTAACAAGCGATTGTTAGATTTAATCGGCGATTTACTGCAATGATTTTTCCTAAGTTGGTCAGAACCAGAACAAAACTAGATGTTACTTGTTCAGATGATATTTTCGGTGAAAATTTTTATGTTGGTCATACTTCCAAAAATAATAATCTGTGTTTCTGAATGACAGTCAAAGTATTCCACACCGGCGTGGTGACTGACCACCACACACTCCTCAAACATTGGATTCATTGCTGCGGTATAAACTTGATAATTCCACGAATAACTGCAATTGCAGGGTTTCGAACAGAGATGGCGACAAAGAGGAAAAACTGCGGACTGCAGCTTTAAAATTAATGTTTTCATAATAATAATATATATTATATATATATATATATATATATATATTATATATATAATTATATAATTATTCCTGTGATGGCAAATGCTGAATTCTTAGCATCATTACTCCAGTCTTCAGTGTGATCCTTCAGAAACCGTTATAATATTCCTGATTTAATGCTCAAGAAACATTTCTAATTATTATTGATGTAAAAAGCAGTCTGTGCTATTCATTTTTGTTTAGGATTCTTTGATAATAGAAGGTTCAAAACAATAGCATTTTTCTATTTTATTAAAGTTTTGAAGTTATATTAACAAACACAAAAGCATAAAACAGTCAGGACAAAAACAGACACATTAACAACATCGGAGAAAAAACAAACAAAAAATAGCATATAATTCAATGTAAAGTCTTTACTGTCACTTTGATCAATTAAATGCATCCTTGTTCTTTAAAAAAAAAAAGGACTAACCCCAAACTTTTACTGGGTGTGTAGTATAGCCCCATCCTTCAATAACAACCTTGGATTACAAGATCACAAAACAGTCCACTGAAAATATAATGCATAAGCTGAAAATATCAGACTGAGGAAGTTTAGTCAGAATATGCTTTTTATATTTATTTTTATTTATTATATAAATCTATTTTTATATATTATATTTATATTTCATATTTTTTTAAGTTAGAATATTATATTTATCATTATATGGCCTATTTAAAAAAGATAATCTGAGAAATATTTTTTTAGTAAAACAATTGGATATTCACAATTTGACTCAAACGTTGCTTTGTGCATGTGTTTATGTAGGTGTGAAAAACGTCCATGCAGACCACGCCGCAAGCCACATTGGTAAAGCCCAGGGCATCTTGACCTGTCTGCGAGCAATCCCCTATAACAGCAGCAGACGCAAGGTCTACCTGCCCATGGACATCTGCATGCTGGTGGGTAAATCTGCTGTCACCATATGATGTGTGTAGCTGGCAGTAATTCCAAGCTTTCCTGACATCAGAGTTACTGTTGTGAAGGACTAGGGACATATATGTGGATGAAGCTTCCCAGTGCCCTCTCGCCTGTAAAGCCCAATCCCATGGGCTTTGTGTCAGCCATCTGTCGCCATTGCAGCATGAACAAACCATTAGAAATGGGATTTAGAGATTTTTCCCTTAATGTAACAAAAGAAAAGAAACTCATCTGTGTTTATCCTCAACTAATCTCAGTTAGAGTATTAAGATCAAATTGCGTTATGTACAGTAGTGGCCAAAAGTTATGTCTGAGAAAAATATACATATTTTTAAGTGTTTTCAATTTGAGGGAAGAACAAAACACCTTACTTGGTTTTATCTGAAATTATTTGGTAAAAAAAAGGGGTAAACTACAGCTACATGTTTTATTTTGCTATGAAAAAAAATGCATAGAAAAAACAAAAAGCGAGCACAACTATGCAATATGAAGATGCCAATCACTTTTGGCCACTACTGTAATTGTTTTGCTGTATGATTGCACTTTCACCAGAAGGGGGCGCTGTTGTTTCGCCATAAATTATGTGAATATGTTTTTCGTTTTCTGAGATTGTCAAATGCTCACTAAAGGCCAATATGTACCGAACCAACAGACGCTGACAAACATGGACAATCACAAGATTACAGTACGTCTCTTTTCAGACATTCTACGACCCAACAAACGCAGATTCAACATGTTCAATCAGTGAAAACAAATATTCTTAATAATGCATTGCAAGTACAATGTTGAATTAAAGGAAAAATCTACATTCATTGCAGTTGTTTAGAAAATATTTGCTCTAGGCCTCCTCAGAGGAAGCACCCCTGAGCAAAATGTGTTTGTAAAACAATGCTAGCTGTACTTGTGAAAACTGTGAATACAAGCCTCTGGGTGTCTGCAAGCTATTTTTGTCACAGTTTAAGGGTTCTGTGTGATGTGAAACCCCGGTTCAATAATCAGATCAGATCAATAATGATAGCCCCCCCTACAATTACACTGCCTAGTTATTCATGCCAATGCTTTATTTAGCCATACAGCTTTTGTTTGAGGAACAATTGACTTTTAAATTAAATTCTAAATGAAAGCTTTTGCAGTATGTGTTTATTGATCCCTTGCTATCGTGGATTTATTCATTTTTGTTCAGATCACATTTAAGGCAGTGCAATCACAGGCAAGAGGAACTTTACACTTGTTCATTTATGTTTTCCTTTGAATAATATTTTCACAAATATAAATAAGTGTAATTTCAGCAAATATTGAAGAAGTCTTGGGATTCTGAGTTGTAGATATACCACCTCTTACTTTAGTTTCTGCATACAGATTTTTCACATTTTCATCCAGCATATTCATTTGTTCTGCTGTTTAAGAATGTTTGTTGAATGCTGGAAAATCTATAAAGATAAATCTCATGAAATCTGTCAAGAAATGTCTAGGTCGTATTTCAAAAAAGATAACTTTTTTTTGCGTGTGTTTATTTGTGAAATTAAGCCTATATTTAAGATCATGACAGTATTTTGACATTATTCTCATGCTTACTTTCATGATTTTAGCACATCCTTCCCCTTTCTAATTTTCAGTCGCATAGTCTAATGCAATTTTTTTTTAATTATGCCAAAAGACTATTATTTTAATTGTATAATAGTATAATGTCACTTTTTTGTTGAACTGAGATTTATTTGTTCTAATAAAATAGTAAAAATATATAATAATAACGATCATAACATAATGATTTTTATTACTAATGAGTGAGATTTTAATTACAGTAATTAGAATTTAAGGGGTAAATGTGCTTAATAGGTGCTTTTTCTACTTTTGAGGGGGAAAATATGACCGGTTTATTGTGATGGTGCCTGAAATATGGAGGGGTAAGGAAAAGATTGTGATCTCATCAAGTTCCTCTTTCTGTCTATCAGCAGAGGTTTACTGATAATGCATTTTCACTGTTTCTCACCCAGCATGGAGCGTCTCAAGAGGATTTCATCCGTGGCAGCAGGGACCAGAACGTCAGGGACGTCGTTTATGACATCGCCAGTCAAGCCCATGTCCATCTCCAACACGTATGCAAAGCCCTTCAATTTAATATCTGTGGTCAGATGGGACATGTTGACTGTTGTATGTTCCCCATTTGCATACTAATTTCATTAAATTCCTCAAGGGAGAGCACCCCTCCTCCACCAGCAGCACTTATGACCCTTGATTGTTGCCCTCTCCTCATTACTGAAATTATTAAAAGTCCAGTGTAACCAAAGAGCATTTCAGGGTATATCCGAGAAAATGCTAATCAGAGATTTCATCAGATGTTGCTCACCCCACTTTGCATATCTGGTTGGGTGGTATGACTCAAGGTTAGCGCCGAATTAACTCACTGGTGAAGACCACGTTTAAAATGTCACGAACAAACAAGGGCTAAACTAGAATTTGATCCTTTTAATCTAACTTTTTATGTTTTTGTGTGGGTTAAATGTTTGGGTGAGCCAGGAAAACATTGCCTTTCGCCCCAATTAATTACATTTTGCATAAATAATAGCTTGTTATTGAATGAAGATTTTTTTGCAATGTGAGATAATTTTCATGACAATTAAGCACATTTCCCCCACATTAATTTCCATTATCGAAAGGCATTCAGATGTTTTAGTTGTATTTTTTTTGTTATTCGTATTATTCTCAATGTTAATTTTCATTACTGTAAAGCGGTAAAAGAAATTTACTGTATTAGAGAAAGTACTGTAAAACAATCTCTTTTTATACAATTTTATAAAATACAATAATTCTTACAAAATAATAAATTAAGCCAGTATAGTATTGACTACCATTGAAAATGATTGGAGAACTGTGCTTAATTGTCATAAAAATAAATTCATAACGCAAGAAAATGCTGTAATTCTCTTTGAGCAAAATATGTTTCTTTTTTATATTGGGCTGAAATATGGTTAGTTTGACCCAATTTGATTTACCATGAGACTGACCCAGTAATTGAAGGGTTTGTGTGATATACTATACAGCACAGTTGCGAGAACTTTGATATCTTGTCATCTCATTACTGCACTGTCTTACAGGCTAGATCATTCAACGAGAACGTTCCACATGCGGCCATGCCTGCCTTCCTACAAACGGTGAGTAATTTCATCTCTTTCAGCTTCTCTCCCCTCCCCACTCCTCTCTCATGTGTTGTGACACAGAGAAGCTCATGGCTTATCCTCATTCTGCCTCCAAAGAGGCTGGAATCCCATCATCCCACATGACTCCTGCTCCCTGAGGCGCCACTACAACCGCATAGTCTGATTACAATTTTTTTTTTTACTCTTTTACAGTAATTTCTCTTAGAGGAAGCCCTCCTCAGAAGAGCTGAGGGAATAACTCTTAGCATATTACAAGGCAATGCGTAGGGACTCTGTTATTTTCGGTACAATTCATGTTTTAGCCAGCTGAATGATTTTTTTGTGTGATCTAAATGGCATTTAAGGCATTTTTATTTAATTTCCTGTCACTATAATATTCTGCTCTTACTTTCCATTTCCACATCCCTGTGTTTAACTGTCATTTGAATTCTTTAAAGCCATCCATTCCCCACAGGCCATCTAGTGACACATCGCGCTCCACTTGCTTTGCCTGGTGTTAACTGTGCTCACGAAAAGGACTGTACTGTTCGGTTTGACATTTGAGGAATGTATTTTATATTTTTGTAGTACAGTTGCAAGAAAAACGATGTGAAAACTTCTTGTGAATGGTAAATTACAGATTTTTTTTAGGACAGGTTAGCAATAACGATTCAGATAGGGCTATGTTTTCCCATCTTCCTTTGTGAATCTTTACATGAAACTATATTGTTCAAAACAAGATTTACTTTTAAAGAAATAAAATGCTTTTATTCAGCAAGGATGCTTTAAATTGATCAAAAGTGCATTAAAGACATTTAGAATGTTCCAAAGAATCAGATTAAATAAATGCTGTTCTTTTTAGCTTCCTATTCATCAAAGAATTATATATATATATATATATATATATATATATATATATATATATATATATATATATATATATATATATATTATATATATATTAGGCAGCACATATGTTTTCAACATAAAAAATTGAGCATAGAATCAGCATATTAGAATGATTTCTGTAGTATACAAGACTTATACGGTAGTAGTTTATGTTCAGTTAAGACCTGAAAATCTATTTTGTGTTATTGATTATATTGTTGTGATTTTTAATAAGCAAATGCTTTATGAATTTATGCAGAAATCCAGATAAAGCTGAAGGGTTCACATATTTTTTCCTGCAGCTGTATCTCAACCCCACGACATCAAGATATTTTCAATTTATGTTTAAAGAGTTGTGTCTTTGTGTCCTGTGCCACAGGTTGTTTTGGAGGATTACCTGCAGAGAGTGAGGAAAGTAGATTTCGACGTGTTTCACCCCAGCCTACAGAAGAGGAATCCAATGCTGCCCCTTCAGCTGTATTTACGATCATGGAGGAAGATCTATTGATAAGTTTAACATCTGATTCTCATCCTTGTCAAACGAGCCAAACACTTGCAATAAATCATCTAGCTACTATGTTGACAATTTTTATGTGTTCATGGCCTTTTTCATGCTGGTATACTCTAGATGAAAGGAAATAGTTTGATTACTGAATAATTACACAGAAAACATCCATAACCAAAAAAGTAAATTACATTAATTTAAAAAAGGAGTTTGAACTCAGAAACCAACAACAGCTAAACACATTTTGAAAGATAATACAAACTATGTCAAACTGTTTTGAATTCGTTAAAGTATCTGAATAGCGCTGGTGACATTGAAGCAAATATGTTCACAACATGACTCATGGAACGGGTTTCATAATGAATTCAATTATTTAAGGCATTTGCAAAAAAATTGGCAACAATTTTACATATTTATAGCTGAGGAATGTGTCACATGCCCCCTCCTGATAGGCAAGGTCAACAAATTCTGTTTTATGATGCAAGGTGGTGTATTTTTTTGTGGCACAATCATGAGTTTATTTAGTCATGAAAAATACAGTCCTCCCTCTGCTCTGCCACAAAAAACTATCATCTGATTGACAAGAAAACAACTCCTGGCTGTTTGTGCCTGCTCTTGAACTGCAGAGAATATTTAGCTGGGAGTGAGTTCCTCTTTGCTTTGCTTAACTCACTCGGAAGGAAAGAAAACAAAATATGTGAAAGCATTGTGTTCAGCAATGTGTGTGACACTCGTAGCCAAATATATATGCTCAAACTGTAAATAAAGAAAAGTAGGCTTGCTGAAGCTAAACCAGCTCGGAGACCAGCTAAGACCAGTTTGGGCTGATTTTTTTAAAACAAATTTGTGTTTTCTGTGGAGTTTAATTTCAGAATTTCATTGCCCACTGAAATGATCTCATTAAGAACAAAGAAACTAGTAAAGCTTTTTGATTATAAACAGAATTTGAAAGTACATTATGCATTCTAGCATGCAGTGTGAGTTATTAATGAGCTCCTATCCATAGATTTTAATTGATTAGGTTTAAAGCACATGCATTCAAAACAATGAATCTCCACACACTGTAAAACACTGTCTGGAGCTCATTAGTCTACTTCTGCACATAGATAATAAGCACATTTAAAGCTCATTTCTGTTCTCAAATCTGATCTAGTCAGCTAGGGTCAGTGATTAAGCTCTGCCTCTTTGAATAGAGGTGCAGAAATGAAAGGAGACGCATTACAAAACTTGCAAATAATTTCCTCCTTCACTGAGATAGACAGGGTCAGACTGAATCTTTTTAGTATTAAAAGTGAGGTAAGATGTTCTGATCCTGATTCCTGTTATATTCTGACTGGAGTTCTGTTTTTCCTGTCAATCTAGAAATCTCGTCCATAGCATGTTTCACCGTCTTCAACGTTTAGGCTACCGTCACATTTCCCTCCTTCGCACAACATGACCTTTTCTTGATTTCGTGTGCCTCAGTCTAATGTCCATGACATTCTCTTCTATCTAATTCTCTATCAGGAAGCATTTGGAGAGGTTCTTTTAAGAAAGTTAGATGATGTAGATAACTTTATTTTTTTCTGGCCAGTGGAGATGCTGATGCATTTTGAAAACAGTTTCTAATTGCTGCACTGCACCTCTAAAATGGAAGTGACAGCTTCTGCTAGCCCATCACGGCCCTCTTATTCGCATTTAGATCTTGAGATTGAGGTGAATTGCTGTTCATTTTATGACCCATGGTAAATGGTATGCCTATTATTTATAAAGTGACAACAACTATTCATCAGCTTAGGAGTTAATTGACTACAAATGAAACACCTGTCATTACAAAGCATGTCAAAATCATTAAATACCCATCCATAGCTGGTTTGCTGCTGAATGCCAGTATGATCTCTGTTCAAATTAAGTTTGTGTGAGCATTGACACCAAAATAACTGGGTAAAATTCCATTTATCACTATATCCCTAAATATTGCTTAAGAGTAAATGCCAGAAACTTTGGATGAGCAGAAACCCATTTCTTTGTCCTCCTATTTACTGTATTATTGAGCTTCAGCAGTGTCGGAAGCTATTTTGATTGTGTGAACATTTATGGCTCTATGTGCTAAAAAAACTGAAAATAATCAATTATAATTAGCATCTAAGTTCTTATTGGCAATCTAAATAATCATAGCACAGTAGACAAAGGATGTGTGAAGTAATATAAAGCCTCTTAGCAATACTTTTATCTTTCTACAAAGAATATCTAAAAAGTGACGCATTGACCCTCCGAGACCTTTATCATCTAAAACCTATGGTATTTTTCCACATATTGTTTGATTTTCATCTGTCCATTTTTTTGAACCCAACTGACTTTCATTAAATAAACCAAAACAATAAAAAATATCTTATTTTGTGTTCAACAGAAGAATAAAAGTCAATACCGATTTGGAATGACTTGAGGGTGAGTAAAAAATAACAGAATATTCACTTTGGGCTAAACCATCCCTTTAAAAGAATAGTTTGCCAATAAATGAAAGACATTTAAATACTTTTATTACCTTTCTTCAACACAAAAGGAGAATGTTTTAATATTTTGGCCACTCTTTTCCACATAATGAAAGTGAATGGGAAATTATAAAATGACAAAAAAGGCACCATAAAAGGTTAATTGTTCAAATGACTCGTGAATTATAAGACTTCTGAAATCATATGATGGCCGTATGTGAGGAAAATGTAAATAATGACAGAATATTCAATTTTGGGTGAACTTTTTCATTATTAATCTGTGCAGCCGCTAGTCTGTTTAATGCTCTCCTGACCATCACCACAGACTGGAAGATTTTAAATGCGTTTTTTTTTTTTTGGATGATTTTATTATTTGTTTCTAAATTGTAGCACTTTGGGATTTTGCTTAAATATAAAGTGCGTTACAAATTAAATGTATTATTATTATTCGTTTAAAGTGTGTAGGAAGCTTTCTAAAAAGAATCCATTCTTACGTCAAAATCTTCATTATTTTATAAATTATGCAGCACACAAAAGCCCAAACTTTATGGAATTCACTTGTGAAAGTAGATTATTAACCCTCTGAGCCAATTATTACCAGCATGAATCAGGGTTTAATATCATCACTTTAGGTCTTTTAACTTTCAGCCGCTATTATCCTGTTGGATCACTGGCATATGAAGTCATCGAATGCATTTCATCCCTTGCCATGTGTAATGAGGGGGTATTGTGTCCCTGATCAACTGTTCTGACATTTGGCTGTCATTTCTCACTTTCGCATGGATTCCACCGAAGTGGTATAGGGTAATTTACTTCAGGCGGGGACAGATCTGTAAAAAACTGCATTCTGATTGTCCAAAGAGAGCAGTTATGAAATCTGATTGGGGGGGGAAATGCTGCCGGAATTTAAAGAACGTAAATATGCATAACCTTTTCTCCCTAAGAGTTTTCTGAGGTTTTATATTTTAATGTATGTAACAGTGTCACAAATTAAAACAATACATCTTGCATGTATGTGACTTTCACGTGTTCCATGGCAGCAAACAGCCACCAGCAAAGGCAAATTAGAGTAATGCGACCTTCCTCCTGATGTGCTAGTTTTACAAAGGCAATTCCGGGTCATATTTTTTATGGATGCCAGACACGCATCCTTCATTATGACCTCATAAACGTCAATTTAAATAGACTTGATTTGCAGGGCATAAATGGACAAACAGGAACGCAGGATTAATGAAAACCACTTTGCAAACACTTCTTAAAATGTAACATTGCACCAACTCTGTTCGAATAAATTAAGTGATAAATGAGATGAACTATATACTACAATACCAGAAATAAATTCAATTACATTTATAGCATACACTCTTAGAATAAAAGATTTATTTAAAATCTTAAAGGGTTCTGTCAGCTGCTTCATAATTATAGGTGTTCCATTGATCATTTTACAGATTTAGTTATAATTAATTTATTTTTGTTTTAATTAGTTACATTTTATGAATTAAACAGCTCATTGTTAGGGTTATGTTTGTTTTGGATCTGTTTCCCTGTTTTGTTCATGTCTGAGTTTCACCTGTTCCTTTGTTCAGTTTCCCGCCTTTGTTCAGTTTCCATGGTTACCTTCATTATTACTTCATTGGTTTCAGCTGTGTGTCATTTATTAGCTCATTTCAGTTTGTTATTTAAGCCTCACCCTTGCCTTCACTCTTTTTCCAGCCACTGTTATGTTTAGATGTGTTTGCACTGCCTGTTTTCTTGATTTTGGAATAAGTATTAAACTTATTAGTATTTTGTGAGAACCTGAGTCTTCTGTCATCAGCTTCCCTGCATGCAACGTTACAATCATAAACATACTTTATCAATAAAAATATAATCAAAATATTATGCAATCGTTTTAGTAATTTCTCTCTATGGAACCGTTTTGGCATTGAGCCAAGAACCCTGGTATAGATCTCCATTGAACCTATTACATAAAGATTATAGCATGTATTTTATATATGACCTCAAAGTGAGGTGAACATACACATATGTACTGGTTTTCTGCACATACATGTGACTGGCATGCTCTCCAGAGCCTCCCCCTCTGTTACAATATTGTTTACCAGAGGCCATATGAGTAAGGCAGCTGCCATTTTTTGTTGTGATAAATAACAATCTTGCTATGCTCAACTGAAATGACATTGAAAAAAAAAAAGCTAAAGCCAGGCCATCTGCCCTACTCCCAAGGTCTTATGGGAATTGGACAACACTGGGTTCAAAACTGGACCCCCCAGGCTTGTCACATCTATGAGGGGACGATTGATTGGAGCTTCACCAGACAGTAATCTCCAAAACAAGATTAAAGACAGTTTAGTAAAATTCTGGCTTAAGATTAACATTTGCCTATATTCTACAGGATCTTCAGATGCATCACATCTGTGTGAGTGTATTTGCATGAAGAGAGATGGAAGATTTTGACGGGTAAGTTGTCCATGTGAGCCTTTAAGGCATGTGTGAAGCACTGAGATTGAGCGGTTCAGTATATTGCTGTCATTTTGATAAAATATGTAGAGTTAATTAGTCTATTAGAGGATTAGATGTTTTGCAAATTTAAGAAACAATTCAAGTGCATTGTCATGGTCAAAGAAATACTTTAAAAATCACCAAAAACATGATTGGGATTTAATTAGTTAAAACAGACCTTTAATGAAGAATGCTTTGTTGTATATAGTACAAAACTGTGCAAATAGAATAATAATAATAAATAAATCTCTGAATATCAACCATAGTTTGGTATGCAGTATGTGTTGGCCCATTTGTGTTAAGAGAAGCAAACTATGCATATGAATACAGTGATGAGAAATGCATTTGTATTGCATTTCTTTTATTACATAAGCCAACTAACCTTATAATAATTTGTACTTTAGCTCCCAAGTGTTTACATTGATCCTTTACATAAGTACCTGTTCTTGTTGAGTGTATTTTATATGCACATTTTATTGAAGCTACACAATATCTTGACTCAATATCTTATCAGTATCAATGAAAAAATAAACAAAAGCAAATCAATATCCTACATAACCATGTTACAAGTAGGCCTATGTATAAAGACCTCAATGCAGATATTTGGGACTTTCATGATTAAATTCAAATGCACGATGAAATCTTGTGACAATGAAAAGTCATGCAACGTTTAGAATAAATCTCACACTCAACAAAAGAGGTGACACGAGGATAGCAGCAGATGCCACTCAACAGGTGGAGGCATTAATAGGCACCTGTGGCCTAATGTTTGGAGATTTAGGTTGATAATTAAAACATTTTGATTACAAGGAATTGTCCATATCTTCAAGAAAGACACTTAACCTCAAGTTGATCCATGGAGATTGAAAAAAGCTGGCAGGTTAGGTGGCAGCTGTTACTAGCTTGGATCCTAGACCAGCAACTAACCAGCTATCAGCTATTTTTATAAGCTACTATATAGAACATTCTATGCCAGCTAATAACCAGCTTGTAGGCCTAATGCCCAGATACTAGCTTAAGGGGGCTGTTATAAATACAGTAGCTCTATGTAAATTGGGATATGATGATCAAGATAAGTAATTAGGTTTGTTTGACTATTTCCTCATTGAGTTTGCCCCCATTTACAGTATTTTCATTCACAGTTTTTTTGGGCGCAGTGTTCAAATGAGCGGATATGAGCAGCTGATACGCACGACTTCTAAACTTCTGGTCTCTCACACCATATATAATAACATTCCAGCAACTGTTCGTGGTCAAAATCCAAAAGGCAAAAAAGGAAAAAGTGCACCACTCGTTTCCCAACACATTTCCAACTACAAACACAGCGATGGGAGTGAAAGAAGCAGTGAAAGCCAACGTCAGAGTGCCTATAGTCTTGGCAGCCTTGATGTCGGAGAAGGTTGGTTTGGTTGCGCTTTGACTCTCTGTCTCAGCGAGATGTTTCCTTCTTTTTGAATGCTGGCGGATTGTGGTGAGAGATATGATATTGATCACAACGGTACCTCCGAGCAGCGTAAAGTCAAAAGCAGGGAAGAGTAAGAGAATCTTCCAAGCCTGTGATGGGAATTCTGCGCTTCCCAGCGCGTAATTGCACATGCGGCTGCAAGGATTGTATTCCAGCGCGATTGCGTTGCTGAAAACCATTGGAGATATTGCCAGGAAAAAACTGCCCATCCAGGAAAAAACTATTAGTATGCTTGTTCTTTTTTTAGTTATGACAGATTCCTTGTGCAGTGGCTTCAAAACGGCAATGCTCCTTTCAATGGTAAGGAGAAAAATGGTTGTAATGGAGACTAAAGTGCATCCCGCAAACACAGGTCCGATGAAACTGCACGGGTGGAAAGGTGTGGTTTGGGAATTGCGCGCTGTCCACTCCGGCATTGAATTGTAGATCATGAGTGATATTTCAGCGTAAACCGAAACGGGTACCACAAAAAATCCCCACAGCCAGGTCTGCCACGGCCAGTGAGGCTTTTAAGTAACCTTGTGGAGTGTGGAAGTGTTTAGTTCCAACGATCACTGCTAATGTCAAGAGGTTTCCGAAGAGAATGGCAAGTATCAGTGATATCATGAAGACCACCATGAGTATCTTGTTGGTACACACACTGCAGTTTGCGAGCTCTGGCATTGTTTAGCTGCGCGTAAAATTCCTGTCAGAAGCACTGTTGTATTTCTCCTCTTGGCTCGGAGGCAAGGCACGGCAACCTGCGCATGGTGCTGTGTCCAAATTGAGAAATTCACTCCTGCCAGAGCAATGGTATAATGGTGAATATAACGTTATGAATAAATGGGCACACTTTTCATGAAGGGGATATTTATTCCACAAAAAAATTGTGCATTTATAAGATCCTCTTGGTGTAGTAATAATGGACATTGTGAATGAAAGTCAAATAGTGTTCTATATATGTTGGTTTTGGATCTTACATTAAACGTCTGGTTGAAGTTATGGATAAGATGCTTCTAGCCATAATAATTTTAATATTTCCCTGATAGAATGTGAAAATTACGTTAAAACCAGCTTTTTTAAATGGAAAAGCTACCCATTTGTCGAAATGAGCCAAAGACGCTCACAAAATTTACACTGCAAAACACTATAGCCTAAACACGATTAAAGTAAAAGAGTCAAGACCATGCGAGAGCAATTAATATGCGATAGGCTAGTGCATATAGAATTGTAATGAGGTGCAGCTGATGTGAACTTACCTTAAAAAACGAAAATCCAACTTCTCGTCGTCTTTCAGCACATTTGAGAAAATATTCTAGGAGTCCGGGAAATTCTGTCAAGACTTTTTTTTTTTGTAACAATTTAGGCTATAAGCAACCCCCCGAGAACTTAGCACTAGTTTTGCATTTTGATAAATGGGCAAATGTCCTCTGCAATCCCCTTTCTCTGACTGCTCTTTACATTCCGCGTGTGCACGAACATCGTTGATCGCGTGCAGTAATGCCAGTCTTACACGCACTGCTGCAGTCACTGGATTCCCCAATGGCTATTGTTTACTTTTCTCACAATTAGACTACTATGCGGCATAAGCATTAGGGAAGCTATAAAATTATCAATCATCATGAGTAATCAACCAGTGACTCAGTTATTAGAGCATGCTATAGCCAAAAATAAACTGTCAGTGATGGGGTGTGGAAGAACATAATTTAATTGCAACTAAATCCAATGAACAAAGTGACACCTAAGAAAACATAAATAAACGTTTTATTATGCAATTGTCTGCATCCTAATAAGACAGGGGTGCATACCTTTGTGTGCAAACAGGCAGGCACCTGGGGGCAGCAGAGAGTTTCAATGCAAATTGCCTTTCAATATTAAAGGTGGATCAAATGAGAACCCTAAAAGTATCTTATGAACTAAATATGCCATCTTTTAAATATAGTTTAGGCTATATTTTTTATTCGTTTTTTAATGTTAAATATGCATTCAACGGATTAATGTCTTACAAACAGTGAAGCAATATAAAATAGCCTACTGCATTAAACATGTTTAATTAATATGAATATACATATTTAATATATCATCAATGTTCATTAATATAATATAATTAATTAAATTAATAAGATATTATATTAATTTATAATATAAAGTTAAACATAGGCTACTGCCATTTCTTCAGATCACACCAGAAAAAACAATAATTGACAACAATAAGAATGAAAAGTTAAAATCTTTAAAACAAATTAAGATGTGCAAAGTCCTCAACAGTCAGGCTGCTCCATGACGTCCAAACTGCTGTCAGCGTTATAATCAGCAAAGCAGTTTCAGTGAGGTATGGGTATCACGTATATGATGACAATGCTATTCTCTGCAGAAACAAGAAATACAGTGAATGGCCTTAATATAGATGTGCTGAATCACCAGCAGCCACTTCCCTCACACAACACAGGACAACATTCTTGGGATTCTTTGGTAGCCTACTATGAAAACAGAGAAATGCTTGCTGCCACTTTTTGTGTTAACTAGACTAAAGTACTCATGCACCACAATATAATATACATTTATGCTTTTCAGTCTTTTTGAAAGAAAAAAAAGTTAATGTTCACATATTTACAGGTCTTTATATGTAAGTGAAAAAAGGTGGGTCTGATTGCTAGCATAGCCTATCCTATCCTATTTAGGGGGTAAAAGGGCCTGAAGACAAGAATAGTTGCAAAACACTGAAAATTATGGCCATATTTTGATGATGGAAATAAGAAAACTTTATGTTGTGTTTGTTGTTTTGCATGGTCATAGGCCTACATGTCAACTTACCTGAGAAAGACCATGTGTGTTGTCGTCGGCAAACCTAAATAAATAAAAAAGAGTTATTGTCATAACCCAATAGCCCAGTTGTAAAACTAAAGATTATTATTTTATAACTTTTATCAGTTGGGACTCTTTTACTACTCAGCTTGGTTATTGATTCACACACAACCACATGAGGCACTTAGCCTATCAATCTGCGGTTTATTCCTAAAAAAAACTAGGCTAAGAGAATGTTTACAGCGAGAAAGAAAAGTGAAATGAACTACAGGGCCACTCGACTACGTTAAATACAAGGATGAAGGATCAGTATTTATCCAGATTAGTCCCTGCCCCTTCTCCCACACCACCCCTTTCCGACCCGGAGTCACGCGAGTGACGTTTACATTCCCTGCTCCTGCCCTCAGCCATATTGAAACGGCAGTTTCCGTCTTTCCGACTTTGGCTGCCCGGGAAGGTGGCAGAAGAACTTCCAACTAACGCTTTTTGAATTTGGAATTACAATATTTTGGTCGTTGGAAAACTTACCAGAGATTGTGGATTTGCGTCTACAGCCGTTGATCAGTTGCTTTGAGGTAAGTGCGTGCGTGCCTAAACTTACGAAGCGCTCGCGAATAGTCTAGTTTCCATTCGCGCCTGTCAGAGCAAGTTGTAGTTGTTGAACTACTACTTGTTTACCATGGTTACTTTGTATTATTTCGGCTTCAGTAATGTTGGTGAAATGTGTTTCAGTCAGGTAAGTTTGAAAGATTTTGGACGAGGTCAAGGAACTATGCGTGCGGAATGGGATAATCCATGCGCCTTGTGTTAGCTTGTAACGTTAGCATGCTAACGTGTGGGAAAACTTTGTCAACGACGAAATGTAAAACTAAATGGACAACAACAGCATAGATGGCTGTTTGAATATGTTTCTCTAATTTATAGCTCATTGCATAGTCAGTCAACACTGAACTCGGTGAAAGTTGCTAGTTTTCTGGTTGAGCTGTCAGTGTGTCAAAACAAGTAACAACGTTAGCGTTACAGTAAGTAAATAAAGTTTTAAATAGAACTATATGACAATGAAGTACCTTCATTCAATCTGGTTTAAACCTTAAGGGTAACTTAATGATCTGACGATGTCGATACATCATGAGTTTTACTATTATCCTAGCCTGTGTGACAGCTAGTGATCGGTGAGTCATCGAAACTAACGTTAGTGAAAACCACCCAACTCCGTTCTTAGCTTAAACAGCATGATAGCAGTCATGTAGTGATTTTTAGCAGTAGAGGCAGTATGAAACTTTTACTTAGTTGCTGTAAAACCATGAATTAAGGAAGCAGCCCTGGACTGATTTTGCTTCTTTTTTTTGCTTCACAATAAGAATACTTGTACATGATTTTCATATGACCACACACTGAGCATGTTTTTTTTCTTTTTTTCAAACGAGTCCTTATAAATGTTTAATATATTCTGTAGTGAAAGTTTCGCTTCTGCATTTATATGGCTGTTTGAATCACACCTGCCTTTTTTTTTTTTTAAAGGCCACTGGAGTTGGGTGGTTATTTTTGAGAGTATGGATCTCTCTCTCCCCTCTCTCTCTCTCTCTCTCTCTCTCTCTCTCTCTCTCTCTCTCTCTCTCTCTCTCTCTCTCTCCTCTCTCTCTCTCTCTCTCTCTTTTATATATATATATATATATATATATATATATATATATATATACACACACACATACGTTTATTTCTTAAGCAAACTCGTAAATGTAAAAGCAATGTATTCTAAAGAAGAGGATGAGTCAACCATTCATGCTCTAAATTCTTACAACAAATATTAATATGATTTTGTACTTCCAAGGAACAGCTTGTGCTTATGCAAGTCTGTCTTCGTTGTCAAAGTAGAGGTTGTTTAAATGGTTGATGCTGCTAACTTCGTCATGTCTGTTGTAATAATGGGTACAGGCATATGGCAGTGTCAGCAAGACCGACAGAAAGGTCAAATTGAAAAGTTGTTTAGTGTAATGAAGCAAAAGCTACTTAAGTGATTTTTGTTTTGTTGTATGCTAAAGAAAAGATTGTCTTAAGATGTCTTAACTAAGGGTAAACATGGCCTAATATTCTTGAAACTACAAGTTAGCAGGAATTCATTCATGCAAGGTTTAAATGTTTGCATGCTCAAATGTCTGTCAATAAACCGGTTTGATCCCCTCCTGTCTGGACAGATGTGCACACACAGTTTAAGGTAGATTTTCATAGAGATTAAATGGTTGTCAAAACAGCACTTGGAGCCTAAATTCAAGGCTCTACTCTGCACAACATCAGTACTGCATTACAATTATTTTTTCATCAATTATGAACTGATCCATCAAAAACAATTTGGTTTTATTTAAAAGCATAGGTGAGACAAAACATTACAGATACAATCAAGTTCCATGTGGTGTGCAACATTGGGGAAATGGCATGAAGAGGGTGCATTTATTGTATTTATATTGTAAAACGTCTCAGATGATTTAAAGAATTCATATTTTCTTTTCTGTTTGTGAATCGCCATGGGCACAGTCCATTTTCTATAGTTTAAAAAAAGACCAATGTTAATCTTCATCATTGTTTTGTTATAGGAACGTTTGGTTGCACAATAACCTGTTTTTGGAATGTCATATTGTTTTATACCTGAGCTTCAGTAAGTGATAATTAATCCCCACCTTATTGTTGGTATCTACATCTAGGCCTATTTGTCAGCCATTAAAGAATTTGGAATTGAATTGAATCACAAGGTGCCTAAAGATTCACAGTCCCATCTCTCTCAGCATGCCATCAAAACAACTTTAACAGATTCTAGACACAAAAAGTGTCTGTTGCTTAATCCATTCATAGAACAGATCCAGTGGTGATTAGTAGGAAATTGGCTTAGGTCTTCAATGTAACCAAGTCCCTGGAAATAGTGATTGACCTCATTCCTGAACACAGCTTATGCATCAAATGCATGTTGGGCAAGATTCCAAAACACTCCAATAAACCTTGTATAAGCCGCCAAAGGATGTGTGAGAAGTTCTGAGAACTTTACCCTTCTGTAGCCTGAACATGTTGTTTGGTGAGAGGTAATCTGTGGCTTATTACCAAGCAAGTTGTTGGAGTTATTACACTAAGCAACACATGCTTTATATTTCATAAATCTGGAAAAAACAGGTTTCATTTGCAGAGATATTTTCCAGCTAACAGACATGTGAACATGAATTTAGTGTAAAGTCACTGATTTCATGTACCTAGACTGTGCTGAGTGATTTTATGATGCTGGACGGTTGCTGGTTTAACATTGTTAGCAGGTTGTCAAATGTACTGGTACCAGTTGGTACAAAAAAGTTGAGAGTACTAGCTAGCTAGTAGGGCTGTCACTTTACGTTCGAAAATCGATTGCACAATCGATCGGACCAACCAACACAAGTTTCGAAAATGAAAATAGGGAATTGATTTGAACCAAATATGTACACTATTAATATTAAACAAATAAAAAATATAGATGTAACAACTCAAAAAGAAAAAAAAAATTCCGAAAGTGCAGTAGGAATTGCGGAATCTCAAAAGGAATTCTCCACCAATTTTACGCGCCTATAGTTTCAATCGATTTCAAAATAATTCCTTTGTTAATAATTCGTTACACAGAACTTTATTAGGCCTTATTATTTTAAGTATTAATCTAAAATGATTCACACCTGACCTTCCCAAAATTCACACGCCCAACCCAAAATCCACACATTTAACACCCTATACAAAATTCACACCCCATTCAAATTTCTTTACCTCTAGAAAATCCACACGCCGTACCAAAAGTCTACACTGGTCGGACTGTTTAGCTCTGTTTCAGACTGATACCTCCGGTTCAGGGTGGTCCTCATCCTCAACAAAATACTTGTCATCTGGATTGAAGCAGCAAACATTCAGTGTAAGAGTAAAAAAAGAACAACTTTATTTATAAGTTTATTTGATTCACAGCTGCTACATGTAGTGTTTTGACCTCGACAACCCAACTGCATTTTAACTGCAAACTTGCGACTAGTTAGCTTTCTAAAGAAGGTGCAATCGGTTGTTTGCTAAGGGTCAGGTCAGGACTGCAACATTAACACACTGACAACATTGTTTTTCCAGAATAAAAAATTCTTTTTTATAGCACTTTTTAATGTGTGATTGTGTAAAGGTGTTCACCAGATAGCCAACCTTTCGTGAACTTGTGAATTTCGCCCGCTGTCTTCTCGACACCAAATAGGCCAATCTTCCAGGGGTGATCTCGTTTTCATGGAGACATACACTGATGTGTGTGTGTGTGTGTGTGTGTGTGTGTGTGTGTGTGTGTGTGTGTGTGTGTGTGTGTGTGTGTGTGTGTGTGTGTGTGAGAGTGTGAGACGCATGGGTGACAGAGAGACGGAGGCAGAGCAGGGAACGGAAATGCAGCTGGACGAATACGCTGCGTGTTTTAAATGGCATATAAAAAAAAAAGAATAACGAAACGCAATATGTGGCAGCCGGTGTTGATTCTGTGGCGCATCGCCACAAATTAGTCTATGTGTAGGAAACACTGTGTTATGGCAGTCCACTCTGCTTATTCCAAGGAACAGCTTGTGCTTATGCAAGTCTGTCTTCGTTGTCAAAGTAGAGGTTGTTTAAATGGTTGATGCTGCTAACTTCGTCATGTCTGTTGTAATAATGGGTACAGGCATATGGCAGTGTCAGCAAGACCGACAGAAAGGTCAAATTGAAAAGTTGTTTAGTGTAATGAAGCAAAAGCTACTTAAGTGATTTTTGTTTTGTTGTATGCTAAAGAAAAGATTGTCTTAAGATGTCTTAACTAAGGGTAAACATGGCCTAATATTCTTGAAACTACAAGTTAGCAGGAATTCATTCATGCAAGGTTTAAATGTTTGCATGCTCAAATGTCTGTCAATAAACCGGTTTGATCCCCTCCTGTCTGGACAGATGTGCACACACAGTTTAAGGTAGATTTTCATAGAGATTAAATGGTTGTCAAAACAGCACTTGGAGCCTAAATTCAAGGCTCTACTCTGCACAACATCAGTACTGCATTACAATTATTTTTTCATCAATTATGAACTGATCCATCAAAAACAATTTGGTTTTATTTAAAAGCATAGGTGAGACAAAACATTACAGATACAATCAAGTTCCATGTGGTGTGCAACATTGGGGAAATGGCATGAAGAGGGTGCATTTATTGTATTTATATTGTAAAACGTCTCAGATGATTTAAAGAATTCATATTTTCTTTTCTGTTTGTGAATCGCCATGGGCACAGTCCATTTTCTATAGTTTAAAAAAAGACCAATGTTAATCTTCATCATTGTTTTGTTATAGGAACGTTTGGTTGCACAATAACCTGTTTTTGGAATGTCATATTGTTTTATACCTGAGCTTCAGTAAGTGATAATTAATCCCCACCTTATTGTTGGTATCTACATCTAGGCCTATTTGTCAGCCATTAAAGAATTTGGAATTGAATTGAATCACAAGGTGCCTAAAGATTCACAGTCCCATCTCTCTCAGCATGCCATCAAAACAACTTTAACAGATTCTAGACACAAAAAGTGTCTGTTGCTTAATCCATTCATAGAACAGATCCAGTGGTGATTAGTAGGAAATTGGCTTAGGTCTTCAATGTAACCAAGTCCCTGGAAATAGTGATTGACCTCATTCCTGAACACAGCTTATGCATCAAATGCATGTTGGGCAAGATTCCAAAACACTCCAATAAACCTTGTATAAGCCGCCAAAGGATGTGTGAGAAGTTCTGAGAACTTTACCCTTCTGTAGCCTGAACATGTTGTTTGGTGAGAGGTAATCTGTGGCTTATTACCAAGCAAGTTGTTGGAGTTATTACACTAAGCAACACATGCTTTATATTTCATAAATCTGGAAAAACAGGTTTCATTTGCAGAGATATTTTCCAGCTAACAGACATGTGAACATGAATTTAGTGTAAAGTCACTGATTTCATGTACCTAGACTGTGCTGAGTGATTTTATGATGCTGGACGGTTGCTGGTTTAACATTGTTAGCAGGTTGTCAAATGTACTGGTACCAGTTGGTACAAAAAAGTTGAGAGTACTAGCTAGCTAGTAGGGCTGTCACTTTACGTTCGAAAATCGATTGCACAATCGATCGGACCAACCAACACAAGTTTCGAAAATGAAAATAGGGAATTGATTTGAACCAAATATGTACACTATTAATATTAAACAAATAAAAAATATAGATGTAACAACTCAAAAAGAAAAAAAAAATTCCGAAAGTGCAGTAGGAATTGCGGAATCTCAAAAGGAATTCTCCACCAATTTTACGCGCCTATAGTTTCAATCGATTTCAAAATAATTCCTTTGTTAATAATTCGTTACACAGAACTTTATTAGGCCTTATTATTTTAAGTATTAATCTAAAATGATTCACACCTGACCTTCCCAAAATTCACACGCCCAACCCAAAATCCACACATTTAACACCCTATACAAAATTCACACCCCATTCAAATTTCTTTACCTCTAGAAAATCCACACGCCGTACCAAAAGTCTACACTGGTCGGACTGTTTAGCTCTGTTTCAGACTGATACCTCCGGTTCAGGGTGGTCCTCATCCTCAACAAAATACTTGTCATCTGGATTGAAGCAGCAAACATTCAGTGTAAGAGTAAAAAAAGAACAACTTTATTTATAAGTTTATTTGATTCACAGCTGCTACATGTAGTGTTTTGACCTCGACAACCCAACTGCATTTTACTGCAAACTTGCGACTAGTTAGCTTTCTAAAGAAGGTGCAATCGGTTGTTTGCTAAGGGTCAGGTCAGGACTGCAACATTAACACACTGACAACATTGTTTTTCCAGAATAAAAAATTCTTTTTTATAGCACTTTTTAATGTGTGATTGTGTAAAGGTGTTCACCAGATAGCCAACCTTTCGTGAACTTGTGAATTTCGCCCGCTGTCTTCTCGACACCAAATAGGCCAATCTTCCAGGGGTGATCTCGTTTTCATGGAGACATACACTGATGTGTGTGTGTGTGTGTGTGTGTGTGTGTGTGTGTGTGTGTGTGTGTGTGTGTGTGTGTGTGTGTGTGTGTGTGTGAGAGTGTGAGACGCATGGGTGACAGAGAGACGGAGGCAGAGCAGGGAACGGAAATGCAGCTGGACGAATACGCTGCGTGTTTTAAATGGCATATAAAAAAAAAAGAATAACGAAACGCAATATGTGGCAGCCGGTGTTGATTCTGTGGCGCATCGCCACAAATTAGTCTATGTGTAGGAAACACTGTGTTATGGCAGTCCACTCTGCTTATTAGGGGTGTAACCGTACACAAAAATTACGGTTCGGTACGTACCTCGGTTTTAAAGTCACGGTTCGGTACGTTTTCGATACAGCAAAAAGAAAGAAATGCCAGAGAAATTTCCTATTTATTAAAAGAAAAAATATTTTTTATATAAGTGTGAGTTTTCTTACATCTTGAAACTCAGGTTTAAATGGGGGTAAGTTTTGGTCATCACATTAAAAATGACATTTAAATATATATTTATTTATATAATATTTGAGTTTTGAAGTGCTGGAAAAAGATGTGTGAAGTACTTGAAAGCATTTCACTACTCCAGCCAAACTGGGTACAATTAGTGTTACTATGGTGAATGTTGCTGATCTGTGGACTTAAAGCCTAACGTTATTACTAGTTCATTCACGGCACAATGTTTCTCCTGGTTTCCACGTCAGCGCTGTTTGATCTAATAGAGATCTACGATTAATAACAGACACATGTAAATGCTTCTCTCTAGATCTCGCAGCGATGTTATGATGTTATTACTTCAGTGGCGAATTCAAATGTTTTCTTTACTGGATCTCTTAGCGCTGTGTAGTAACAGTGTCGCTTGATCGAGATCGGCTCTCGCTCATAGAGCTCGCGCTGCACGGATTTTGTCGGCAGGAAAAATGGTCCAAGGAATCGTTCGGTTTGTGCGTACCGAACCGGAAGCCTCGAACCGAAACGGTTCAATACGAATACATGTACCGTTACACCCCTACTGCTTATTGTTTTTCGAGAATGTTGCATTCCTGTTTGTCATTGTGCACGAAACTTCACGCCAATAAATCATCAGAAATATTGCTGACTTGTGCGTCTCAAGCGCCCTCTTTACGTTTGTCCTGATGCCTGTTAGTTTTCCGTGGATTGGCCTATATTTGGCGTTGAAAATGGAAACGTCTAGTATTTTACAATCGATTGAATGAACACTCAAAAATCTAACAGGATTTTTTCACAAAAGTGACAGCCATACTAGCTATGGGGTGTAAAGATATTCAAACCGAACTGAAAAATACGTCACTCAAAAATGACGTACCGAACTCTGCCCTGCCCGCAGCCCAGCCCCTATGTCACAAAACAAATTTTTCTTCCTTGACATTTGATTAAATATTAATTAGGGGCGTAACGATACACTTATTCGTCCCTTGAATTTTTGTGTATTTCGTATATTTGGTACCCACTGATAGACGCTCTTCGCAAACAGGTTTTTATTTACATTACAGCATTTAAAAAAAAATGTATACAAGTGTTGAGCATTGTAGCCAATCACAATCATATGTTTATTCAACAGTTTTTGCTCCGGTACTGAAATTGGTACAGAGAGAACCGCAAAATTTTACCGACTACTGAAATTTTGGTACAGTGACAAAACCCTAGTTAGCAGTAATAAAGCAAGAGAACCATGCATTGAGTTTTTAACCTATACTGCAGAATGCAAAGTACTTTTAAATGTCTATTTAATTGCTGCTTATTTTATCTGTTAAGCCAGAGTCCCCAATGTTATGATCTTATCTCATGTTTTACTTGTGTGTTATTTAGGTATGTTGACGTGACAGGATGTATGGTTAGACTTTGTGTGTGAATGCTGAATGTCTGTATATTTAAACAGGCTTAATCTAATTTTGTGGGCTCAAAAGTTTGCGTAGCTCAGAAATAGTTCACTTTGAAGATCTTGTTTGTGTCTTGAGCTGATGGAGAAACCATCAAAAGATCTGAAGTAGTTAAGGTTTTAACAGATAAAAATATTCTGTGGTGTAGCCTGTGTACTTCCTTAATATCTTAACTTAACTGAAAGGCACTATGTTGGCATCATTTAACTGTTTAATTTGCCCAGAATGGTTTATTGGCTGCTTTAGGGTCAGGCATTTACTGCACAAAACTGCTGATTGCAGGTGCTTTTGACAGGTTTGTTGAGTTATAAGTGTTATAGATGAATCCAGAAGTACAGGCACACAAGCCATTACATAATTTTTTGTGTGCAGCGCCGACTTCTGGTTGACTTGAGGGTTGCTTATAACATACATTTAAGAGCACATGTAGAGACTAGGGGTGTCACGATTTCGATTTTAAATCGAAATCGACCGAAATTAAGTAACGATCTCGAACTTCGAATTAAAAAATGGAATCGTCGATGCTGCCACGCCCCCATGTCACGCCCGTGATGGGAAGTTCGGATCATTTTACTGACTCTCTTGTTCGATCTCGTTCATCAAAATGAACTAGGCCTAATCTTTTTTTCTAGTCATTTTGTTCATTTCAGGGGCTTTAAATGTTATACTTTTAACAGGCAAATTCCCCGAACACATCCACCTACGCAATCTTGATCATATTCTGAATTAAGAAATCATTATAATGCAGTCAAAAATAATTTACAGGGAACATAAATAATTACTTTACCTTCCGAGTCTTTTGTTCATTTGTCGTGTGACTCATCACGTGACTCATTCATAAACGACTCATCACGGCGCGAAAAACCCCCCACACGTTTTGTGTTGAAAGGCTGAGAGTCCTCTAACTTAGCTTAGATTCTCTGCCCGAGCCCGTACTTGACCCGACCCGGGCCGATATTTCCAGTCACTATCCTCGGGCCGGGCCTTTGATCTAGAGACGTGCACTCCCAACGCAATAGAGTGCGGCGCGCGACTAGATTTGATGGCCGAGCGCGGGTGGTAATGCACTCACTCTGTGTGTGCGGGAGAATAAAATGATTCGCGGGACTCCTGCAACTAGAAATATCTATGAATAAAACATATAAAAACTAATAAATGTATCTGTTGCAGAAAAGCAACGAGAACAACTAAAACAAAATAGAAACGATTTACAGGCCAGAGTTTCTATTTATAACATGTTTGCAGCGTTGAGCGATGTAGCCAATCACAGACATTTGATTTCTTGAATGCAATGGCCAATAAGAAGCATTTAGGATAGACTTCCCTCACTGCTCAAAACTGTTCAGTGCTGAATTCTGTATGCTGGCAAATCCTCTAATTATAATAAGCAAAGTGTATATATTATGAAAGATTCATAGTGCAGTCAGCTTCATTGATAATAACAGAGATGTGTGAGATTGCGATGAACTGATGTCAGCTTTTTAGGAGCAATAGCAACCTGTGCTTAAAAAAAAAAGTAAAAATCTAGAATCGAATCGAACCGTGACCTTAGAATCGAAAATTTAATCGAATCGAGGATTTGGAGAATCGTGACACCCCTAGTAGAGACATATGATTTTGCAGACAGAATTGACCCTTCGCAAAGACCCGCCCCCCTTAGTTACTGTCCCTATGTCCGACAAGCTACGCCGCTCTCACGCTCTCACCATGTTCTCACACAGTGAAAAATACATTGCGGAGCAGAGAGGAGACTGACGACACGCGGACAGACAGGACAGACCAGGTTACTTTTTGGTTACTTTTGATATTAAACATATTAAACAAAGTCTCACCTTTTAAATATGGTCATTTTTTGAAAGAAATTTAAACAATAAATACCGTTTTGTGGGACTTTAATGTGTCGTGACAGATCGCTGTAGAGAATCAGTTAAAGCTGCAGTTAAACCGATCATCTTTTCCTTAGTTCATTTATAGCATCAAATAAACATGAATGAATATAAGAAGGAATGTTGTTTTAACCGCGGAATGGCGTCAGTATATTCAGTTTCTCAAGTTCAAATCCTCCCATGTTAATCTACTAACACTCCTAACTGCTTTGTCGGACAAAATGGCGGATGGCGAAGTATGATTGGTCAGAACACCTGTCAATCAAGCTCCACGCAAAGGGTCAATTGTAAGATCCAGTCAGAAAGGACTGTTTCTGTTCCAGGACTTGTACTTGATCCAGAGTGTTGGACCAGCAATAGAAAAAGCTCGATCACCACAGTGTTTCAATCTGGAGCTAGGGATGGACACTTGGACAGCACTCTTAAATGTCCCGATCTGAGTGATTGCAAAGATTTTTGTGAATGCACCAACTCAGCAAGATAGGCTGGTGCAAGATTATGTAATGATTTAAAAACCAGGGTTAATATTTTTAATTCCACTCTAAATTTTACGAGCAACCATTGCAAGGAGATCAAGATAGGGGTGATGTGCTGAAACTTGAGCTAGTCAGAAGCCTGGCTGCTGCATTTTGGACCATTTGTAATCGCTCCATATGACCGATTAATCCCATAGCGAATTGCAATCTAAGCGGGAAGTGATGAATGCATGGATTACTTTTTCAAACATTTTTAAAGATTAAAAACGATTTGACTTTAGCTAGGCGTCGGCAACGAATATGTAAAAAACACAAAGTAACTACCGCATTTATCTGCTAATCAAACTTAAGACCAGAATCAAATCAAAAGCCTAATTTTTTTGCACATGGGGTGACCCATTGGGTTAGGTAACCAAGGTCATAAACACTGGCATTAAAAGCATCACTAGGCTTTTGTTTTGACTTTTTGACAAGAAATTATTTGTTAACCATCATTTAAGTTCCTGAATACAATCAATCAGAGCTCCCATTGCATGTTTATCATTAGATTGTAAAGAGAGATACAACTGAGCATCATCAGCATATAAAAAAAAATTAGAAATCCCATATTTATGAAAGAATGAACCCAGGGGCAGCAAATATATCATGAATGGGACACCACAAGTCAAAGGAGCAGTGGAGGATTTATGTTGTCCAATACGAACAGAAATCTTTTCTTACGGTCACTTAGGAAGACCCGTAACAATTTAAGAGTGATACATCCAATGCAATTATTTAAACGAGAGATGAGTGTGTTATGGTCTACCATATCAAAGGCAGATCTGAGATAATAAGACCAAAGCAACAGCATTTCCGGCATCTGTAGCCAATAGGATGTCATTTGAGACTTTTAGTAGAGCAGATTCAGTACTATGTAATTTTCTGAAACCAGATTGAGAAGTTTCATTAATTTGGTTTGTACTAAGGTTTGGTTTGTACATTTGGTTTTGCCTTTAATTGAAATAACACCACTTTCTCCAAAATTTTGGCCTTAAAAGGTAGGTTAGAGATTGGTCTAAATTTGCTAAGACTGATGTGTCTGAATTTGGGGCCTTTAACATTGGAGTAATTGTTGCATGTTTAAGGCTATCAGGAACCATTCCAGTGCTCAAACTCAAGTTAACAAAAAATAGCACATCTGCACCAACAGTTACAACTTGCTTTAAAAAGTGAGCAGGCATGACATCAGGAGGACAGACAGTGGGTCTTAATTTTTTTAAGTCATCCTTGAGAATATCATGGCTAAATAGGCTAGTATTTGCAGCATATGATCTGGTCTTGGGGACTGGCCTTTATATGATTATTAGTGATGTACCAGAATGAAAATTCTGGGACGAAACCGATAATTCAGGATGCACATTGCCTAAAACCAAACCGTCTTAAATTATTATTATTATTATTTGTAGAATTGCATAATATTAAACAATTTAATTAATTTTAGCTACACACAGAAATGTACATTTTAATTGTACATTTTAAGTAAAAAATAAAAATGCTATTTCACATAAAGCAGTTTTTATAATAACTATTTGATAATAGAATTGTTTCTACTCCAATGAGATAGACATCGATCTTGAGATTTAAGAATCCATATCGGTATCGATTAAAATCAAGAAAACGATAATGTCAACCCACCCCTATAGTTCACACAGCTACACTGTTGTAGTGTTGTGTGTGCAAAATGCTGAACAGTCAAAATGTGCCACCAGAAAGCGCTAATTAAACATCAAACCGAAAATTGCTGTTCCAGCTGAATTTTTGGTAGCCAAAATTTCGGTACATCCATAATGATCATTAAATAATTTGACTTGATTCTCATGAGATGGCTGTCTATACCAGGGGGTTTTCAATTAAAGTTCCAAGAGGTACGGTCTCTATATTTCCTGCGGTGGTCCGCACTGAGAAAACTTACTGGGGGTGCAGAGTTTACCTCTTAATAAAAATATGGACCATTTTTATATTTTGCTCAAAGCAATAAACTACTAAAAACAAACAATGTACATAATCTAAAAATCTAACACATGAGCATAAAACAAAGTTAACTTGTAGTCATTTAAAAGTATTTTTTTCCCCTTGCCATCTCTAAAAATGTTTCCAAATTCTAACACTGTTTATTATGAAATGCTATTTTTTTTTTAAAGATGCCACACGTTAACTTGTCTCAAACCTGGTTTAGTTAAATGGTCTGAGTCATCTGTATAACAGATATAAATAATTGTATTAGCTGCATTCTCGTTTTCTGCAGTGTTTTAGCGAAAGTATTAGTCTAGCAGGAGAAATAGGTTTGGTATTTTTTTGTAACCTGTTTTTTTGGGTCAAAGTCTATTTTTGACCAATTTTTCGCGAACGTGGTACACCCGATCGCTTAAAAAAAAGATACATCTTTCCTCTCCTCAATAATCTGCACGTCTTGACAAACTGGACTAACGCAGGAAACTATTGAAAAAACAAAATAGCAAATGTTACATCGTTATGAGCCTAAAATGTGACATTTGCCTATTTTTCACCAATAAAGAGTGGTTGTACCATGTTAATGACCTTTCCATTTAATTCCTGGTGTCAGAATTACCGTATATGAATAAGTGGGTTAATTTGTCCTTGTATGTTGTGTGGTTCAGGAGATATGAAAATCTGCATTTGTCGCCCCTAGCGCTGACATCACTTCAAAATGGCCGCCAAACGAACCCCATGGGACATTAGTTGACCTCAACAACATAAAAAATTCTTAACTAGAAACCCAAAAGGTCCCAAAAAAACAAGTTACAAAAAAATGTCAAACGGGTACATGGTAACCTATTTCTCCTTCTAGACTATATCTATTTGCTGCTCACCTTGTTTCTGCTACCGTTGGTAAAAGAACCACGTCATCTGCAGCTCTAAAAGTGGTGCTTTACGTTTTTAGAAAGGGAGAGAGAGAAGCAATGCACACAGAGTGGAAAGGGCTTGAATGAAGCAGTTTTGGCTCTAGATAAAAATAATTATAGATATCGCTCCGGAAGATCATTATTACCATAAACAACCCTGAGTGCTTGTGGTGTGAACCACTCTGTTGTTTTGACGCGCTGCTCACTTTAATCTGTAGAAACGCAATTATGTCCTGCGGATGAAACCAAGCCATAGTCCAATACAGACAGCGGCCCCACATTTGAATTGCACTGGTCCATCCATATGATAACACATTTGTTACTAACAGCTGATCGCTGACATTGTGAGTTGGAGAGATTCTTTGGCTTTTCAAATGTAAACCCATTTTTAAAAACCCATCATTCGACATTTTCGATCACTTGGTTTCTATTTCGTACTGCTTGGTAGCCCCACTTAAAGGGATACTCCACTTTTTTTGGAAATAGGCTCATTTTACAACTCCCCCATAGTTAAACAGTTGAGTTTTACCGTTTTCGAATCCATTCAGCCGATTTTCTGATATTTAGAATAATATCAGTAACCAGACAGTTTCTGGTCTCATTGATTCCCATAGTATATTTTTTTCCTACTATGGAAGTTAATGAGACCAGAAACTGTCTGCTTACTGATATTCTTCTAAATATCAGAAAATCGGCTGAATGGATTCGAAAACGGTAAAACTCAACTGTTTAACTATGGGGGAGTTGTAAAATGAGCCTATTTCCAAAAAAAGTGGAGTATCCCTTTAAAGTGAAATATCACTGGATGAAAATCCCACACTGCATAGCTGTATATCAAACATAAAAAATGTTTTCATTGGCATGCTGCATCATCCAGCATTTTCACTTTGTAATGTACAAAAAACACTTTCATCATGTAACATTAGTATGGCCAATAATATGCTGATGGTTTAATCAGCAATCGTCTTATAAATATCAGTGCATCTATATTTATTATGCAAGGCTATTAGTGTTTTTTTTTTTTTCTGAATCATTTTATTGCTGTTAGTATGCACCAGACGTGCTTGGATAAACATGGAAACTAAGCACTTCATTAATTAATTGGTGTAGTCTGAGCTTTCAGCTGTCCAAGCTGTTAGAATTTAATCTTTTACCACCTCTTTCATCGTCGCATTCCCACCCTATGCCACCTTCCTGATACATACCTGCTAAAATGTGTCATTTCATCCACAGCACACCATTGTGATTTGCCACTAAGGTGAGAGCACTGTCTCACAGCACTCATAATCACATAAATCTGCGTCAAGAAAGCAGTTAATGCCTATTAGAGACCATTTGTGCTTTGTTTTTCCTGTTGATTGGTGTGATTGACAGCTCCTGGTTTCCTCCGGCAGATGGACGTTGCTTGGCTTCTGGAGGGCCAGGTGCTGGCTGTTAGACCTGCAAAATTAGCGTTGGGCAGAGAAAGAAAGAGGTCTGGTCCGCACCTGCTGCTCCTTTCCCACCTGCAGCTGTCTCTGATCTCACATACAAATGTCCCAAAGTGCCAAGATGCGCTTTTCCACATAGCAGCTGATGTACTGGAAGGAGACTGTGTGAAATGCACATGATAAACACTATATTTGTGTAACAATGATTATAACTTAGCATGACTATAACAAATAAAAATCAGCAAGGACACATTCAATTGATCGAAAGGATCAGTAAACATAATTTATAATTTTATATATTGCAAATATTTGATTGGACATCGCTCGATAAACATTCTCTTTGGTTCCTGCCTGGTGAATGATAAATGAGCTTTTTGGAGGGTTTGCGAACTGAGTGAAATAGATGCGGTGGCTAATGCTTCAGTGAGTCATAGCTGAGAGAGTCTAATTATGGAGACAGGCACCCGTCCATCAGCCTTTGTCATGAAGGCTGGCAGAATTAGGATGACATCGCTCTACATGGCCTGCATGTCCAGAGAAAGCCTTCCAGGATTCTCTTCCAGATCAGATTCACTTAGTCATTGCCAGCAGGACATCTAAGCAAATTCACTCAGGGTCTTAATCACCAGACTCATATATTTCAGCAATGGAAATAAGCATTTGAGCAATCTAGTGAAGCAGACTGTAAATATGGTGTTCTTTTTGTGCTTTGAGAGGCTACAGGGATTAAATTATCTGATATACTTAAAGGGAAATGTCATTTTGAACAAAATCAGCTTGCCAAATCACACTTTCCAGAAAAGTGCACTCTAGCAGGTAAACGCCTTCGATCTAGATATCATTGTGATTTATCCAAGTGATTTAATTTAGCTGTGAGTATATCAAGGCCTTAATTTGCACTTTCGAGCATGTTTGTATTAATTGATCTTTGCAAAAAGTGTCCCCCTTCCCCTCAATTTTGTTAGCCTGGCTCCGCCCTCCTACACACTTCCGCTCAATTTCATTTTTCTTAAGTACTACGTCTGGGATTGTGCTGTAGACTTCTGTTTCCAGAAATACATTTTTTACCGGGCCAATCAGCGAACAGAGGGAGTGGCTGAGAACGATGACGTTGATGTCGACTCGTGCGTTATTTTGAGTTGTAGTTCAGTAATGGCAGAGGAGACAGATGCGAGTGAAGCCATTTGGTCCGTTGTGGCAACGCTGCCGAATATCAAGAAGTTAAAGCCGGAGCAAGAACAATCTTTGCTTAGTTTTGTGTTTATGGCCCTAACCCATCCTCCCACGGGGTTCGGGAAAGATGTCACTCACGACCAAACGTTAGCGATTGGTTATGGCAGATAGAGTAACTCTGGGCAGATCCAATAGTTTTAGACTTCAATAGAACACCCGCCTACAAGGAAGTTAACGCTTGTCAATGGAGCCGTGCCAGACTCTCTGTAAAAATGAAATGTACGAGAGTCTGGTAGAACCAGGCTACAATTTTGTAGCAATACATTCAAATGTAGTGTGAATAGTATAACAGCTTTTTCTGGCCAATATCTGCCCACTCAAACAGGAGACCTTCTGTCATGTAAAATAACCCAGGTTTTTTTTTTTTTTTTTACTTGATGTTAAATAGAGTATTTGATATAAAAAAAAGCATACTTGGAGCGTATAGTGTCTTAAACATCTGGTATGTTCATCTGAGGATTTCACATAGGAACGTGCCAATTTTTTTTTTTGTGCAGTATGCATTTCTTTTGCAGTATTTCTGAGGCTGATTTCAGGTAAAATTAGGCTTTACACAGCAATTATCATTCCTGATTTGTTATTTCTTTGTATATTTAGATGAAGAGTTACTGCTTGATATTCTTATTTGCTGGCAGAAGGGTGTCGCTCACAAATGCCTAAAAGAAGCTTTAGCTGCTTAATGTGCCATTGCTAAGAGTTGCTAAGTGTTCATGATTGACCTTTATGTCACTCAGCAACAGGAGAGCAAACCTTTTACGAGGCAGCTAATAAGACGCTTTGTGCTTCTCAGCTTTAAACCAGACGCTGGTTTAGGGAAGCCTCTGAAACGAGTGGGTGTTTGCAGCACATGACACGTTTTTTGCTAAAAAAAATTCTCTCTGTGGAACACAAAAGATAAATTTTGTCCATACCATGAAAGTCAGTGGAGTTTGTGTGTAGTGTATAGACCAAACATATCTTTGTTCCTTTGTAGAAGAAATAAAGTCATACATGTTTGGAACAACATGAGGTAAATTACTATACTTTTAAAAACATTGAAACTAGATTTTCACAAGTGAAAGAGAAAAGGCATTTTAGTGTTAGGTTTTGTCTACAAGCTCTACATTTTTCTTTTATGCAGGTCATTTTTTTTTTTAAATTTGTCATTATGGTATGTGGTCTCTAATTCTGTCTAGAATGTTTATGTATTTGTCTATGGCATTGTATAGTACAATATTTACTGACTTTTTATTGGCTAATGTGTTGATAATATAAAGCACAATGCTTATAATGCTGAAAGTATCACTGGTTTTTGCTGTGGAAATTAAAATAGTTGTAACTGCAATGTTTGGCAATTCTAAACGTAGTATTGCCCACAGCATGTGTGGCGTAACTTAGCAGTAGTTTTCATTTTCATTAGAAAAGAGGAAGTGAGTCAAGAAAGTGCTGTTGTGTAGGAGGCAGCGGTGTCCTTTCACTGAGTTTCAGACACACAGAGCTTCTCTACTGCCCGTCACGTTACTTAAATTCATGCTGAGCTCCTCTGAGTGTCCATGTTGAAGATGGTGTGACACATTTTTGTCTTTTACTTTCTGGTTTAATATGAAACCCATGTTAACTGTTTGTTGGACAACCATTGTGTGTCCTGTGGATGTGGAAGTAAACAGCACAAATGGTTAATGCTTGATTAGTTGTTCTACAACTGACTAATCAATTTGGGAGTTGCAGTAAAACCTTCTTGGAAAAGTTGCATATTAAGTTAATCGTCTTTGGCTGTTGCATCATGTCTTGTGCAGTTATTTGAGCATCCCACCATTTTTAAGACACTTATGTTAAAAATAGTCTTAACCTTTAAAAGTGTCTCGAGAGAAAAGCATTCTGTTCTACTGCCACGTCCGTTTGGGACGTTATTGGGTGAGATATTGTCTAATATGATATAATTTGCTGACATTAAAGGGATAGTTCACCCTGTCATAATTTACTCACTTCATGTTGTCCCAAATCTGTATGACTTCCTTCTATTTTGTAGAATATTTTAGTCATTTTTGTCCTTGCGTTTAAGTCACTTGGGTCCAAAATTGTTTTTGACCTCCTTAACATTCATTGCATTGACACACAAATCCCCAAATCATGTGTATCATCGTTTGTGTACCACAGAATAAAGAAGAAATACAGGTTTTAAACATGGGGGTGAGTGAATAATGGCGTGCAATTTTAATTTTGAGTGGATTATTCTTTTAAACACTTCTCATAATAATATTTTCTTAAAATTCACCAAAACAGGGCAAGTTTCTGGTCATTAGCCAAGCCATAATTTTTTTTTATTTGTTCTTTCACTTGGGTTAGTTGTGTGGTGATGTTTCCTGTTCAGGGAGAAGATTGTATTAGATTAATATGTGGTTTGTGCATGAAGTGTGAAGGTGTACATGGGCAAGCTTGGTTTTTCAACATTGAGGTCAATGTGTAGGATGTATTAAATGCCAAGGTGTTCCTCTCTTGGTTGAGTCTCATTTATATCATCAGATTTCAATATGATAGTCATAACAGAACCAGAACTGGGGTTTACCTTATCCATGGCATAATGGAAATACACCCAGTACTATTATCTGGTCTCTTAATCCCCCAGCGTTTAACTGATTTAATGAAAGTCTTGTGATTTATGATCTCACCAAGCTTTACAATAACCCCCATTCAGACCTCAGATCCATTTTCAAACAACCTGCATCTTGGAAACTCAGACAGCGTGATGGCGATACCCGGTTTGATTAATTTTCTTTTTAATTCACAAAGAGGAAACTATTTTAAAACCAAAGATGTGATTGGTAGCTTTTGCATGACACTAAACCAGTGTGCGGTTGTCATGATCTGCTCTGCAGAAGCTTTGGATTATGTCATTTGTTTACGTCCAAAGGCCAGTGAATAAACAAGGGTGACAGCACACTACAGTATTACATAGTGACTTGATTTTAACACCTGCTTATTAAATGGATCCATAGCTTTATGAGGTTTTTGTCATTTGCTGGCACATCATGTTGTTGTTTTTTTTTTTAAAACTGGTGTCGTTAATTTCTTAGACCGGCACAGATGCGACTGAAGAGGCGGACAGACAGGATGTAATGTGAGAATGATCAGATCCTGTTGTCCAACCTTGAATAGCTCATGTAGCTCTGTTTCTTTCTTGTGCTGCTAAAGGATACTCTGTAATGTATTGATCTAAAGGATGCAGTTTGAGTTGGTTTCGATTTATCGGAGGATTACTATTTGAGCTGCAAATAACAACTATTTTGATAATCTGTTGAAATTAATTTGATATTTATTGTAAAAGCTTGTCATTTATACACATTGACCCATTCTCTCCATCAAAATCTGCAGATTGAATGCTATAGGCTACGTGCACAAGCGTAGTTTCGAACTTCCGCTAATGTCAGAAGTCGGCATATCAGTTTCCGGTTTACCACTGTTCATCCGCATCCGCTAATAAACAAACAAGATGAGTGCTGCTGTTGTACGAAAAAAAGAGTTCTTAAATCACATCTAAGTTTCTAAGAACTGTAGGTGGATCTATCATCTAACGCCCGTTTCACACTTACTCCGTTTGCGGTACGTGTTGCGGTGCAGGAGCAACGCGTGCTATAGTGCTTTCACATATGATGCGTTTGCAGTGAATAACTGATCCGCGGCTGTACCACAAACATATACTTACTATTTTTTTGCGCGTCGCCCAAAATGTCTATTTTGTGCAGCCACTGCGCACGAAGGTTGGTGTTTTTCGGGAAGCGGTGGAAGCTCAAATGGCTGTTAACGACTTGAAGCAGAGCAAAGTGGCACACGGCAGTGCTCCTAACGCACCATGTTAACAGGTTAGGGCTTTCACTTTTCACACCGCTCCAGATGCGGCACGTAGCTATAACAGCAGCGTGCAGCAATCGTTTACGCACCGATCTATTTTTGCTGTGCTGCAAAAAAAGTGACACCGCATGTTTCGTGGTCAAAATGCAAAAAGATTGACCTGAAAATGTAGTATTCATTAAATAAAATGTAGTAATCGCACCATAAATGCATTTAATATAGCGGTACTACTATTTTTCACAGTCATCTGAAGACTGTGAAGACCGGGGTAAATCAAGGAAAACTACAATTAAGGCGACATAATGAACAACACTCCCTCATTCATACTTTGTGACATGTAAGATCTATTAGGCTATTAAAATTTAAATGCAAAAGAAGGCATGCGAGTCGTCTGTTTTTGCCAATTTTAAGTTTTAATTTAAAATATTTGCAATTTTAATATAGTAAATATTTGACCACTTGCTTGAGCAACTTAATATAAGTAATGCATGGAATAATAGCCCTAACTTACGTTGTTTAAATTGTGTTTAAACGTGCATAGGCTACGTCCATTAAAGACTGTATGTGTACAAAGAGAATCGCAATGCTGACAACTTTTTTTTAAAAGTTGCAGCATAACTTCTGATTTTAAATAAAAATACTAGTGTTTGTGGTACACCCGCGGATCAGC
The DNA here is from genome assembly GCA_036326025.1 of Chrosomus eos. Classification (NCBI taxonomy): domain Eukaryota; kingdom Metazoa; phylum Chordata; class Actinopteri; order Cypriniformes; family Leuciscidae; genus Chrosomus; species Chrosomus eos. The sequence goes on from CM070831.1 coordinate 10,410,025, forward strand.
AAACGCATCATGTGAAAGCACTATAGCACGCGTTGCTCCTGCACCGCAACACACACTGCAAACGGGGTATGTGTGAAACGGGCGTTAGATGATAGATCCACCTACAGTTCTTAGACACTTAGATGTATTTAAGAACTCTTTTTTTCATACAACAGCAGCACTCATCTTGTTTGTTTATTAGCGGATGCGGATGAACAGTGGTAAACCGGAAACTGATATGCCGACTTCTAACAATAGCGGAAGTTCGAAACTACGCTTGTGCACGTAGCCTATTCCAACAACAACAACAACAAAAAACATTTCCACAATGATGTATTGTTCTGTAGGAACGCACATCTCCTTTGAACAGACTTGTCTTTCTTGTGATGATGTAAGAGACTAGGGCTAAAACTGGGGATGTGCACGAGTGTGCCACTCGGACGTGACCGCGACGATCGATCAAGAAAACGATGATCGCTGTGACTTTAAAAAATATATAAAAACATTTCTGATTGGTTATAGCAGCATACAGTCCAGACTGGCAAACTTGCATTTGGGTCCTCTTGTGCAGATACAATTTGTAATGTTACGTTATATCTGATGAAACTCATAGAATTGCATGGGTGTTACATAGAAACGGCTTAAGGTTAGTGGTATTCTTCGGCTTCACCTCATACAGCTATTCCTTTTAGTTGTTTCTTTTTCAAAAACATTGATGCATCATTGATAATCTAGCAGTTATTTTTCTTGTCATACATTTCATACATGCCCCCCCCCCCCCCCCCCACACACACACAAGCCCTGCTCCTTAGCACTCGTTTTTTGAGATCAGTACAAAAAAGCACATCCCTAGCTGCAACTAACAATTATTTTGATAATCGATTCATCTGCAGATTATTTTTCGATTAAAATCTGAAAATTATTATACATTAAAGCAACACCATGGAACTTTTCCTCTTCGGTCGCCCTACTGGTTGGAAACGAAATTGTCCATTACCGCTGTCGTAAATAATTTAGCCTCCCGTCGCACGCACACTCGCTGTTTATCCAGCACCGGCTATAGAATGAACGATGTCCATAGACAAGGTAGAGTGTGTTACATGATTTCATGAAAGGATGATGTATTTTTCGACATCAGAAATGAAGAAAAACGAAATAATGACTATTGTAGCCCTTGACGTAAAGCAGTCGAATTTTGTAGTTCTTTATGTGGTCGGGTTCCTACCCGAACCCCGAAGTTAGTGCCAGTAAAAGCGATACTGACCCCGTCAGGCTATGGCAGAAGTGCCTATCACCCTGTTACGACTTGATGAACCACTGATAAGATTTTGGAAACATTATTTTAAGGTAAAAAATGTTACATAGTGTTGCTTTAAAAATTCTTCTTGATAGATCTTGCCAGATCCTTAAGTTACTTGTCAACTAATTAAATTCCCATATATATATATATATTTATTTATTTTATTTTTTGGGGTCAAATGATCATCTGCCATTATAGCTTGTATTGGAGGTCTATTAAAGGCACAGTATGTAAGTTTCACCGCTAGAGGTCACTTATTTAAAACGATAACAAAGGCGTATCCTGATGATGGCTTGAATGAATGTGGAATCGTGGGAGTTGTTCCACAGCCGATCGAAAGCAATCTGACGGGACTCAGGCAGAAATCATGTTCATGCACGAGCTAAAGTTTTATTGTGGCATGAAGCAGGCGGGCCAGAGAGCCTGGGATATTTTACGTTGCTGTTTTTATTTCACTTGTATACTACTCCTTTCATTTTGTTATTAATCTCTGCTTCCTTCTTACTTTAACCTGACTTTTGTTACAGTTATGTTTAATCACTTAAATTCACCTCAAAATAGCCACAATTGCTGATTTACTCATACAGGTCAGTTTATTTGAAGAATTAAAATTGTTGGGTTACACTTAGTGCTGGGTGGTATACCGGTTCATATACCGATCGGAACGCGCACACATGTTTGAGAGGGATCCCTTTTCACTGTTGCACTGTGCTGAGGGCACAGCTGTATGTGTTAAGTGTGACGGTGAAGATGGATAGGTTAAACTATAATTTATAGCGGTCACCGGTCAAATTATATTAGTGTTTCCCATACATTGGTTCACAATATCAACACTGCCCGCCACAAATAGATTTTCCAAAAAGCTTTGATATCGTTTAATAAACATGAGCACTGCATGTTTCAAAGTCTGAATGCGGCTGGGTGTTTATATGAATCTATCTTTAGAAATGTTTCAATGTTATTTTCTTAATCTTTCTTTCTTTTCTGATAAGCCGTTTAGCCGTTACTGACACTACACAGCACTGTTTTACCTAGTCAAAACAATCATATTAAAATACATTTGAGTGTGTTGAAAGTTGTCATAACGTTACTGTGCGTTCACTCTGTGGCTGGTGTGAGACACTTGTTGCACATTGTAGTAAGCTAGATCGATATTAGAATATCATGTTAATGAAAGCTGGATGACTTGTGTTGCTCAATGGCATACAATTCATTTTAAAATGTATTGTATGATGGAGAAAATGCTGTATTACTGTTACTACAAACAAAGCTCTTTTTATGATTATGCCATGTTAACCACTTGACAAAATAGTGTTGTCTGATTTACTTTTTGCGTACAAACATGTTACTCGCGGTCAGGAAAACTAACGGTGTTGATATTCATATACACAAGGGTGTATGATGAACCCCTAAATATTTCAAAGAATTCTCTCCATTTAAACTAAATTATTTTCCCTCAAATAAATAGATGTAGATGTTTGACAATTAAAAGTTTAGAGTTTTTTTCTTTACAATTTATAGTTTTTTATATTCATTTATTTTTTAATATATGCACAGCGTGTTAGTGAAGAGCGGCTCTGTGATCAGTAGTAAATGCTGCTCTATCTCTTAAAGTCTCTATCTCTACTGCGAGTCACTTATAAGTTATAATGTGCATTTGAAAAAGCAACACACATCAAACATCTTCCCGAACTTGTAATCGAAGCGTTAGACATTTAATAACATGCTTTAGTTTGAAGCACTTATAAATATAAAGCGACAACCTGGATCATATACCGTTCTCGCAGCAGCTCACTCTGTGTCCTCCAATATTTTCCATATCCATTTTGTCCATAGAAATGGGGTATTCACTACTGTTAAGTGAGCACAGCGTGCATAAGCGATTAATTGGTAATCAAATGAGTTGTCGATTATTTTCAATATTGATAATTTATTTTATTTCATATTTCTATCAAGTGGTGTCAGAGTTTTGGACCTCTGTGTGTATAAAAGAAAAAAAAAGCATTTGCATTTATACATGTAGCCTCTGATTGGATTAATCTCTCAAGTGAGAAGTGTAAGGGCATTATTTAAAAGCCACAAAGCATTGGTTAAGATTTGATAAACCAGAAGTGTTCTTGCCTTAACTGTTATTCTCTTATGTGTGCTGATATTGTCATGATAAGAGTCATAATCAGTTTCTGTTCCTGCTCCTATTATAACCCTTTATTTTTCTATTTCTCTTTCCCAGGTGTCTGAAAGATGGTGGACCGCTTGGCAAACAGTGAGGCCAACTCTAAGCGCATCGGGTTTGTGGAAGCATGCTTTGGCACTGCAGGTCAACCGCTGGCCATCCCAGGTCGAGTGCTCATCGGGGAGGGTGTTCTCACAAAGCTGTGCCGCAAAAAGCCCAAAGCCCGGCAGTTCTTCCTCTTCAATGACATCCTGGTGTACGGCAACATCGTCATCCTGAAGAAGAAGTACAATAAGCAGCACATCATCCCTCTGGAGAGCGTCACCATAGACACTGTGGATGATGAGGGCGAACTGCGCAATGGCTGGCTCATTAAAACACCCACCAAATCCTTCGCCGTCTATGCTGCAACGGCAACAGAGAAATCCGAGTGGATGAGCCACATCAGCAAGTGTGTTTCGGACCTGCTGGAAAAAAGCGGGAAATCTCCCACCGGCGAGCACGCAGCGGTCTGGGTGCCCGACTCGGAAGCGACCGTGTGCATGCGCTGCCAGAAGATGAAGTTCAACCCCGTCACCCGCCGCCACCACTGCCGGAAGTGCGGCTTCGTCGTGTGCGGCCCCTGTTCAGAGAAGAAGTTCCTGCTGCCCAGTCAGTCGTCCAAACCAGTGCGCGTGTGCGAGTTCTGTTTCAAGCAGCTCTCCACGGGCGCCACCCTTCCCTCCCACTCGGACAGCCGGCATGGTTCGGAGTTTTCCAGCATGAACAACATGTCGGACGACGACGATGAAGACGACAGCAGTGACTAAGGGTCACTTTACAACTTACAGACCATATCTTGATCTTTTAGTCTCGCTAATTTTCATTCAGGGTTTGCAAAGGTTCCTGTGGCAATAACACTTACCCAAAAACAATTAAAGGCCCTGCACATATGAACAAAAGGTTTGATGGGAAATGTTCCGGCGTATTCATGAACACTACTTGCCTGCTCGCTCTACTTTCACATTTATTTCACTCTCTCATAGACCATTTTTTTAAATAGATGTATTTCTTGGATATGGTGCTCTTTCATCAACTTTATTTGAACTGGTTTCTACCTTTTTGCTACTTTATTCTCTCTGCTACTATGCTGCTATCCCCTGGAACAGAGAATGTTGGGTAATGTGAGTGCGGGCTGTTACTAGACATACATTCCCTCAGGTGAAACCATGTAGTGCATTATAACTAGGAGCTGCATTTAATGATTTGAACAACTAACCACTAACAAACCATGAAAGTGTGTTTTGGTGAAAGTTTTCTGTTTCTCACTTTAGTCAGTTTCTAGTAATTGCAAATGACAAATCAGATAGATGCTACTAAGCTTGTAAATGTGTATAATGCTGTGGTGTAGGAAGTCCATTGCAAAATTCATCATCTGACAAGGTCGTCACTGCCTCAGTGCCTTATTTATCCTCAGGAAGTAGATCCTGGAAGCGAGAAAATATTTAGACTACAGTTTGACTCGGGTCAACTTTCAGACACCTGCCGCCTTTTGCTACCACACCACATGACATATCCTGTTTAGAGGCACACAGGGTACCATTCAATGACAGTAGTTATGATCAAAAATAGACCATCAGTTTCAGTTGAGTACAGTCCAAATCATTGTTATCTTAGTCCAAATAGCTTTTAGACCCACGATTCCAGTATCTTGCATCTGTACTGCACATGTCCTGAACTACGCTGGTGTCTCTCTCCAGCCCTGACTTCAACTCTATAGAAACGTACACGCTAACATGCAGCTCGCAGGGATCGCACTTCACTAAGGAGAAGGACGCGCTATCCAAGCCCTCTCTAATCGTGTCAGCAAGGTCACATGTCAGGCCATGTCGGTCAATCCTTCAGATTTTGAACAGGAATTGAAAGCATTATGAGGAAGTGACAGCCACACAGCCACCTTTTGTTTTTTGGAATGGCTGTTCAACACAATAAAAACTGCACTAACATCTTTCCAAAGTGGTGTTTTATACAGTGGTATAGTGGTGTTGGACTCTTAAAGAAACGCAGTTGTATATTTCATCAACGATCTGCCAGGTTTACAGTAGTTTTTACTCTTACACAAGTCAAGCTTGACTGTCTCAGTGCTGAATACTTGATCACCTGTGAGGGTGGAATATTTTTGTTTGTCAGAATAATAAAAACTGACATTGAAAAGGGAACCTAACTCTGGCTAGAGAGTCCGCTCAGACCGTCTAGTTCATATGCAACGAGATATACTTGAGTGAAAAGTTTTTTTTGTTTTTTTTTGCTTTTACACATTTGTGTGTCTTATTTGAAATTTAGAAATAGGTTTACAGTGATTGATTTAGGATCATCTAATTTTGCTTTTGGAATATAACGGTAGAATCCAGGATAGCTATATATGGCAAAATGTTGGATTTAATTAATTGTTTTAACCTGAGATGGTTTCTTTGTTTTAATTCTACTTATATGTTGTAATATTCTGCTTCAGTTGTAATATCCTGAGATGATTTTGATGTTGTAAACTTTGTACATTTTTTTTTTATATATATATATTTACTCTTGGGTTTGCAGCTGTTTTTCTTCTTCATAGTATTTCCGTGTGGTTCATGTGTGCGTTTCCTGAACACCTCTGGATCAGCTACCAGCACTTTACTCTCTCTGTAAACCACACGAGAGGGGCGGGGCCTGAGTAGGATGTGGGCGGGATTACACATCTTAACATATGACCTGCAAATACGAGATCTTAATAATTAGAGCAAAACATAAACAGGATTGGCATTTACTTTCAATTTATTTTCTTTTGCAATTTCTTGAACATGTAATTTATCATTCTCTGTTCTTGAATGGATTTTTGGGATTTACTGTTTTCTTGTAAATTTTTGCCATTTTTTAATTCTCATTTAAAACTCTGAAAGGGCTGAAAACTGAATGTAATCCGTCATATCATCATTAATGGATACTAATTTTGAGGGAAATATATGCATTGCTTAAACTCTCGTGCCTTGTTTTATGTAATACTGGCTAAATCCAAGTAACGGTTCCAAGTAATCCAAGTAAAGAATGAATTAGACTACGTTCACACTGTTAGGGTGTCATAACAGTTCAGATCCGAATCGTGTCCCGTCTCTTTCATTTGACTGAATATCTGCATTGGTTTCTATAACAATCACATTGAGTTGGTGTGTATGCCTACACTGTAAAAAATTTAACGTAAAATCAACAGTAACTTACTGGCAACAAATATCCAGCAAGCTTCAGTCATTTATTCCATGGTAAAATTGCTGTAAATCTGACTACAGTTAGTTCACAGCATACTGTATAATAACTTACAGTATATTTATACTGTAAAATTGAATTACAGTTCTTGTTTTTGCACTGTATTTTGAAATACTGTAAAGTTACTATGCGGTATAATTCATTACAGTAGTTTTTATATTCACATATATATATACAACATATACTGTGAAAACAACAGAAATCATTTACAGTGTATGAAGAAAAAAAAGAAACCACAACAGCAACAAAGTTTGCATTTTTCTAAGTTTTATACTTCCTGGGATCAAAACCAAACAACTCCTTTGTTCAGACTGCAGGCAAATCAGATTTTTTTCTCAAATCTGATCTTTTCAGGCAGACAGTCCACACTAATTGCAAGTGATCAAATATGATTTGTGTCCAGACATAGCCAACCGCCTATCTGCATGGCGACGTAGGCGTAGGTGACGAGTTATTGTTGTGTGACGCAAAATAATTTTGCTGTAAAAAAATTGATTGGAATTGCATTTCAAACCAACTCCATATTTGAGTTGTTACTCCATATTATATATATATATATATATATATATATATATATATATATATATATATATATATATATATATATATATATATATATATATGTATTATATATATATATATATATATATATGTGTGTGTGTGTGTGTTTTGGTCAGACTTTCAAAAACCCATCTGGAGGAACTGGATAAGCAAAGAAAATCGATTTTTTTTGTTGGCAGTCTGAACAGGGTCTGGTAGCCTGTCATTGCGATGGATAGCCTAATCGGTCTGTACAGTCTATTTGTGTCAACCTTTTCATGGTAATCCGTGCCACGTGATGTCACGAGGTAATATGGGATAAGGGGATTACAACATTACTTGTCACAGGACAGGGGTTAATGTGTTTTAATTCCTTATTTGACACGTTTTCTTGTTTTATTTTTGATCATCATTTGTTCTTCAACTCTTGGCCTATGCAGAACTGGTCCCTAAAATCTAGTTTATTTTCGAATAATCAGCCTAAGGACTAACTGTGTTAATGGCACTCTCTTGGAACAAACCACTGAAGCCTGAAATGCAAAAATCACACATTTTCATGCAGATGATTGACATGCAAGGAAATAAATTGGTTGTTAAATCAAGAGTGCTGTGACATGACTGTCAACAATATTCGGTCATTTGCCACTCAATGCCTTCATCGAATTGACCGTCTGGATTTTTAATAGAGGTATGAAGATGCACTTAATCCTAGAACTGATGTGAGATTTGTGGGAAATTTTAATTAACCCTGACCACCAGACCATGAAGAAAATTAGGGCGTTTCTGTAGCTAGCCTACTTATAACAGGTTTCACTGCAGAACATTTAGGTGTATGATAACCTGTTGGGACTGTTTGTTTCTCACAGGGTTCTCTCACAGATATTGAACCCTTCTGCTCTGCACATGGGGATTATGCTGCTGATATAAGTGATTATCACGTGTTATGTTGCGAGCAACAAGACAAATCTTCATAATTCAAACCGTTATCAGTGTGTGGAAAGCTAGAGTTAAAACAAGTTCAAGGATTTTACATGCTATTTTGACCTTTGAACTTTTGGAAAGAAATCAATGACCGACTGACCATAAGTATTTGGTTAGTTCACCCAAAAATGAAAACTGTCATCATTCACTCCCCCTTAAAGGGATACTCCACCCAAAATGAAAATTCTGTCATCATTTACTCACCCTCAAGTTGTTGCAACCCTGTATGAGTTTCTTTCCTCTGCTGAACACAAAGGAAGATATTTTGAAGAACGATTGGAACTTTGGCACCATTGACTTCCATAGTATTTTTTTTTCTACTATGGAAGTCAATGGTGCCAAACAACTGTTTGGTTCCAATCGTTCTTCAAAATATAATTTTTGTGTTCATAAGTTTATGTAAATGATAAATAATTTTAATTTTAGGTGAATGATCCCTTTAACGTCTCTGTGGTTATCATGGGTGTAGTTTATGGTGTGGAGACTGGGAATCCTGTACTCGGCAGTCACATGGTTTTCTCTCATAAATCATTTGCCCTTTGCCTTTCAGCCATGGTGATTAAAATGTTCTGCCTTATTCTCAGAGAAAGTGTCATTTTGAAGCGATAAAGTGAACAAAAGGAAAGACAGGTGCTTAGTTTTTGTGAATAAAATAAGTTGGTGTTTTAAGTAGTTCATTTAACTCATTCTTTGAAACGTTCAACATCGAGACTATGGGAAAACCCGGACAACTTCCGGCAAATTTAGATTTGCTCTGAGAGTTTTAACTGAGAATGGTCTGGTTCTAACCAGGCTACATCGAGACTAGCTTAAAGGAATAGTTCGCCATAAAATAAATGTCTCTTTTTTTTTACCCATACAATTTAAAGAAACGGTTATGATTTGTAGAGGAATGAAAGTCATATATGCAACTATACCTTTAAACAAATAGTTTACCGTAAAATGAATTCAAGAAAACAAAAAATATTATAATAAAAAATAGTTAACCGCAGAAAAAGGTGATACTAAATTTAATTGACATGAATGGTGTTTTTTATAAACTCACTTTAAGGATTGAATGCATTGATTAAAAATATGTTGATTTATATATGTAATTCATGCAGTTTTCAAATGACAAGTTACTGCAAAAAAAAAAAAAAAAAAAGTCACGCAGTGTATAATGGTGTTCCAAGTCAAAGTTAGAATTTAATTCTTGAACTGAAATTTATTTTTTATTTATTTATTATTATTTGATACGCATGCATTATCAAGCATGCGCTTCCGGTATCAGATGCATTTCAATGAGGTTGAGTTCTGTCTCTTTTGTAGGTGTTGGATGGAAGGAAGAAACTAACAGAATGTACGAGATTCACCATGACAGTTTTACAGTGTGCGTCATAATCATAGCTAAAGTGCGACCCCTGCTGGCATCAAAAAGTTTTTTTTTTCTTTTTGGAACAAACATTGACTTTGTCAAGATTATTTTTTTAGCTTTATTCTGTCGGGTCCATGAACGACCAAAACAGAAAAAGAATGTATGACAAACATGTAACGTGAGAAACTACAATAATAGTCTGGTGAGGAAAATTTGACTTCTGATGATGTACAATACTAATGATGTTGTGGCAGTCTACCAGCAGTTGCAGAGAAATATTGTAAAGGCTCTACATGTAACTAATCAGAGTTTCTGCACGTCTAAAAGTAGTAAGTAAAGACTAAGTCACAGAAATAACTTGCAAATATTGCTCATGGATGTTGTTGTGATGCAGGTTTTATGCTTATCCGGTATGACAGAAAAATTACTTAATTTAGTTATACTTCCACATACTTGAATGTGTGACTTGGTAGTAGCCTAGTGGCTGCTCAGTTCAGATGTAGGTGCATTTTAAAGGGTTAGTTCACCCAAAAATGAAAATTCTGTCATCATGTCGTCTCAAACCCATAAGACTTTCGTTCATCTTCGGAACACAAATTAAGATCTTTTTAATTAAATATGATAAACTTTCTGTCCCTCTATTGACAGCTACGCAACTATCAATTTGACGCTTTAAAAAGTTCATAAAGAGATAGTAAAACAAATCCATATGAATTGAGCTGTTTAATCCAAATATTCTGAAGAGACTCGATAATTTTACATGATGAACAGATTTGATTTCGGCTTTTATTCACATATAAACAGTAAACATACAAGGAAGCTCAAACGTGCGTAACACAAGAGTGAATGCGAACATGCTTGAGCTTTCGTTTAACACAGTTGATGAATATGTGAATACAAGACTAAATTAAATCGGTTCATCATAGCGATCTGGTCGGATTATTTTTACAATCTCTTTATGAACTTCTTGAAGTGTCAAAGTGTCAGTTGCGTTAGCTGTCAATGGAGGGAAAGAAAGCTCTCAGATTTGATAAATGTTCTTCATTTGTGTTCCGAAGATGAACGAAAGTCTTACGGGTTTGGAATGACATGAGGGTGAGTAATTAATGACAGACTTTTCATTTTAAGGGTGAAATATCCCTTTAAGGCAACATCATTCCTTTACTGTTCCTTTAACCACAATGATCAGAAGCTGCAGGATAGGAGGCTTTCATCTCTCTGTGTTCATCTTTTAAAAATGCTGGATGTGCTTTTGCCCTTTGTGTCTGATAGCATAATGCATGACAGTAGGAGGAAGATCTTCCTCCGTTCCTTAACACCCATCATTACTATGTCTGCTCTGTGACTGGACAATTAAGAGCTGGCTGCACTTTTTGATATTACTTTGCTTTGTGTAACCTCCAACAACACTGCACAAAAGGCTTCCTTTTCGAGCTTTGATTGTGCTTTTATAGTAGTTTTTTGGTCCTTTTTGGAGCTTGACAGTGCTGTGAACCATTATATGGCAAAATTGGTGTAATGATTTTTCCAAAATGTCTACTTTTGTGTTCCACAGAAAATAACAATACATGGCCTTGAAATAACCATTTACATTTTTAGCTTTACTATTTCTTTATCATACACAGCTTATATTGAAGGTCACCCGTCAGCACAAGAAATACGCTTGACTGAATGTAATTGATCATTTTCTAATGTTAATTGGATGTGAAAATGTCAAATTATTTCTCTTCTCTAGAAATGTTGAGGCAATTTTACAACAGATTTATACATTTTCTGAAGAAAAAAACATGCTGATTCGTGATTTTGTATTTTTGTTCATCCTGGAACAACATTCCTGTCTAAAAATTGAGTCATAACCATATCCCTACCCCTAAACATATAACCCACACATAAGTTATCCCTAAAATCAGAGGCAAATGATAGGTGAATAACTCTGATATAGAAGCTCCTAACCCTGGTGTAAGCCTGCAACTTGACATTTAAACTGTAAACATATCACTCAAATTTGATTGGTTGATTGGAATGTTGTTCCAAGATCAACAAAGATGTTGATCCAAGAACATGTCCTAGTTGGTGAAATCACATTCACCGTTGATATAAAATATAATGTGTTGTGGTCGGTTGCTATGGCGTTGCTAGGGTGGACTGGATGGTTTCTACTGAGTTGCTATAGCTAAGCTTACAGTCTATTGTGATACAGTGTATTTCAAGTATTCCATTTTACTTTAATAATATAAACCTTAAAAATTAAATAAATAAGTAAATAAACATGTTATAAACAATGTCCATATTCAATGCAGTACACAAAACAATAATCTTTATACCATGTTCTCTCATTCATCATCCACCACAGTAATCACTCAAGTTATCCTGTTTCCCAAAACCAAATTGCGATATTTTGAATGAATAAACACAATTTTAAAGCAATTAACTTTCATGTAAAGTGGAATCCACTGAAACCTGTGGATAATGGTTTGGAAATTGCTTTTCCTCAAGGAAATGTGATTGACTGTCACAACGTGGCAGTGCCATGGTGTGTGGCTTTATTTAGATTCTGCAGAAGGAATCGATGGGAAAAAAAGCTCCACAGCTGCGGCTTGATGAATGCCATCTTATCAAAGGCAACACGTCTTGTGTACGAGAAAAGGTATTTACAGATATCTAAGGTTTGAGAAGTGTTGTATTGGCGTGATTCTCATGCGTTACGCTTCCCGTCTTTGCCTTCACATTAACGCACCTATATTTCCTTTCCTTTCTGATTTATACCTCTCTATACTTTGAACCAATAACCAAATAAAGCATTCATTGTGTGGTCCTTGAATGTGAAGGACACGTGTGTGGTTTCAAAAAACCAAATCCCAGATCTTAACATTACTCATCCTATCGTTTTGTCATGTTGTACTGTTCAAACTGGCACAATGCATGGTAATTTATTTTGTAAAGACAGTGTCTGCCTTAGACAGGGTTAAATGAAGGATCAAACTGACTGGATGAGATGCTGACAAAAGGTTTTCGCAGCACTTGTCAGCTCACCAAATCCATGTTAACGTTAAGAACTAATAGAAGTAACTAACTAGAAGAATAGACTTGTACAGTAATTAGTAGGTCAGGAATGTGCTGTTATGTGGCAGGCAGAAGATGAGTGCGTGACTAATCGTGTGCGTTTCTGAAAGAGTGCAAAGGATGTACTTCACATCAGCTCGAGCGATGTCAGGGTGTGGGTGGAATAATCTCGCTCTCTGTCTAAAAGCTGTGAGATAACACCTAATTAGTGGTTACAACATTAACACACACACTCTATAGGCTACACAGAGGATATTCATGTTTACATACTATATACACTTGCACAAACATTTCATTTGGTATCTTCAAGAAAAAAACTCTTTCACTTTTACAATTCATCTAGTGTTAGAATAGGGTGACCAACAGTCCTGTTTTCCCAGGACATGTCCTGTTTTCACGTCCTGTCCTGGCTGTTTGTGTTGAAAATGTGATGAAAATGTCCTGGTTTTTAAAAAACTGCTGGGAAAGATCAGCTCTACAACAAAATATAGATGGGCAAACAAGGAGGATGAGGATGAAAAACAGTAAATAAAATATATATTTTCAAGTTTTTGTAATAATATACGTTTTTTGTAAGTTTGTGAGAGCTATTTTTGTTCAATTTGGAGGTATTTCTTTTAGTTATTTATATATTTGTTTTTCTAATACAGAAGAGACATTTCTATCATTATTTCATTCATTATTTTTGAAACCTGTCAAAATAAAACATGTTGAGTAACCTCTGAGAAGCCTATCTGAATTTGTGTCTTGTAATATAACAATTTTCTATCCATACATGTCCTGATTTTTGGTAATCAAAATATGGTCACCCTATTATAGAAATTAATAGGAGCTACTTTAAAAGCATCCAGGAATGTTTGGAATTTTTTTAATCTTTTATCTTTTTTTTTAACATTTTACAAACTTTAGCATCCAAAAAATAAATAAATAGATCATCCATCTTTTACATCATCGTCCATCCGTCCGTCCATCCATCCATCCATCCATCCATCGCCGAGTTAGATGTGTTCCTTGGTCAACATGCGTTCCAACGATCCTGTCTGAAGATTTAATCCTAAACCCTACCCACAAGTTATCCCTAAAATCGGAGGGAAATGATAGATGAATAACACTGATGTAGAGGCACCTAACCCTTGTTGTAAGTCTAAGTTTGACAAACTGTAAACTTGTCCCTCGATATCTATATCACATCAGATTGATATGAAAACTGCATTTTACTCTTAAAGGCATTTCTTGTAATATTCTAACTAAAAAAGCCATGCTAAAGCGGGTTGCATCTCTGTGCATCTGGGAATCTGTTCTTTCGGAAGTAAGATCTTTATCCCCTCAGAATTTGCCGCTAAAACCTCGAAGAAGTACCAATTTCATACTCATAGCTCTTGTTTGGTTACCTGAAAGCTGTGTGAAAATACCCATTACCTCCATGCTCTGAAATTTGAAATTTCATTACAAGTGCACTGCACATTTACCTTTACACACAATCATGCTCTTATACAGAGGCGTTCTTTCTTCAGAAACTTTACAAATAAAGTGCACAACTCTCACAAAATGTGCAAAAGCTTTCAGCAGATGCTGGAGTGCAGCGAACAGCCTGGCCATTTGAGAGAAAATATTTACTATTTGTCCTTCATAATCTGTGTCCCAGTCTGTTGTCTAACATCACTTTGAAGGCTTGGATAAAAAGAATTCTGAGGTTTTCATTCTGTTTCTTTACTTACTTTTCACTTCTGATCTCTTTAAAACTCTAGTCTCGAGGTTTTATAACAAAAGTCGCTAATGGATGGATGCTTTTCTCCTCTTATTCAGCTGCGCTTTGCCTGTGATGTTCTGCTTCATTGTTCAAGCTAAACTGCTCTTATCATGAACCTAATGAAATTTGTGTCGAATACTCCATATTTTATCTGTACAGAGCATGAGGTTATTATCATAATCAGCCATGCGTAGTGTGTTTTATCTGTTTGCAGATTGTCATTAAGATGAAGCTAAAATCTTTGGTTACTTAACATGTCTTTAGACAGTGTTCAGCTCTACAACAGGAATTTTTTTTCCAAATCTCTTTGCAATTGTCCCTTCGCAAAGACCCGCCCTCCTTAGTTACTGTCGCTATGTTCCGACAAGCTACGCCGCTATCACGCTCTCACCATGTTCTCACACAGTGAAAAATACATCGCGGAGCAGAGAGGAGACTGACAACACGCGGACAGACAGGACAGACCAGGTTACTTTTCGGTTACTTTTGATATTAAGCATGTTAAACAAAGTCTCACCTTTCAAATATGGTCATTTTTTGAAAGAAATTTAAACAATAAATACCGTTTTGTGGCTCTTTAATGTGCCGTGACAGGTTGCTGTAGAGCATCAGTTAAAGCTGCTCGTGATCCGATCATCTCTTCCTTCTAGTTCATTTATAGCATCAAATAAACATGAATTAACATAAGAAGGAATGTTGTTTTAACCGCGGAAAGGCGCCAGTATATTCAGTTTTTCAAGTTCAAATCCTCCCATGTTAATCTACTAGCAGCTTGATCCGACAAAATGGCGGATGGCGAAGTATGATTGGTCAGAACACCTGTCAATCAAGCTCCACGCGAAGGGTCAATTGAAGGTGAGAAAAATCACTAGGATGTGAGCCTGTCCAAGAAGATAATATGGCATTTGATCAATGCTCTGAAACACTGGGAGAGTCTGCATCAGAACAACAGAACCTGTTCATTTTGAGACATTGCAGAGACTTGAAGAAGGCTAATTGTATGCCCAGTTTTTAGAGTAAGCAAAGAAGACACGAAAGACTGTTCTGCTTATTTCAGCTCCCTTGTCCTTGTAAATTTTGCATTTATTTTTGATTTAAAAAGTCCATTAACAATTACCATTGCACACCTGCAGGTAATAGAGAGAAGACCAAAGAGAGTCAAAAATCCTAAATGCCTGATGATGGTCGTGAGTCCGAAACTTTGCTAATAAATATTTTTGTATACTATTTTTGCAAGTATTGATGGTGGTTTTTAGATTTAAAAAAGTCCAAAATATTTAGTCACCTTTCTTTGCTGTGCAGAAGTTTGTGGTTGTGGTCTATTAAATTGATTTATTCCTCTCAGTTGCCAAGGAAACTAAACTAAAACATGTGCAGACCGCACCAAAAACCAAAAGAAACGTAGATGAACCCTGACAGTATGACCAGTGCTCGAAGTGGGGGGAAAAGAGTCTGTACTCCCGAAGGTTGAAATCGAGGTGGTTAGAGTACTGGCACGTTTTAGTTCAGTTTCCTTGCTTTTCATCTGTTACTATGATTTTTCATTGTTTGATTAATCTTCACACTTGTTATCCATTTTGTTGATTGGTTTGGTCTGTATATTTAAGCTTGGTTTCATTCAGTTCATTGTCAGTTACACTTTCACCTGGATATTTTGTTCCTGTTTTCTTAAGTACAGTGTGTTTTATTTCAACCGGCTGTGACGATACAGAGTTGCCAGGGGAACTGTGTCGTACATAAAGGATTTACTGAACAAGTAAATAGCATTAGTTTGAAATCTGGAAGTGGGACTTAGAATAGTGCCCTCGAAAAAACAGCACACAATTACTGTTGCACAATTCATCTTCATCTACTTGAGACACCAGGGGCAATAAAACATTAATTACAGCCTAAATTGAACACATTTGCAACAAAATCAGAAAAGGAAGTTAATTAAATTATTGTGAAATGAGTCTGTTGTGCTTCTTTCTAGTGTGGTTGTATAATTATTGCTTCCAATATATATTAGAAGAAAGCTTTTTCTCAAACCATGACTTTGAATCATAGCCTACATAAAAACACAAAGAAGTTAAAAGTGTAATTTCTATGCATTTGACATCTACAACTAGCTTTTTCTGACACTGGTGCCAAATTGTTCTTCCATCTAACAAGGTCATTCAGTTTTTATTTTTAATTGCTGTGCCTCAGCATAATGTATGACCTTTTTGAGAGTCATTCCTAATGTTGTCGAGCATAGTGAATTAAATTCTCTTGCTAACTTGGCAAGAGTTGGATAATTTTTTTTGTTCTTTTTTGCAGAACCATGATGCAACACTTAAAGGGATAGTTCACTTTGAAGTTATTTTTTGGTATATTGTAGCTTACCTCAAGGGCATCCAAGATGTAGGTGTCTTTGTTTCCACAGTATTTTCAATTTTGATATTTTTTGGTCTTACCGTCCTTGTCTGTCAGTCATATAATGCAGGTCTACGGGGTCCACCTTAAAAAGCATACACAGAGAAGTCCAAATTAAACATGATTTAATGACTCGTAAATGTAAGTACACATTGATGGCCTAAGACACGAAACAAGCGGTTTGTGTGAGAAAACGAACAGTATTTATATCGTTTTTACTTCTTGTGACCACAGCCACGTCCAAGTGAACTGAGGACGTGGGCGCTTTTGGACGTCAAAAAAAAAAAAAAACTTGCTCGTTCAGTGAAATGGGAAAAAAATGTTTGATGTCTTATCCTTCAAATAATGGTCAGGGTCCTTCTTCCTATACAAGAGTATGAATAATTTATTAAATTATTAATTTTTAATGAATGCTTTGTGGTAGTCTGCTCTTTGTGATATGAGGGTTGGAGGAATGCTTGAGGAATCTCAAGAGCCTTTTATGTTCACACTGTGTCCTGTTTTAATTACTGTGACCAGTATGCCAATTGTCATGATAATTAGGAATAAAGCATTTGCATTAGCCATGGACAGTCCATGAAAGGACAAACGTCACCATGAAAATAAAGTCTGTGGAGGCCAATTCACTTGGACAGTTTGCTTGTTGTCGTGCCTTCAAGTTCATAGGAGAACCAGGACCAAACAAGTGAGTGAGAGAATGGACAGTTTAAATGAGACAAAAATATATCCCACAGGACCGTGGCTAATTATACCGTTTTTAGAGCTTTAATAATTAATAAGCTGGTTGATTATTTCACCATTTGATCTGACTCAATACTCATATAGCACAGTAAACACAGATCATATTTAAAATACAGAAGATTTATTACTTTGACTGTGACGATGCTCAGGCAAAAGGTCTTTTCAGGTTTTTTTTTTTTGAAACAAGCTTTCAGTTATTTTAGTTAAATTTGTATAATAATAGGGTGTCAGTTCGTATCCTTTTTTCCAATAGATATTTTACTTTTAGATCTTGTCTTTATTTAGATCTGATCTGTTACTAGCTTTTAAACAGTTGTCTGTATCACACAGATACTTCCATTATGCACAAAAATCTAGCATGAACCAGCCACATAACACAGCCACATAACCAACATATACTGTACACACACACGCACGCACGCACGCACGCACGCAGGCACGCACACACACACACACACACACACATTCCTGTATATGTATCAAGGTGAGGACCGAGTCATTTAACCTGAAAAGTGAGGACCACCATTTCTGCTACAATTACAGGTAAATATATACTATATTTCAACACTAGATATGTCCATAATTCAGGTTTTTACCTCAGCTTCTTAAAAAAACAAAGGAAAAGAACCAGCATTTTACCAGCAGAGTGAGGACATTTTCATGGGGGCGCTATTGAGTTCATTTCTGACTGAATTATTTTACCTTATTTTTTAGCTTGCATTTATTGTTTGCTATTTTATGTTTTAGTGTGGACAGCTCCTAGTCATTATTCAACTGAAATAACCTCCAGCTGAATAATGACCTAGAGCTTCTTTACTGCTGCATTACATTCTATTTACATAATTGATAATTTTCTGTAAAGCTGCTTCGAAAAAACTGTATTGTGTAAAGCACTATATAAATAAAGGTGACTTAATTAATGCAAGTTTTAGAATGAGTTATATAAACAGTCTACCTAAGCAGAAATGTTCAATTGTTCCATATATTTATCCAATTAGATTAACCAAATTTTAGCGTGATAATAATATACGCAACTATCTAAAAGCTACAAATAAAACTGCAAGAGATGCCATCTCCAGTGACCAGCTCTACATTTATTTATTTTTTAAGATAGTTACACCAAAAATAATGTCTTTGGATAAGGTCAACAGACCTGGACTTTCAAAACATGATTAAAACACGATTTTCCGTGCAGCAGACTTTCTTTTTAGAGTTACTATTGAATTATGAACAAAGTTTTTGATGTCTCTCCACGATCTTTCCTTCAGGGCGCTGTCCGCTTCTAGGCACCTCATGCACTCCAGTTTTCCTGGAACCCTGCGCTCTGCCATGAACTTTCCTAGGTGTTTGTTCACTGCCCTTCTCTCCTCTTCGCTCCATGGTCTCTTCAGGATTATCCTGGATGTCTCTACAAATAACAAATACAATGTAGATTGTGTAAACTTAAACAAAATGTAGGTTTCTTAAACTGCTTTTGCTTGCTCAGTCACAGAAAGTCCCCAAATGTAACATTTGTCCCTAATGTTTTCATTATGACACAGAGCGAATGGATTTTTGAGTAAAGACAATATGACCTGAGCAATCAAATTTGCCTTGATATTTTGCCATATAAGAGGTCTTTGTACCATTAAAACATACTGCAAGTTTCATAGCTTAAAATAAAGATTAAAAAAAGCCATGTCATGACCCCTTTAATATTTACCATAGTCACTGTATAGTAGGGGTGTAAAAATAGTGTATCATGGTTTAAAAAATGTGCGGTGCTATGGCGAGTGGGCGCTTTTTTAAAATTATTTAATTGTTTGTTCAACACAAGGAGCTCAAAATAGATTGCATACTAGAATTTAAAGTGCTCTGTTAAGTTTGGCTGAAACGGCAATAACTGAAACTGAAACCATGTAACAATGTAATGCAAAGAGCAGCAGGATTCTGGGAAAGACCCGCCTTTACAGCACTTGTGTCTCTGGTTTCAAAGCAGAAACTGCCTGAAATGTCAAAGTAATGGAAAATTAGGCTAAACACAGAGAACAGATAAGAGAGAGCAATTGATTCACCTTTATGACTGACATTTAATTGTCATGAAACAGCCTATATGTGCTGAATCAAAAAGTTTAATCTATAAATGTTTTTTTTAAAACGGAGTCGTAATAAGAATGAACCACTTTGTAAACCGTGAGTTCAGTATTGTATACTGTACCGAATCATGAGATGTGTTTTTTAGGGAAGGACTACATGCCTGCACACATATATTCAAACGTGCATATATACCTATAGAAGAACCCTTAATACGCATGTGCACGCCCTCAGCGTTCCCACAGGCTTGCGTTTTTAAAGTTTGCATAGAGAGAACTCAGAGTTTTCTGTTAAAACGGTGTGTGTTAGCGGCCTCTAAGTTAATAACTAATGATCGTTGCGACGGAAGTGAATCAAAACTAACTTTATCTGGACAATAACTTTATTCTAGATCTGCTGTAAAGCCTAAACACTCTCTGTTACTGTAATCTCCTGTTATCACTGTAAAGCTGCTGTCAAACTCTATAGTGTTAAAAGCGCTATTTAAATGAAGATGACTTGACTATTGTTATACTCTTACTGTATAGTCAAATAATTGTTCTAATAATCATTAGATTAATCAATTATCAAAATAATTGTTAGTTGCAGCCGTATTGCTGAGTGATGACAGCAGGTTTCCCTCTGTTTCACCTTCACCTAATCTGAACCCTGTAGCTTTGTCCTGCTTTCTGGGAGCTAAAGGACTCTCCAAATCATAAATGCAATTTATCTTATGTCTTTAAATAGCTAGATTTTACTTGCATGTAAGCTCTGTAAAGTTGATTTAAAACAATGTTTGTGAAAAGCTCTCTACAAATACAACTGACGACTTACAATAAGAATAAACGCTGGTGCTACTCGCTACTCTTTTGCTAAGATTTATGAAACTTACCCATTAGTTTCACGCTCTTAGTCCGTTTTTCTGCACTTTTCTTCTTCGGTGAGGGACTTTTCTTCTTCTTCGGTGAGGGCCTTGTGGCCCGGCTTGTTTCCTGGCTGTGATCTGCAACAGACAAGCATTAGTACCTGTTATTGTAAGTGTTTACAGTAAAATCTGACTACTAAAACCTGACAGAGTTCCCCACTGTAAAGCCGGTTTCACACGCACGCGTTAGCAGAGCGTAAGCAGTGCATATTTTTTTCGAAACCCATGTTAACAGGTATTAGCATTCCCACCGCACGCAGAGGCTGCGCAAGAGCAACATGAAAAATAGCATCCCCAAAAACCCAAAAATCATGCAAGTGAGGTGTTTTAAAATCACCATATGACCTTCAACGCTGTGAAAATAAATAAAATACTCTGGTAAATACTACTAAAATAGTTGCCTGGAGTTTTTTCCAAACTTACGATTACTCCAACTATCAAGATTACTCTACTTTAATCATGTAAACCTATATACAGCATAACTAAACTATAACTAAAGGAAGGTGTTCGTGAATGATTATTTTGTCTTGATGAAAAACACTTTTTGACTCACCATCTACATCAGAAACCCCATCCGAACTGCATTGGGCAGGAGATTTTTGAGGGGAAAAGAGGTCAGGACATCCGTCTGAAAAACAAAATTGAAACCCTGATCTTCTGCAGTGTAAGAACGATATTTTCTCAGATGATCCAAGCCCCATTTCAACAAGTAACCCTACAAACCCACCATTATAGCATTAACTGTAGAACGCTGTGTATTTTAAAAGACTGAATTCATGTCTAAGGAGCAATATAATAATAATTAAGAATCAATATTTATCCACTGTTTTGTGTTCGTGTACACCGATGAGCCACAACATTATGACCACCTACCTGATATGCTGTTGGTCCTCCACGTGCTACCAAAACAACCCTGGAGCCTCATCAATAGGGAATGCATGCGCTGAACGCCTGAAGGAAACTAACCCTGGATCATGAGCTGTAGGTTGCTATGGCTACTTACCCTGAAAGTTACCTCCACTTTGGAACCGAAAGTTGAGATTATCCGCTTACTCTTAAACATACCCGGCTATGTCACATAACCTGCTTTCTGGAATCCCCCACCGGGCTTCTGTCACCACCTCTGGTGTGTGGAGTGTCGCGATGTGATCAGGAAAGCACAACATACACTAACAGATTCCATTCAAAAACAACCAGAGTCCCGTCTGTGAACACGGGAAATCTTGCAAAATCACTTGCATCAAACGTGACTTTAAAGTAAACAAACATGGCGGACGACCGGCAAGAAGTAATGGCACTTATAATGTATGGACTGCTTTTTACAGCAAATTCGTGGAGGGGAAAGAAAAATGTTTAGATGAAGTCGTGGATATTTAACACGGACTTTACATGTTACAGCGTGAGCTGGAGCTGAGTCTTCCATCAGCTCACTTTCTGATTGAGTATTGTTTCGTTTCACGTGATACCCTCCAGAGTGTGCGTTTGTCCTCCCCCCACACAACTGGACTTCTGATTGTAAATATTTAACATGTTGATCAGAGCGGCTCCGACGTCCTTTCGAGCTGATTCAGTCATTCTTAACAGACCTCACACCACAGGAAAATCTGATAAGATAATCTGTAGAACCATCAAGATAATCTGGAATTTACCTAGGATTGTGTGCCCAGCATTACCTGCTGTACTTGCGCCAATAGTTCGGCGATTGTGTGCCCAGCATTACCTGCTGTACTTGCGCCAATAGTTCGGCGATTGTGTGCCCAGCATTACCTGCTGTACTTGCGCCAATAGTTCGGCTCTCAAGTCTCCAGCTATCTCCATCATTTATCTCCATCAATCTCCAAGCTCTCTGCTGTTATATTCCCCCAAAAGACTCCAGCAATGCCTGTGTGGAAAGATACTTACCTGATACTGATGCTCTCTCTGTGGTGTGCCCTTCATTATACTTACTCTCCATCTGCATCCATATTTAGCTACAACAACCTGGCAACAGACCAGACCCTATTTGACATATCTGTCGCTGAACTATCTGGCTGTTCTATTACTTACATGCATTGTTTCTGCATTGAATGTTCAAAAAATACCTGTTTGGATTTGGTCACCTCTACCTCAGTCTGGTTATATTCAGTATACCCATAAGCATTATTAAATGTTGTCTGACTTGTGCAACAGTAGACCTTCTGTTGGCTCGGACAGGACGAGATAGCCTTCATTGCGAGTGCATCAATGAGTCCAACACCCTGTCGCCGGTTTGTGGTTTGATCCTCCTTGGACACTTGATAAATTCTCATCACTGCTGACCGGGAGCGAGACACAACGCTTGCCGTTTTAGTAATACTCTCAGTTCCCTTGCCATAACAATCAGTCAAAGTCGCTCAGATCTTAATTCCCATTGCCCATTTCTCCTGTACCCAACACACTGCTCACAAGAACTATGTAGCTTTGTTAGGAGATGATCAACAATATTTACTTCACCTAATGTTTTGGCTCATCAGTGTATATATTTGGCTCCAGTAGACAGTAACAGAAAGCAGCTAATACTTTAAAAGAACATACCCTTTACTTTGCTTGTCTGTTTTCCACTTTTCTTCTTCTTCTTCGGTGAGGGCCTTGTGGCCCGGCTTGTTTCCTGGCTGTGATCTGCAACAGACAAGCATAAGTACCTGTTATTGTAAGTGTTTACAGTAAAATCTGACTACTAAAACCTGACAGAGTTCCCAACTGTACGCAGCAGACTATCCTTGAACATTACAATACAGCTATAGGGGAGAGGATCACCGGAGTGTCACCGAAGAACATTGCAAGGTCTTCTAGTGTGCCTTCCAGTCCAACCATATTTTACAAATCCTTATCCTCAAATGTTACACATTAAAGGAGCTGTATGTAAGATTGTGGCCAAAACTGGTACTGCAATCACTTTCAAATGACTGTAGAGCGGTGTATCTCCTCCCCCTCCTCCCTGACTCGGGGTTGCCAGATAGGCTGCAGGATCCAGCAGGAGTGTGTGTAGCTGCAGCTGTGGTAACTAGAGCAGAGCTGGCAACCCAGATGCCGCAACACTACTGACTTCGTGATTGGTAGATAGGTGGAGGGTGGAGCATCAGACCAAAACACCACATGACAACATCAACATCAGTTGAGGGCTGCAACTCCACTTTTTAAATGACAATATCCTGGCCGGACTACTGTTGTCAGTGATATAAGTATTTGAAATTAACATGATTTCTTAATGTCTAGTGACATATCAGGGCCATTTTATGATTAATTGAAAAACATTTCTTACATACAGCTCCTTTAAGCTACATGAAATAAAAGGTAGAGAAAAATTTAAATGATCAACTTTACTGTAACATATCCTTGATTAGTAAATAGCTGGTTAAAATATGAACATCAACCATTAGGGTCCTATAACTAAAGGAAGGTGTTCGTAAATGATTATTTTGTCTTGATGAAAAACACTTTTTGACTCACCATCTACATCAGAAACCCCATCCGAACTGCATTGGGCAGGAGATTTTTGAGGGGAAAAGAGGTCAGGACATCCGTCTGAAAAACAAAATTGAAACCCTGATCTTGTGCAGTGTAAGAAAGACATACAGAAAACACTGGCTGTATCTGTAAAAAGAGACGATATTTTCTCAGATGATCCAAGCCCCATTTCAACAGATTAAACAACCACAAATGTGTGAACACCATCTTTTGATGGACTGTTAGATTAACTTTTTACAAATTGTATTAGTACAGTAATTTAATGTACATTACATGCACAGATAGCACTTACACAGATACACATGGGAGCATTTGAAAGCAGTGTCTATCGGATCCGTCTATCAGCAGATATATAGGGATACGCTGATAGCAATGTCTATTTACAACATGTTTTGGAAGCGCTGATTAGTGTTGGGCGATATGCTCCATTTTCATATCGTCCTATCGTCAGCCTGTGAGATCAGCGATATACGATATTATCGTGAGGGGGCGGGGCTTACTTATTTGATTATTAACTTGATTATTTACTCAATGTGCTTTTTATTACTTCGTTTTATATACGATACTATTTATCTATTTTGCTAGCAAAGGTGGAGTGTTTATTACTAGGCTAGATCAGGTTATTTCCCTGTATAATGAGGTAAAAAAAAGATCCTAATCATTTTTGTATCCGACTCGGAGTATTTCAACATGTCAGCGGGAAATTTACGGACACACATTATCCTCTCATGCTGTTACAGATGCAGCATTGACTGTAGCCTACTTCTGCGCGAGATGAAAACACGTTTTAATAATTTCTTGGGTCAGAAAGAGTCGGAGTTTGCGATATATGTCCTCCTGTGCTCTCTCTGTCTGGATGCACTTCACATGCACACTTCAATAAGCACAAAGAACGGGATTAATGTGTTTAAAATGCCGGGGGAAATCAGAGCCTAGGGGCAAAAATCAGCCGAGTCGATCAGTTTATACTTATGACTTGACTCCGATAAAGGAAAACGGGTTAATGCGTTTACTTGACCACATGCATTGTCAGTTTCTTCAGCATAATCGGGTTAAGAACGCGCTCATTCCCTGAAAGTGAAAGTAAAAACGGACTGAGCTTTCGGCATCTGTCGCTGCATTAATGCTGCATTCTCTCAGAGACGACGATGGATATAACGGTATAGCAACTATTTACTAGTTATTAGGGTCATTAAACGTTTTGTTAATGTGCTATGGAAACAAAATACTGACGAACAACGATGCCGTTTTCATCTAGGATATGTATAAGAATAATTTGTCTGTTAAAACAAGCACTCTTGATAATTTGTGAATGGATCACCTTTAAATTCAGTTTTGATGTGGGATGTAGTTTTTCAGTCTGTTTTAAAAACATTTTCTTAGAGGAGTCCTCTACGCACATGTTGGTGCTGTCTTAGGCTATGTGGTTATGTCGTTATGAATTTAGGCAAGGCAAATTAATTGTAGTTCCTAATATTAATTTAATAACAATACTAGCTTTATAATAATAATAATTTAATACGTTAATGGTAAAACCAGCCAATTATCGTATTGATATCGTCAAATGCATCTGTCATCGGCTATATCTCAGACTATCGTCGATACACGATACTATCGTCTATCGGCACAACCCTAGCGCTGATCATTGCAGCCAATCACAGATATGAGGATCTTGTGAACACAATGGCCAATCAGAGGCGTTTAAGAATCCGCTCAACAGCGCTCAAAGCGTCACTTTTGTAAAATTTCAGTACCCACTTGGTACTGAAGTAGTATCTAACAATGCCTAAATCTGTATGGTGTATGTGTACTAGGGGTATAACGATACACATATTCGTATCGAACCGTTCGGTACGAGGCTTTTGGTTCGGTAATCGGTACGCATTACAAAACAAACGGTTCGTTGGACCATTTTTCCTGCCGACATTTTGTTATTTCAAATGTAGGCGCGACCACATTGCCCAACATCAAATGTCAAACGTAATGAAAGCGGAACGAAACTGCGCTACCCGTTATTTTGTGTTTCATGGACCGTTTATGAGTTTGGATCAATGCAGCGCGAGCCGATCTTGATTAAGCAGCACTGTTACTACACACCGCAAAGAGATCCAGTTAAGAAAGCATTTGAATTCGCCACTGTGACTGAAGTAATAACATCACTGCGAGGTCTAGTGAGAAGCATCACATTCTCCGTTATTACCGGATCAAACAGCGCTGACGTGGAAACCAGGAAGAGAAATTGTGCCATGAATGAACTATTCAGTGTCCACAGATCAGCATTCACCATGGATTTACTGTAGTAACACTCACTGTAACCATGGAGGTTTGGCAGGAATAGTAGGCTATCATGCTTTCAAGTAACGTTGGTTTTATTTCGACATTATGAATAAAATTGCTGCCCTCAAATGTTAATCTGAAACTACTATAATATTACATTTCTTTTTTTTTTTCAAGGAGCAAGGAGCTGTTTTTGTTTTATATGCTCATAAGATGAGTCAATTATGGCTCCATCATTGCTCAAAGTAAAAAATTATAATTTATGTTAGTTTTAATAAATAAATAAATTTAATCAAGGAAATTTATCTGGCATTTCTTTATTTTTGCTGTATCGAAAACGTACCGAACTGTGACACCAGTGTATCGTATCGAACCAAACCGTGAATTTTGTGAACCGTTATACCCCTAATGTGTACCCATCTCTCATAATATACTACATATATGATAAAGATCTGAAGAAAAAGTGATTTTAAAGAAAAAAAAAGTGACAAATTTTACTGGGAGGTGCTTTAAACAACAAATTTACAACTGTTTATTAGACAAGTTTAAAATGTAACATTTAAATCTTACCCTCATCGACTTCTCTTCCTCTCTTGGCTCGTCCTTTTTTTGTTTGTCTCTGTAAAACAGAAGTTGATGTGGGACATTCACCTATAAAAGATTAAAAACAATCAAATATTAGTTCTTGACTGTCCAAAAGTCATAAGTACATACTTTTGATTAAGAGCTATAAATAATACATTTTACCAGTTGTCAGTTGTTGCCTTTACACATTTTTACTACCAGAAATGACATGCCCAAGTGTTCCTTTATCAGAGTCAAAAACATTCTTAAACAAATCCTACTCCAGTTAGAATTATGAAGCATATAGCAGAAAGACTGCTAATTTTGTTTGGATTTTTTAAACAAAGTTGCATATTTGCATATTTAAACACGACTACTGGAAACTGAGGTACAAAGCAGTGAGCATAACAGCTCATAAGGTGTACTGCGTGTCTATGGTCACCTTTAAAATGTGTTTCTATTAACTGATGTTAAATGAGTTTTACTCTCCAGCTGTAGAAGATTGTTCTTCCAAAAAAAGTCAATGGTGTTCTCTTAAAAATTACTCCAGTGGACTACACAATAGAATTGGCGATAAAACAGAGTGCATACATACCACATACTGAAGGATGAAGCGTATCGAGGTTCTTCCCTTTTAAGGTCTCGGTGCCTTGCTCCATTGCGAACAGAAGTTTACTTATCTTGGCAATTTGAAATGTTTTGTCAGTCTGTCTGTAAAAATCACGGTGAACCCTGATGTCATGACCCATGAACCTTGCAACTTGCTCCAGCTCTTGTTCACTAAGGTCCAAGAGTTGGCAGAGTGTAGCAACTTGTTTTCTCAATTTAGTTGACCTCAGGAGTTCGGGGTTCTCTGCTTTGCTTTCTTCTGCATATTTTCGCAGACAGTCCCATCCACGTATGTTTGTCATCACACCAGGTCTGGCAAAGAGATAGGGATTTTCAGCAGGTACACCAGCTTCTTCTCTCCTTTCAACCAACAAATCGATTGACTCTTTCATTCTTTCTGTCAAGAAAACTGGAACCTTCTTTCCTCTTTTCCCCCTGATTTCTATGCGGGTTAATAACTTGCTTAGCTCCTTTTCTAACTGTGACAAGGTTTCATAGATGTCCTTATTAATGGCACTTGTGCTTGCTTTCTTGTAGATCTCAAGTGTCAATCGGGACGCTTCCCCTTCACGCCGCTTGTTGAAAATAATGACCTGTGCCAGAACAGTCTCGTTTAATGCCTTGTATGCTCTTAAACTCATTTGCTGCGTCAGCTCCCCTCTTGCTTCATCTTCTACCATCCTGAGATGGTCTCTCAGGGCAATCACATTTTGGTGAGGGGGATGTCGTCTTCTTTGTTCCATCTTTTTTCTTGTATGGTTTGGTGAGCGGTGATAGAAACACTGTTCCTCCAGTTTTTCTCCAAAAGTTCAAAGAATTTCTTTGCTTTTTTCTCTGCCAGATCATCATCATTCATAAGAGCCTTTCCAATCATGACCTCCACAGCCCCTTTAAGACAGAATCCGATTTTGACTGCTGTTGAAGGTTTTCCATATTCATTTTTACCTGGACTAAACTGTGTAAGACGTTTAGCAATATTGACAACAAGCTGAAATTTGGAAGGTGCACATAAATCCTCAAGACCATTGACAGTCTTGTCCATATCTTTTGCAACCAACATGAAACGTCCGAGTTCCCTCATCCTCTGAGCGATATACTGGTGCCTCGACTTGACACGGCCATGTTTGGCATACAATGATTCACCGTACTTGCATATCAGTGAATCTCTTCTGATGTGAAACGACACATTATCTTGTCTCATGTTGTTGATGATCTTCTGACATCCATCTGAGGAAGCTAATATTGGAAGCAGGCATGCAGCACGACTCTGTACTCTCCCTCGTGTACTCTTTATGTCATCTTTGACGCATAATTTCTTGGTTTTGCATGAGGACTGATGTCTCCACAGGTCATTTTTCCTAAACATACCGAAACAATACGGGCAAGGCAAATAATCTTTAACATCAGCTTTATCAGAGGGCTGTTTCCATGTCACTATTTCTCCTCTGCCTTTTTCCAGAACTTCTGCATTGTGCTTAAAGTCCCCTTTATTGCGCAATTGTTCCAAAAGATTCTTTCTTTCTTTTGAACGTAATGGAAAGCTTAAGGCATATGCAACATCTTTGATTTCAGAATGCTTCCTTTCCAAATGCCTTGAGATCTTTGACTGAGCTTGTCTACAGTAGAGGCAATAATGTTTTTTGTCCCATGCACGTTTACAGTCATCCCTTTTTGTACAGGTTTTTAGGGTCACAGTTGATTTGGCATTAGTTGTTTTGTTTATCTTGTGATGTTTATTGTGTCTTTTAACATAAGTTATGGGGTTCTTTTGTTTTTTAATGGTGCACTTGCCTCTTCTCGGGTCTTCGTCTTCACTCAAACTGTCTGAACCTTCATGTTCTTCATCACTGGACAGACTCTTATATGATGATGCACCTTTGGCAGGGCTCTTCACGGATTCTTCACTGCATGATGATGCACTCTTGTCATTTGGGTTGTAATCTGGGTCTAGCCCAGCACAGCTGGATACTTCAGAGTCACTCTCTGGGTCCTCATGAACATCTTCTGACTGCAAGTTAAAAGTATTAATCATCATGAGATGGAGTTTAACTTTATAGAGCCACTTTATCATCATAGTTTTGAAGATGGACTGAATTATTTCTGAATTACTGATACTAAATTAGGTAAATTGTAAATGTATATACCATAACAGTACATTACTAAAATGGCCATATGACATTTTAGTTTCCTTTTGCAAACATATTTCAGTTGCAAAGGCAGCTACAAACTTGCGAAATCTGTAAAATTACACTGCAGTTTAAAGGAGTAGTTTTAATGACCTATGAAATCGGATACTTAAGGTCAAGAATCGGATCCTCTATCGATTCCATTGTGTCACATTTTAATGTGAATTTAAACCATTCAAGTTCAAGACGACTTGCATGATATTTTATGAGCTGCGCACACATCCAAAGCGTGCGCACAGAAAGCCGCCTCTCATACTGTATGGTGAGCGCTACTCAACCGAGTTCTCTTTCGTGTCTTTTTGCACTTGAACGGACGTACTAACTCTAACTCATGCTTAATTTATATTAGTTAGGCTAGTTGTTTTTGTTGTGGTATTTTTGTTAAAACCACAGGCAGAAGTTTGTCTAAGTGTTCTAGCCTGTTGATTTTTATTCATGCTACAACAAAATGTTTTGCAAAAAGACATCGAAAAAATGTGAATGATATCTTTATGAAATGTATTTTTTTTTACCTTATTGGAATCAAAACTAGGAATTCATAAGAATCGGTATCGATAAGCAGAATCGGAATTGCTAAAATTCAAAAGATACCCAACCCTACAGATAGACCCTACAGTCTAATTTACTACCTTGTATGCTCTTAAAGATTTAGTTCACTTCAGAATAAAAATCTCCTGATATTTTACTCTCCCCCACGTCTTGCAAGATGTTTATGTCTTTCTTCAGTCGAAAAGAAATGAAGGTTTTTGAGGAAAACACTTAAACGGTTTGAAGGTTTGTCTAGATCAGACTCTTATTCCTCGGCTGGGATCATGTCGAGACTTTGAAGCTGCACTGAAACTCACATCTGGACCTTCAACCCGTCAGACTCCATTGAAGTCACT
Organism: Chrosomus eos; assembly: GCA_036326025.1. Classification (NCBI taxonomy): domain Eukaryota; kingdom Metazoa; phylum Chordata; class Actinopteri; order Cypriniformes; family Leuciscidae; genus Chrosomus; species Chrosomus eos. Next base: position 10,440,562 of record CM070831.1, read on the forward strand.
ATATGGAGAAAATCCTGGAGTCTTTTCCTCAAAAACCTTCATTTCTTTTCCACTGAAGAAAGAAAGACATGAACATCTTGGATGACGTGGAAGAGAGTAAACTATCAGGAGATGTTAATTCTGAAGTGAACTACTTCTTCATTTGCTGCGTCAGCTCCCCCCTTGCTTCGTCTTCTACTATCCGGAGATGGTCTCTCAGCAATCACATTTTTGGTAGCTACATTTACATAGCTATATAAATGTCAATTGTTGAACACAATTAGCCTTCTATTTGGAGTTAAGTATTAATCAAAATAGCTTATATAACTGTATTAATGTGCATGGACACCATGAAACTGTAATGTTGTCTTTCAACCTACAATACAGGTACTCAAATGTGCCTTAATTAATGCTTAACTAATGCACAGATAATCTTCAGATAATGTATGACTCGTATGAAGATACACATTAGCAAATAATAGTCTGATTATTTAATTCCCACTGGATGTGCCAAGTGTACACAACAAATCACCAAACTTTAAAGGGGGAGACTAAACATAAAATTGCTGGTTCTTTTTTTTAAACAGTGGTTTACTGAACAAATTGTGTTTCTGTCTTTAAATGAATTCAGTTATAATTAAAAGTTTGAGGATAAAAAAAAAGTATAACATACATTAAATAATCAAGACATCAATAACAGTTTAAGAAAAATGTAAATATATAGTTGAGTATAGGGATGTCAATGTCAATCTGGGCGACACAACCCCTCTAGTCATTTCAGCTCCAATGACGGCATCAACACAAGAAAGCATGGCGAAGCGGCTCTCCACGTACGGCTCTGCTTTCGTCAGCGAAAAACTTAAAGGATTAGTTCACTTTTAAAAAAACTTTTGCTGATAATTTACTCACCCCCATGTCATCCAAGATGTCCATGTCTTTCTTTCTTCAGTCGAAAAGAAATTAAGGTTTTTGATGAAAACATTCTAGGATTTTTCTCCATGTAATGTAATACAGTGGCATGTATTACCAGTGGCAATCCGTGGCAAATGAACGAGTCTTTTTTCCGAGTCATTTCGTTCATTCTGTTTGTTGAATGAACGAAACGACTCGAAAAAAGATTCGTTCATTTTGATGAACGAGTTCGAACAGGAGAGACAAGACGGCGGACCAAGGAACAGAGCAAGGCATAAACTTACTTTTTTATTTATTAATTTAAAAAATATGACCGATCGTTTTTCAAGATAAGACCCTTATTCATCGTCTGGTGTCGTTTAAAGTCATTTGAAGCTGCACTGAAACTGTCATTTGGACCTTGAACCCTTTGGCTGCCACTGTATTACATTACATGGAGAAAAATCCTAGAATGTTTTCATCAAAAACCTTAATTTCTTTTCGACTGAAGAAAGACAGACATGGACATCTTGGATGACATGGGGGTAAGTAAATTATGAGCAAAAGTTTTTTAAAAAGTGAACTAATCCTTTAAGAAACTATGCTAAGCCCTCAGTACCGAGCCGAGCAGTTCGGCGTGACTTTTATGAAGTGTTTCCCACACATAAACTAATTCGTGGAGGTGCGCCACAGAATCGCGAGAGAGACCAAGTGTATCCGAAAGCGCGCTCAACAGTGCGCGCGAGAGAGACCAAGTGTGTCCGAGAGAGGCCGAGTGTGTCCGAAAGCGCGCTCGACAGTGCGAGAGAGAGACCGAGTGTGTCCGAGAGAGCGCTCGACAGTGCGCGGGAGAGACCGAGTGTGTCCAAAAGCACGCTCGACAGTGCGAGAGAGAGACCTAGTGTCCGAGACAGACCGAGTGTGTCCGAAAGCGCACTCGACAGTGCGAGAGAGAGACCGAGTGTGTCCGAGAGAGCGCTCGACAGTGCGAGAGAGAGACCTAGTGTCCGAGACAGACCGAGTGTGTCCGAAAGCGCACTCGACAGTGCGAGAGAGAGACCGAGTGTGACCGAGAGAGCGCTCGACAGTGCGTGCGAGAGAGACCGAGTGTGACCGAGAGAGCGCTCGACAGTGCGTGCGAGAGAGACCGAGTGTGACCGAGAGAGCGCTCGACAGTGCGAGAGAGAGAGACCGAGTGTGACCGAGAGAGCGCTCGACAGTGCGCGCGAGAGAGACCGAGTGTGACCGAGAGAGCGCCCGACAGTGCGCGCGAGAGACTGAGTGTGACCGAGAGAGCGCTCGACAGTGCGAGAGAGAGAGAACGAGTGTGACCGAGAGAGCGCTCGACAGTGCGCGCGAGAGAGACCGAGTGTGACCGAGAGAGCGCTCGACAGTGCGTGCGAGAGAGACCGAGTGTGACCGAGAGAGCGCTCGACAGTGCGCGCGAGAGAGACCGAGTGTGACCGAAAGAGCGCCCGACAGTGCGCGCGAGAGACTGAGTGTGACCGAGAGAGCGCTCGACAGTGCGAGAGAGAGAGACCGAGTGTGACCGAGAGAGCGCTCGACAGTGCGAGAGAGAGAGACCGAGTGTGACCGAGAGAGCGCTCGACAGTGCGTGCGAGAGAGACCGAGTGTGTCCGAGAGAGCGCTCGACAGTGCGAGAGAGAGAGACCGAGTGTGACCGAGAGAGCGCTCGACAGTGCGAGAGAGAGAGACCGAATGTGACCGAGAGAGCGCTCGACAGTGCGTGCGAGAGAGACCGAGTGTGTCCGAGAGAGCGCTCGACAGTGTGAGAGAGAGAGACCGAGTGTGACCGAGAGAGCGGAGAAATGTGTTTCAAATGAGGCTGATGGCAGCAAAACAAAATACTACTAAGGTAAGTAAGTAGTTTAAAAACAGGTGCTACAGCGGTGGCTATTTACTGGTTAGTTACTGGCTACTTAAATCTAGCGGGTTGAGGCCTCGTGTCGCAAATAAAATGACTCACGATTCTGTCTGACCAATCAGTGATCTGCAGTGTTTTCACATCACATTTTAGTATCGGTACGGTTGGAACCTCAAAAGAGGTGGTACCATTTAAAGCAAGCCGAAGCGAGTCGTACCATACCGTTCCATGCAGTGGAAAAGCGCCACAAAGTGAACCGTACCGAAGCGAGCCGTACCGTACTATGCAGTGGAAAAGCACCATAAGATACAGCCTATTCATTTTGTTGTATTAATTAGGCTAGACTCTTTATTAGTTGCTGGTGTGGTAATCATTAATTAATGGTTTATTTCTTCAAGTATCTGTGCATTTGTTAAGCATTCATTTAATTAATTATTGGATCGGTATAGTAAAGTGTATACTCAACTTTCTACCATCTCTACTGTAGCCTACATGTACTGTACTGTAGCTGGCCTAACAGCCATGAGTAGTGAGTAGTCAAAAGATTGTGTATGCACATACCTGTGTTGACTTTCCTTCCGTCAATTTGCTGGACACCAGCAGGACACTTGTGTGGACACACAAATTGAAAAATGTTATATTAATTTCAACAAAATAATTCCAGTCACAGGCTACAATAAGCAGTGGTCTATACAGCACTACTAGACGGTAATGTTTTAGCATTCAGTTTTATGACAATAAAGACCTTAAGTATAGTGATATACTACATAAAAAATTGCAAACATGTATAACTTAATCTGTATAATTGACAACGTACCAATCATTTGGTCATAGAGAAGCTGATTCAAAGATAAAGGCCCTCCGACTTCTGCTGTTCAAGTTCACTCGTCATTAGTAATTATGTAGTTTATTACGTTTTCTACTCGATTTTAATTTGTTCTTAAAACTTACTATAGGCTATTTATATGTAAATTATTACATTATATACATGAATTAGCCACCAGCGCGATGTCTCCCGCCCCCTCCCCCATTCCGAACTTGCACACGTTAAACTAGAGGACGAGGCCTGAGATAGACCTGCACTCAGCCTCCCCTCCCCCATCCCGAACACGAACTTGCACGCGCTAGACGGCTAGAGACTAGAGGACGAGGCCTGAGATCGTAGACCTGCACTCAGCCTCCCCTCCCCCACCCCAATCACGACAGTTCCGAAGAAAAGAAATGTCAGGAATCATAAAATCATTCCTGCGCTGTAAATGTTTATGAGAATATATATATTAATATGCGCATTTCGGCAAACTGTGCATATAGCGCGATCTCTAACAAATAACCCCCCCACCACACCCACACCCACCCACCCAATCACGACAGTTAAAAAAAATAATAGAAATCTTAAAGATCATAACATCTTACCTGCACTGTAAAGCTTGCGCATCGATTGTGATGAGATCGTAGTCGCTCCATTCTTCTCTTGAACCGGGCCAGGTCACTGCTGCTGCTCTCATCCATCATCACTCTTTACCAGAAGCACCTCGAGCGAAAGTGCAGGTGGCGGGCAAGGGGCGTGGCCATCAATTAAGAACGATAGTTTTGGGCGCTGAAACCAGCTCAGAGTTGTTGGTGTGGGGGGTTTAGGGTTTTATTTAAGGCAGCTCAAATAAGTGTTCCTCAAAGACAATATTCCCCAGTATTACATTTAATATTAATAATTAAATAATTAAATTAATTAAATAGTAACTATATTAAATTGACATTTATTACTGCAGTTATCCGTAAATTAATTAACAAACCAAAATTCCTCTCTCTTAAAAGTAGAATTTAACAATGCACCTACATTTTAACTGTATGTACATCCATAGTGAAGTACTAGTGAAGATATTTTCTTTAGTAAAAGTTCCACAGTGTAATAAAACTATGTTATAAGGCCTGCATTTACATTTTAACTTAAGTAAAAATACAAAAGTATAAGCAGAAAAATATACTTTGAACCAAAAGTATATTCATTATGCCCAATTCAGAATAATTAAACTACTGGATTGATGCATTAATTAAAATAATTTTTAAATCCCAGATTGTAAAGGTGGAGCTAATTTGAATTATGCTATATTGCTATACTATTACTTTCTGTCACTAATGTTTATATTATGTAAATATTTTGTATCCATGATAAACATTTGTATCCATAATAGTACACTTACCATGAATAAAACATGGTCCGTGGTGAGGATGCTAAGGTTCATTGCATGGGCTCACTGGGTTACTAGTTTGTAGGCTAATATAAAGCTAACTAAAATACAAAGCAATATAGATGTACACTTAGCCGTTACAGCTACTGTGTAAGCACAGAGACTCTTATAAGATCCAACTAATCACTCATGTGAGTGACTAAAAGATAGAAATGGGACCCACAGCTTTCATTGCACAGGGTAGGCTTGAACATACAGGACACTATGAGACTATAGACAAACCATGATCTTTCCCTAAACTTTACCAAGTAGTTTGTGTGCCTAAATCTAACCAATTATTTATTTATGCATAAACCTAACCTAAGTAAACATAACCAAAGTAGGGCATTGACAGTAATTTTTCAGGCAAACTGCACTGATATATTAGTTAGAAAAATGTTAATTTGATTGTGAAGACTGCCAGAAAAGGGGGTTTAATCAAAGTACATCAATCATTAAAAGTTAAAATGTCATCATGGACCATGTATTTAGCCCCCATGTAATAAATTACACATGGACAAAAGGACTACACCCTAACCCAAAAGGGACTAACCCAACCAACCAAAAGGACTAACCTTACCTAACCCAAAAGGACTAACCCTAACCCAAAAGGACTAACCTAACCCAAAATGACTAACCTAACCCAAAAGGACTAACCCTAACCCAAAAGGACTAACCCTTAACCTAACCCAAAATGACTAACCCTAACCCAAAAGGACTAACCCTAACCCAAAAGGACTAACCTTAACCTAACCCAAAATGACTAACCTAACCCAAATGACTAACCCTAACACAAAAGGACTAACCCTAACCCTAATTTGACTTGGTTCAGTATGGGCATGAGACACAGAAGCGTATGCGAGTGATTCTTGCATACCAGCTAGAAAAAACGTTCCCCTCATTCTAGAGACGCATTCTTAATATGACACTCAGGAGACCCCAGAGACAATCACCATTTAAAGTTAAAAGCTGGTCAGATCATTCTAGAACAATACAGGTAATCTGAAAAACTTAAAGTTCCCCTGTAGTCAATAATTGTATCCCTTAAAGGGATAGTTCACCCAAAAATGAAAATTACCCCATGATTTAATCACTCTAATCACTCTTAGTTAAATTAATTATGTTTTTTATTTAACTGTTTAAGTGTTTTACTTTGTAACGTGTTAAATATGAATATTTTTCTTGCACAAACTCGTCGCTTTGTTCAGAAGGCCTTTATTAACCTTTATTAAGAAGCACTTTTATGATGGACTGATGCACTTTTATGGACTTCAAGACAGAAACAGCCATTCACTGCCATTATAAAGCTTGGAAGAGCCAGGACATTTATTAATATGACTCAGATTGTATTCGTCTGAAAGAAGTCATCATGGGGTAATTTACATTTTTGGTTGAACTATCCCTTTGAAACTCATCTTTGATCACCAAAATAACATATTTAAAAGTTTTTTCCTGTGAAATAAATTTCTTAATGTCTTAAAATATCTTGAATGTAACTCTACACAGTGCTATGAATACGCAAATTAGCCCCGTCTCCACTCATTCACACGAGCTCAGAGATCCACTTGCTCAACTTTACTGTAGTAAACGCTGCACAATTGTATCGCTCTTTAAAACATAAAGATTAATCTTAAATATGATTAGCCTTTTGACTAAACAGCCAATAATATGTTGCTAATGTTACACAAACCATGTTCCCATTTGTCATCTCAGAGTCAGACAGCTCCCTTCTAACAATCAGCATCATTAGAAACGCTTTGAACATCTCAGAACATCAGTGGAGAAAGGCATATAGTTCATCATAATATACAGCATATACATAACTCGTATCCTATATTGCCAAATGTTCCTGATTTTTCATATCAACAGAAAAATATACTGGATAACCTGGCTTCTCTTGAGACTCTGCTGCTTCAGATAATAGTTAAAGATATGCTAAAGCCCCCCTTGTGACACGAAGGTCGTTTGTGACGTCAGAAACGCCAGCGATTTCAAACCGTGTTTTTGAGACTGCAGTTTTAAGGAGAAAAATACTCAGCAATGCTGTTGACTTATGAATTTACACATGGTTTGTCTTATAGCATATTAAAAACACCACATAGACACATTATGAACAACATTAAAAGCTGGATTTACACCACAGGGAGACTTAAATAGTGAGTCGGGTAATAACAGAGTCAGGGTGCTGTTGCTTCATGACGATATCCTGATCAGCTAGCTGTTGCAGTGCTGTGCTCACGCAGGCTTGAGACGGGGAGTAAACATTCACCAGCATGAACAAGGAAAACTCTTGCAGAGAGAGTTTTGCAAGACTCCGCACATCTTTTCCAAAATTGTATACCTGTGCACCAAACTTTGCTAAACATTATTCAGCAAATTATTGTTTGTTTTGTTGGCAAGGAAACGTATATTCACCAGGTGAATATTCAGCAATAAAGCCTGTCTGTGTAAAAAGTGTGTAAAAATGTCCTGTTTGTAAATGTTGGGGTCCTATAATGCCCTTTTCAAAACATATAAAATAAGTCGCTGATTTCCCCTGAGTGTGTATGTGAAGTTTTAGCTTAAAATGCCCCACAGATATTTTTTTAGCATGTTAAAAAGAAAAGTTTTTGCGTGTCCCTTTAAATCCAAATGAGCTTCTGCTCCCAGAGGGCGGAGCTTCAAGCGCTCGTGTGGTGTGTGTGTGTTAGCAGCTCCGATTACCTCACACAGACATACACTGAACATTTCAAAAACGTTTAGCCTAATATGTTCAAACCGGACAAAGATGGAGAGACTGAAGAAGTGACGATATGTAGAAGCAACAGGGACATTTCTGAATGGTTAGTTGATGAATTTATGTCGTTTATGTGTAGTTTATCTTCTAGTCATTGATTAGCATATTCTGTCATGATAATCTATAAATCGTGTTCATGGGGGAGGGGTTTATGTAATTTCTAGCGTTGGTGATGTCACTAACCCAGGAGGAAGCCTGTGTAGTTCCTTCCAGGCATTTGTTGTAGTTCTTAAAAAGGAATTTCTTTAAAAACAAATATCTCCATTTGCTTTGAACTTTGTAAATTTGAAGATGTTGTTTATGCTCAAACATTACACACTAACTACAAGTAAAAAAGAAAAAAGAAATCATACTGACCCTCTTTAATAATCAAAAAACAGCAAAAGACCGACAGATATGTCCAGCAAGTTTACCCTGGTAAAAGTTATTGGACAAAAGTGACTAAAGATAGGACCAACAATAAAAACTAAGGAGCTCCAAACCAAGGTACCCATCTGTGACATCATGTTTGCCAAATTATCATGCCTTAAGTCAAAACAAGTCATAGTGCTCGTTTAAATAGGGAGCAGCTGAGGTAATGAAACATTATCTGGAATTAATTATAACAAACATAGATCTGAATTGTATTACAATAGTCTTGTATGACAATTTTCAGAGGTTTGTTTAAATTCAGAGCTGTTAAAACATTGATAATGTTCTGTAATCCTTGTTAATAAATCATACCTCTATGAAAACTTACCATGGATTTACTGCAGTAATATTGTAACCATCACTATAGTAAACACAACTATGATAATGATTAACCACGGTTTTACTACATCATTACTGTAGTATCCAAGGGAACTTGGTTTTAGTAGTAACCATGAAATATTATCTCAATAATATCTATGGTTAACTCTTGTAGTTATATATGGTTTATATTTAATCATTTTTAAAGGGTATGCTCATCAAAGAAAACTGTAAATATGTTTTTGCAGAACATTATAATGTTACTGTGAAATTGACCTTTGACCTTTTATGAAATTTAGTCAATTATCAAATAAATTCTTGAGTTATGGGCCAAAAAGTTTTTTGTGAGGTCACCTTTTGCCTTTGACCACAAATTCTAATCATTTTGTCTTGTTGGACATTTGTCCAGATTAAATGAAATTCTTTCCAATGTTCCTGATCTACCACATTTACAAGAATGGGAAGTTATAGTGATCTTAACCTTTGACCAACAAAATCTAATCACTTTATCTTTGCATCTATGTGAACATTTGTGCCAAATGTGAAGAAATGCCTATAAACCGTTCCTGAGTTATTGTGTTCACAAGTTGAATTACAGCCAAAGTCATGTTTTGTGAGATCACAGTGACCTTGACCTTTGATCTCCAAATTCTATTCAGTTCATCCTTGATTTTGAACATTTATAAGAAATCTGAAGAAATTCCCTCAAGGCGTTCCTGAGATATCGCTTTGACTATATATGCGGCGCAGTGAACATGGAAAAACAATAGGGGGCGATAGAGAGCAAACCGTGTGTGTATGCAGAGGGTCATACACACACTTTTTTTCTCATTTTTCTATCTATCTGAGGACCTCTCTGAAACATTGAGAGAAGCCTTTAAATAGCCAATGGAGGCCATTGCAGTGAAAACAAAGTGAGGACCGGCCTAAATGTCCTCACTTTGCAAAAAGGTCCTCACTCCAAAGGTTAAAAACTCACACTGGTCCTCACAAAGATAGCCATGCAAACACACACACACACACACACACACACACACACACACACACACACACACACACACACACACACACACACACACACACACACACACACACACACACACACACACACACACACACACACACACACACACACACACACACACACACACACACACACACACACACACACACACACACACATATATATAAAAGCAAAACATAAAATCTAGTAATAATAAGGGTCAAGGTGTGTTTCCTGACTCACTCTGATATCAGGAAATAAGTAGTTGCAAGACTATAGCGGTTGCCTGTGAAAAGAGATGTGATTGAACCCAGCATTAGATGTCTTAATTGAGGTCAGAGAACTCCTCACTGAATAGCATAATATGAGTCTTTATGGATTATTATGAATTTGCTTGTTCTGTGAAAGGGTTTGAGTAAAAATAATAGTCTATGCTTAATAATGAAATGTCACCTGCTGGGTGACCTGAGCTGTAGGTGTATTGAATAAAAAAATGAAATATAATCACTGCCATTGGTCTTCACATAGTTTGATGGAAAAAGTTTTTTCTGAACTGCAGGATTTCATTAAAACCAAACCAACTCTTTAGAATAATAGGCCAGACAGACAAGATTTTTTTTAGCTTTTCTTGGTGTGATGTGCAGCATGTGAATATGTTTGTTTTATCAGAATCAATTATAGAGGGGCGTTCCCAGATATTATATTTGATTACAATATTTGATATACAAGAGATTCATGTGTTGGTCAAATCACTTGCCTGTCAGCCGTTCACATCTGATCCTCAATTTGTTGATGAAAGTAACCTGTAATTTCAGCTCATTCACTGTGACAATAAATCTGTTTCATGTCCTGACAGTAATTTGTTGTTTGGTGGCAATATTGAGTGTTCAGGTTTCTGTGTTCTCTGATGTCTTTATGAACTAAGAATGCAAATGGACCTTATTCACAGCAGCGGCATCTTTGATTTTTAATGGGAATGAAAGTGAGGCTGTGAGGGATAGACATAAATTCTGCTGACCAAACACTGCAAAAAAATCTTTCCACGAAATTTCAGACAAAGAACTCCCGACAACATGAGCTGTGGATTAGTAAATGTGATCTAGGAGTTTTATACAGCATTATACAGCAGATTCCCTTGAAAACACTGTAAGGCTTTCCTTCACAGCCTTACCTGTCACGGCTCTGCTTTGAGTAAGGTCTATAGAAGTGGCATGACCTCCAATGAGTGGATTTATTGAAGATATCTCTTGGAAAATGAGATCCAGAAGAGGCCTATCATCTCTAATATGCTCTAAACATGTTTGTAGTTTGCTTCATCTGTAGAGCAAGATGTTTCCATTTTATCTAACTGAATTATTAAAGATGTGTTTTTGTTATGCTGTTGATGACACACTTTACGACTAGCTGAAACATTCTGAGACTGAACTAAACACACTTAAAGACTGTTTCCAACGACTGGAGCAGATTTTAAACACAGACTGTGAACACCGATTGAACGCAACTGTCTCTGACTCGGTGTGATCAGTCGTAAGTATCAAATTACATTCATAACTGGCCTTATAGTCGTTAAGTGTGTTTTCTTAATGTAACACTTAAACACAGGTCTCTGTGTAAAAACTTGATTTTTATTGGTCAGTTTACCATTGAGCATTTAACTGGATATCTGAACTTTGGCCATGGCAACATACCGATCTACTTTTATATATCTTTTTTATAACTCCTTTCAGGCCAAAGCAAGTTAGAATAGCTCAATGATGCCATCTTGTGGCTCTTGTTTTATTTGTTTAGAACGTTTGAAAAGTAACTGACACTACTGGAACTTCAAATGGGACGGGTTCTATGGTCAGATGAAACAAAGAAATTAGCTTTTTTTTTTTTTGGCAGCAAACACTTAATATGGGTTTGTGCACACAGGGATAAAAAGTACCTCATGTGTAAAATGAAATACTCTGCTGTATCTTTAATGCTGTGGGTCTAATTTTCTGCCAGAGGTCCTGGACATCTTGTTCAGATATCATGGATTCGATCAAATACCAACAGATAACAAATCAAAACCTGACAGCCTGTGTTAGAAATCTTATAACTGGCCATGTTTGTATCTTCCAACAGGACAGTGATCCAAAAACAAACATAACTAAACAAAAATAGGTCACTGAGCACAAAACCAAGGATCTGCAATGGCCAGCTGAACCCTATAGAAAATGAGTGGGCTGAACTGAAGAGAAGAAGCACCAACATGGATCTGGGAATCTGCAGGATCTGGAGAGATATAGAGGAATGGTCTCTGATCTCTTGTCAGGTGTTCTCCAAACTCATCAGGGATTATAAGGAGAAGACTCAGAGCTGTTATCTTGGAAAAGGAGGTTGCTAAAAGTATTCAATAAAAGGGGGCAAATAATTGATAAAATATCAAAAGGATTTACAATGAAGATTTATGTTTTACCATGGGGGCAAATAATTCTGACCAGCACTATGCAAAATGATAGCCCATCTCATAAAAATTAATTTGTCTTGCAAATTAATTTATATAGTAGCCTATTTAATGGTAAACATAAATCATCCTGTTAATGTTTATTAAAGCAAAAATCCATTATAGTTCATGTTACAAAGAGAATAACATGCCATCTTGTTTTGAGTCAGTGTTTTTTTAAGCATTAATTGAAATTAGTAATAAATTGGTAAAAAGTGACAAAAGACATTTGTAATATTATAAAATATTTCAGTTTCAAATAAATATTGTTCTTCTGAATTTTAGAATCATCAAAGAATCCTGAAGAAAGTATATCACGATTTACAAACAAATATTAGGCATCAAAATGTGTTAAAAAACTGTTTTTAACTTTAATAATAATAAAAATCACCAGATTTTCAGCTTTGCCATCACATGAAAAAATGTAAAAAAATAAAAATAAATATAGGCATAAATGTATAAATGTTTGCCTATATATATATATATATATATATATATATATATATATATATATATATATATATATATATATATATATATATATATATATATATATATATATATAATTCGTTTGGACTCTCCATAGACATAATGGTCATCAACTCTATTTAGGTCCCCACAGTGACTCGAGTCCCCATGAGTCTGTGTGCATTCGGGTTTAAGTCCCCACCAGGGGCTCGTTCTTCGTACGTTGCTTAAAACATCCGAGATCAAATGAGACATCCAAGATAATATCATCGGGCTAATCATGATCCGGCTAAGTGGGTTCTTCGAACACTCCTGTTGTTTATGATTAGTATCGCTGGATTGAGTTATCTGAGATAACTGCGCGTTCACGCGTTGGTTTGAAATGGGATATGTATCGATAGCAGAAACAGTGATCAGCGACGCTGCTATTGGCTGTTCAGCATGGCCAAAGAACACGCCCAGTTTTTCTCCCAAGCAGAGAAAGAGAAGGTTATGCCGATTTTGAGTCTTTAATTAAAAGGCCAGGGAACACTTCTAAGTGTGCAAAAGCCAGGAGAGAGGGCTGGCAAAAGTAGCAGACAAATTAAATGCGTTTGTGGTTGCCATGTTAGATGTTTTAATAACTTATTATTTATTTATTTTGTATTTTAATAATTTCATAATTACTTTGTTCATTGTCATGTCAGAGTCACCACACTATAGTGAACATGATGAAAGTGAAGTACAAAAATCTTCTACGTAATGGTAATTTTTACTAGGCCTTATAGGCCTACTAGTCTCTTTCAAAAAGGCACCGTTAAATAAATGATTGTCTGTTTATAAAAGCAACCAAGAAACAGATGCTCCTGCACCCTGGCAGAAGAGCTGACCCTGGGTTGAGTGTGAATTGACCTGTTGTCTGGGTTCAGCTCTTCCAGACACACATCCAGGGACCAGTAGCAGCAACACCTTCATTACTGGTAAATGAGATGGAAAGAACACTGTGAAATAATTTGTTGCTGCATTAAATTAAGTAGGCCTATAATGCATATTGGCTGGTATAGTCATTTCAACTGTTAAATCTTGAGTAATGATAAATTGCTTTGACTTGTGAAAGTAAAAACTGATAAACTTATGTTAATGTGAAAATATTTTGCCATGAGTTATTAATCACATTGCACTGGATAGTGAAGAAACCTTCTCAGACGACTGTCCTTTGGAGGAAGTAGACTACCTGCAAATAAATAATTTTAATTGATTTATACTTGTGCCTATATGGCACATGCAATGTCACAGGTCCTGTCAGGTGCAACACTCAGGCTTTTCAGACACTGAAATCTTCCCTTTAGTTGGCCAAAGTACATTTCATTGTGTGACCTTGTCCTGGCTAGAGCTGCATTGTAACTGTGTATGTACATTTACATTTTACATTTACGTATGTAATACAGTGAGCTTGATATTTATATTTTTCCTTACCATGTTCAAGTAATGTGCATAAATGTGAATGTCTCTGTGCTTCCACATTAGTAATATGAATAGTCACACGCCATCTAGAGATTTTAGTCTGTCAACTGCCTTTTTTAAAATTTAATATAATATTACTAATCTGGAATATTAAGAATTGTAATAGTAACTTGGCTGCACATTTACATTGTGATCCCCCTTTCTGTACACAAAATCCCCTTCATAGAGGCCTTGATGGGAACATGTGTGCAGTCTATTGACCAATCACATTAGTGAAGCCTGAGGGACATATCTGTGTCATATTAATCGGCATGTTCATGATTGCATGATCTTCATTAAAAATTATAATATACCTGCGTTGGCAAAAAAAAAAAAAAAAAAAAAAAAAAAACCTGCTATAGCCTACAACCTTGGGTCTAAACTGGCTTGGAAATGCCACAAAAAAACCCCCCTAAAAACTGCTTGAGCGCCAGGGTAAACTTTGTGAATGACACGACAGACAGCACTTATCAAGTTCTCCGCATCTCCAATAGTTTAAAGGACAGAGCCACTCGCAAATAATATCAGGACAATGCACACAGTTTGTGCTGTTATTAAAGGCCGACTCCGACGAGTCGAACATTTAATGTGCGTTTCCAAAAAATAATTGATGTAAACGACATCCGAGAATAATTATATCTCTCAAAAAGTACACTATCGTGCTGCGTTAAAAGACTTCTGGTATCACCTGCACTTATGAAGCCGCGATCTAATCCTGTTTACATGAAATAAGCCTGCTCGCGAGCAGGTTCAAGCTAGCGCACCTGTTGCTATGACAGCAAGTCTAGGATGAGCTTCGAAGAACCAAACAATCCAAGATCATGCCAAATCGCCAACAATCAAATCCAGCTAACTGAGTTAGCGACGTACGAAGAACGTCTCTGGTTACTTACGTAACCTATGTTCTCTGAATAGGGAACGAGACGCTGCGGAAAGCGCAGTGGGATATTCTCTGAATGTGCCGATTGTCTGAAGCCTTATAGAATCACGCCAATTCATTGGCTGATGGCGTCCGCGCAATATGGCTCCGCCCCGACGCTCTTACGTCGCATCATACGTATTCGCGCGCGCGCCATCTGCTCCTCAGATTTCTCTGCCGAAAAGAAACTGTCAGCAGCGCGAGGAGCTTGGCCGCTAACGCAGCGTCTCGTTCCCTATTCAGAGAACATAGGTTACGTAAGTAACCAGAGACGTTCTCTTTCATAGGTTCTCTCAACGCTGCGGAAAGCGCAGTGGGAACGGACTACCAAACTCGCCAAGCTAGAGCGCTTTTATGACTGGTAGATAAAAGAGACAACGACCGAAACGAGTTCAAACAGAAAGAACCTGGGAACCCGGGGTCATGTCAAGATCCAAGCTATAGAACCTTACAAAAGTATGCGGAGAGGACCAGCCTGCCGCAACACAAATATCCTCCAAAAGTGCTCCTCTGAAAAGAGCTTGAGAAGATGCTACACTTCTGGTGGAATGTGCTCTAATGTTAAGAGGTGAAGGCAAGCCACGCACCCCATAAGCCAACGAGATAGCCTCTGTGACCCAGTGAGAAATCCTCTGGTTCGATGCAGCAAGCCCACGGCGGCTAGCACCGAAACAAACCAGAAGCTGGTTAGATTTCCTCCAACCGCCTGAGCGGTCTACATATATCTTAAGAGAACGAACTGGGCAGAGCAAGTTAAGCTCCCTATCTTCCTCAGATGAAAATGGAGGAGGGTGGAAAGCATTAAGGTTAACTACCTGAGAGCGGAAACTTGAGGAAAGAACCTTGGGGACATACCCTGGTCTCGGCCTCAAGGAAACTTTGACCAGGCCAGGGGCAAAGTCCAAGCAGGACTCGCTAACAGAAAGAGCTTGTAAGTCTCCCACCCGCTTTAATGAGGACAAAGCTAACAAAAGAGAAACCTTAAGAGTCAGAATCCTATCCGGAGCTGACTCCAAGGGCTCAGAGGGGGCTTTCGTCAAACCCTCTAGGACAACAGAAAGATCCCATGAGGGGACTCTAGGGGAGCGAGCCGGTTTCAGGCGCTTCACCCCACGCATAAAGGCAGAAACTAACCTTAATTTGCCTAGGGGAATCTCATCCGATTCCCTATGCGCTGCAATAGCCGCGACATAAACTCTGAGAGTGGTAGCGGCTGCTCCAGCCGCAAACTTCTCCTGCAGGAATTCCAGTACTGAACCAGCAGGGCAGTTAACTGGGCTCTTATCATGTGCTAAACACCAAGTCTCAAAAACCTTCCATTTGGAAGAATATAATCTCCTTGTAGAAGGAGCTCTAGCACTCGCAATAGTCTCCTGAACGTCAGTTGGGAGACCAGAGCCTAATGCTAACGGCCTCTGATCGGCCAAACATACAGCTTCCACATGTCTGGGCGAGGATGCCATATCCTGCCCTGTAGCTGGGACAGCAGATCTTCCCTGACCGGGATCCTCCAGGGGGGAGACTCCAGTAGAGGAACTAGCTCCGAAAACCATGGCTGAGATGGCCAGAACGGAGCTACCAGGAGGAGGCGGACTCCGCTCTCTCTCACTCTGGCCAAGACCGCCGGGATCAGTTTGATGGGCGGGAAGGCATAGAGTTTCTGCGTTGGCCAAGGGTAAGCGAACACATCTATCCCCAATGGGGCCGGGGGACTCAGGGAGAACCAAAGAGGGCATTGGGATGACTCTTGAGATGCAAAGAGGTCCACCTCCGCCTCTCCAAAAACCTTCCAGATTAGAGCCATCGTCTGGCGGTTCAACATCCATTCTCCCGATCGGAGTTTCTGTCTCGACAGAAAATCCGCTGCGAGGTTCAGAACCCCTGGGACATGAACCGCTCTTAGAGATAGGAATCTGCTCTGAGACCACAGGAGAAGGTGACGCGCATGCCTGTCTAGGGTGCGCGACCGAGAACCTCCCTGCCGGTTCACATGAGACACCACTGCCATATTGTCCGTTCTGACAATGACATGGTGACCCTCCAGAAGAGGGAGGAAATGAAGCAGAGCCAGAAAAACGGCCCTTAACTCCAGGCAGTTTATGTGCCAGGAGAGAGCCTCTCCGGTCCAGACCCCACACGCTGGTCTGCCCTCGAAAACCGCTCCCCAGCCGGTGAGAGAGGCATCCGTCGTAATCATCTGGCGACGAGATACCGCACCCATGCTGACCCCTTTCCGAAGAAAAAGAGGGTCCCGCCAAACTGACAGGGCTCGAAAGCAACTGCGCGATACCTTCAGTAGGCGAAGGGTTGACCCGGAGGGTCGAACCCCTGAGAGTTTCACCCACCACATGAAGGGTCTCATGTGGAGTAGGCCCAGCGGTAGCACGGAGGAGGCCGCAGCCATAAGGCCCAGCATCCTGCGGCAGGTGCCCACAGACACATGATGGCCTAGTGAAAAACGAGCCAAGCATGTCGTCAAGCTGGAAATCCGTGCAGGGGCCAAACGGGCCTGCATGAGAACGGAATCCATGTTCACCCCCAAGAAAACGGTGCTTTGAGCCGGAGCAAGAACACTCTTCTCCGAGTTCAACCTCAAACCGAGAGACTGGATATGACTCAGAACGACGTCTCTGTGGTGGGCCACTAGCTCCCTGGATTGGGCTAAAATGAGCCAATCGTCCAGGTAATTTAGAACACGGATGCCCTGGAGCCGCAATGGGGCCAGAGCTGCATCCATGCACTTTGTGAATGTCCTTGGAGCTAGAGATAGGCCGAAGGGAAGGACCCTGTACTGGAACGCCCTTTCTCCAACGGCGAACCTGAGGAATTGCCTGTGTCGCTGTACAACCTGGATGTGAAAATAAGCATCCTTTAGGTCTATCGTCACGAACCAATCCCCTGGCCGAATCTGAGATATGATAGCTTTCAGCGTCAACATCTTGAATTTCCCTTTGTAAAGGGCGAAGTTCAGCCGGCGGAGGTCCAGTATGGGACGCAAACCGCCGCCCTTCTTCGGGACCAGGAAGTAACGGCTGTAAAAGCCCCGCTCGGTTTCCCCTGGAGTAATCTCCTCTATTGCTCCTTTGAGAAGGAGGGAAGAGATTTCCTGCTGCAGTACAGAAGCCTGAGCGGCGCTGTCTACTACAGTAGGAAACACCCCGTTGAAACAGGGGGGATTGCGGCAAAACTGAAGAGTGTAGCCGAACCGAATTGTGCGAAGAACCCAGGACGATACCCCTGGTAAGCGTTCCCACTCTGGTAGGAAATGTGACAGAGGAGGAGGGATGTTGTAATGCAGACGACATACCTGAGTAAGGGTGCCGTGTTGACGCTCCTGGGGTAAAGAGGTTGACTGTGCAGGAGGGCCCTCGGCGTCCTGGCACGTGATGGGAGGCATCGAGATAGGGGTCATGGTGACCAGGTCCGCCTGCTTCGGAGGAAAACGGAAAGTGCCTCCGAGGATGCGGCCGGTAGTTATAGAGAGCGTGGGGGGTGAGGGGAGAAAGCCGAAAGCGTCTCCTTCCTCCCGCACCAGACTGAGTAGAGAAGGTGAAATATGGCCTGCACTTCGAGACACTCTGAGTGGCGAAGGTGACAGGGCAAGGAAAGGAGAGCTGGAGGTGGGCAGAAATGCTTGCGCGGTATGACCCAACCCTGAGGAACCAGAGGAGCTCTCCTTTTTCTGACCGGAGGGTCAGGAACGGCTCTGCGCCGCCGGAGCAGTCGGTTTGTCGGACCGCTTCAACTGGAGGCGCTTGTGAGGCCGTTGACGGTGAAACGGGCGACCGCGGGCTCCCCAAACCGTGGCAGGTGGGGGATGCCCTGGTTCGCTTCTTCTGGAAGAGAACTCCGGTCTATGAGAGGGACGTTCTCTGGGTCGCACCGGGGGGGGAGCAGAAGGTTCCCTAGCCCTCCTGGGCATGAATTGTCTGAACGCGGCGATTGGGATTTGGAGGAGCGGAATTTCTCAACCACTGTGTTGACCGCCTCACCAAACAACCCTGTTTGAGAAATGGGGGCGTCCAAGAGGAAAACCTTCTCTTTATCACGGATCTCCGTGAGATTAAGCCACAAGTGGCGCTCCACCGCAACAGAACCAGCCATAGAGCGACCTATAGCACGTGCGGTATGCTTGGTGGCTCTTAAGGCTAAATCCGTAGCCTTACGAAGCTCCTTGACCGCTTCAGGGGTCACACCGTCACCCTCGTCCATTTCCTTCAGGACGTCCGCCTGGTAGGCCTGAAGAATGGCCATAGTGTGCAGGGTCATGCCTGCCTGCCCAGCCGCCATGTAGGATTTCCCAATCAGAGAGGAAGTAGTCCTACATGCTTTAGAAGGGAGAAGGGGGCGCGACTTCCAGGACGGCGCAGACGACGGAGCAAGATGGTCGGCTAAAGTTTCCTCAATCGCCGGAATGGCGGAATAGCCCTGTTCCACAGAACCTACCAGGTTGGTGAAATCAGCAGCAGCCGCATTAGTGAGGCGCGAAGAGAAAGGCTGCTTCCAGGATCTGGAGATCTCATGATGCAGATCACTGAAAAATGGCAGCTTCCTCCGTTGAGGCCTAGAATTAGGGCCACTGAGAAGCCTTTCGTCGAGTTTCGACGACTGAGACTCACGTGGCTCGTCGGGCCAATCAATAGTGAGCTTCTCCGTAGCGCGCGAAAGCACGTCAACGAGCTCCGCGTAGGCCGCAGTAGGCCGCGCTTCCTGGCCGCTCGGCGGAATAACCTCGTCGGCGAGAGTAGGCCCGAAATCCTCGGAGTCGGAAGCCTCGGTAAAAAGTATATCCTCCAGCCCGAAAGAAACCGCGTCGCGTGCTCCCGGGCTGGGGCGCAAATAATCGTGTGAAAATTCGACTGGCATGTCTCGCGCGTGCCGAGGGGAGGGAGGGAGAGAAAGAGCGGGGCTCGTCTGCTCGAACTCCGCATCCTCAAGCTCTACATCCGAACCCCAGGTCGCGGATCCTCGAGAGGCCTCGGGAGCGCGACAGGGGGAGACGAATGATTCCCTCTCAAAGACCGCGAGCCGCAATTTGAGGGTTTTGAGCAACAAATTTTCACAGAATTTGCATTTAGACGATCCTATAACTGCCTCACGCGCATGTGAAAAACCCAAACATTTAACGCACTTACTGTGTGGGTCGTCGTTAGCGATGTAACGAGCACATGGCGGAGTACAGCGTCTGTAATCCATGGCAGCTTCACCGTAAGGAGAAACAGAGTTCCGCTTGAACAGTCGCAGAAGCGCCGAGAATAATCCTAGATGTAATTGTAGCTCAGAAAAATCACGAGCGAAGGGCAAACGTGACCGCTTCGTTCTGAAGGCAGAGAAATCTGAGGAGCAGATGGCGCGCGCGCGAATACGTATGATGCGACGTAAGAGCGTCGGGGCGGAGCCATATTGCGCGGACGCCATCAGCCAATGAATTGGCGTGATTCTATAAGGCTTCAGACAATCGGCACATTCAGAGAATATCCCACTGCGCTTTCCGCAGCGTTGAGAGAACCTATGAAAGAGAACGAGACCAAGGATAGAAAAACATGTCCACACACACACACACACACCACACACACACACACACACACACACACACACACACACACACACACACACACACACACACACACACACACACACACACACACACACACACACACACACACACACACACGTGGAAATTGTTATTTTACATTAATAATAATAATATTTCATAATATTTTTATTTTTGATTAGGCTACATGTATGCAGCCTTGGAGAGCCTAAAATACTTATTATCAACAGAATGAAAAAATGTTACAGGCCCCAAACCTTTGAACAGTAATGTATTACATTATTCAAATGTGAGGTAACTAGTTAGCTTGAAAACAGCAAACTGCCTAGGTTAATAGTTTGAAGAAAATATTTTTGGTTCTTTTTGTTCAGGCATTACACGACTAGGCCTACTCCTCGGGGACTGGTTACATTTGACATGATAACATTTTAAAAAGGGAAAGAACCTGGCAAGGGGAAAACCTGATTGTACCATTTGCACAAAGACAGAGAGGACAGTGACTTAAGTGATGTCCTTGAACAGCTTTGCTTTTAGGACTGTGTACTGTTAGCATGAAGGTTTTCTGAAAGGGCTATGATGGTGAGAAAACCATAGCCACACATAGACTAATTCGTGGCGGTGCGCCACAGAATCAACACCGGTCGCCACATATTGCGTTTCGTTATTCATTTTTGTAACGCTGTTACTTCGTTATTCATTTTTGTAACGCTGTTACACACACACACACACACACACACACACACACACACACACACACACACACACACACACACACACACACACACACACACACACACACACACACACACACACAGCCCCTCCCCTCCGTGGCGTGCACACCACTTATGTCTCCATGAAAACGAGATCATCCCTGGAAGCGTGAAAGCTTGGCCTATTTGGTGCAGAGAAGACGGCTGGCGAAATTCACAAGTTCACGAAAGGTTGGTAGGCTCTCGTGAACACCTTTAACACAATCACACATTAAAAAGTGCTTTAAAAATATTTTATATTCTGAATACAATGTTAATGTTGGAGTCCTGACCCGACCCTTAGCAAACAACCGATTGCGCCTTCTTTAGAAAGTTAACTAACGTTAGTCGCAACTTTGCGGTAAAATGCAGTTGGTTTGTCGAGGTCAAAACACTACATGTAGCAGCTGTGAATCTAATAAACTTATTATAATTAATGTTATGTAATTTTTTACTCTTACACTGAATGTTTGCTGCTTCAATCCAGATGAGTATTGAAAAGTATTTTCGCTATTAACGAAGGAATTATTTTCATTCTTGAACTTTTACATTTTATCAAGAAAAAAAAAAGAGTTGTGCTTGACCATCCAAAAGTTGCTGCCACAACGACACGGTGTTGTTGGTGGTTGCCAGGCTGTTGTTATTGTTGCAGGCCCCGCCTCCGGAGACCCAGCAGTCAGATTACTGAAAATACAGTAAAGAAAGAAGAGAGTCGGGAATCACGTCTGTTCTCTGCCAGCTCCTCTGTATGATCTCGTTTATTGACAACAAATCAATCTTCAACATTCACCGGTTTCTTAAACCACAAAAATAAACTCCTATAATCTCTTTTCATTGTTTGTCTTTTTCTCATTTAACCTGTTTGGACATACAACAGTCAAATCTAGCAAGTTAGTACTTGATTATTCACCTAAGTGCAGTTTATAAGTCTGTTTAAACTCTTAAAGCATTTGTGACATTTGTTTCACTATTAGTTTGTCAAAAATCGACATTTCAATGCATGAATAGCTATTCAGGCCGCCATTACACATTTCTGCACGCGCTGATCACGTGACCATCAAGCGCGCCAAGCGCGAGTTCAGAGTGAGCTTTGTACACAACATCTAACCCAAACGATTAACTTCTACACATAACCCAATGGAACATTTTGTTCTGACAGACTGAATAAACATATTAGACTCAAATTTGGATTCACAGAAGTATTTACAGTAGTTTTACCACAGTATAACCCACACAACAGTTTTAGAAATCACACTTGTAAGTTATCAAAGTGTCACAAAAGGGAGATTACACCGTACATTACAATTAAGTGAGTGTTACCCGATTTGATCAAGTTTTCCCCCCCGAACATCTGTACTATGTGCCTGAAAATACAGTAAAGAAAGAAGAGAGTCGGGAATCACGTCTGTTCTCTGCCAGCTCCTCTGTATGATCTGAGCGGAGGCTGCAGAGATAGCCCGTAAACGTGATCCCGTGTCAAAATAAAAGTCTCTTTTTTAAGTGTCCATGCAAAATGTAAAAAACCAGAAAAAGAAGTCCTTCATGAATGTCCATATGAAAGGGGTATAGAAGAGGAATATTATATATACAAATTTTCATACAACCATATTGTGTACTCATTTTTTCCATGGGTATCACACTCTCCCTGACAAAAGAAAATGCAAAATCCCTTAATCAACCACTCTTAATAAACAGCTGTAACAACCCCATAAGGTGTGTGTACTGGAGGTAAGTATAAGTAAGGGTAGTTGATAGGTGTGGTGTAATTAGGTGAACCCCAAACAGGCATGTGTGGAATGGGGCAGGCAGTAACTGAGTTCAATGTGGGGTAGGGGTGGATTGCAGGTTGGCCCAACATGTCATAGGTATAAATCTGTTTTGGTCTCCGCTCCCTGGCTGACCTTCTCACACTGGTTTCTCCTTCCATCCTCAGATCCTCGGCTCTATCTATGTCCTCAGACTCACTTTCTGGGCTCGTACAGTTTCCTTCATCAGCATTGTCTGGACATGTAGCGTCATCAAGGCATGTATCTGTAGCTACTAACCGGATGTTTTCCCTTACAGGTGTCTGTTCTGGAAGTTGGTTGTTCCCCACTATTGGCCAGCTGACTGGAGCTCTCAACCAGTATCCTCCTACTCTACTCTCGGCATCCGAGTCTGTCAGATCACCGTCTCCGATGTTCTCTTTGTTGACTTTTTGTCTAACTGTCTTTCTCTGTCTTTCAGGCCTCGTGGACCTAGGTGTCGTTGCTGGAGCTTCCACCGGTAAGTCATTCACCAGTAACAACAGGTTTCGATGCAGCGTCCTGGTTTTTCTGCTATCACCATTCTCAGGGTATACCACGTATATGGGGTTGTCGGTCAACTGTTCCTTTACCACATATACTGCCTTTTCCCAGTAGGACCGCAATTTTCCTGGGCCTCCTCGTTCCCTGAGGTTCCTGACAAGTACTCGATCCCCTGCCTTCAACACAACTCCCCTCACTTTCCGGTCATACTGCTCTTTCCCTCTCGCACTTGACTGACGGCTGTGACTTTCCGCGATTTTGTATGCTTCAGTCATTCTGTATGCCCACTGCTCCGCATACCCGTTTGGTGTTGTTTCGTCCTCTTGCTCCACTAGGCCAAAGATCAGATCCACTGGAAGGTGAGGATGCCGTCCATACAACAGGTAAAAGGGAGAATACCCCGTGGATTCATGCCGTGTGCAGTTGTAAGCGTGCACCACTTGAGGTAAGTAGTCCTTCCATCTCTCCTTTTCCCTGTCTGTTAGTGTCCTCAGCATCTGCAAGAGGGTCCGGTTGAGCCTTTCCACTGGGTTCCCTTGGGGGTGGTACGGGGAAGTGCGGGAATGACCGATGCCAGCAAGTTGTCTGAGGTTCCGGAACAGTTCATTTTCGAATTCCCGGCCTTGATCATGATGCAATTTGGCCGGGTATCCAAAACGTGGGATGTAGTCTTGGAACAAGCGTTCTGCTGCAGTTCGCCCTGACTTGTTTTTTGTGTGGGTAGGCTTGGGCGAACCTGGTGAAATGGTCCATGACCACTAGGATATACTCATATCCTCCTCGGCTCGGCTCCAAGTGAAGGTAGTCTATACACACCAGCTCCATAGGTGAGTGCGTTGAGATACTGCCCATAGGTGCCCGGACGTGCGCGGTGGGTTTCTTCTGCTTTATGCATGGGCACCTTCTGGTCACGTACCCCTCTATCTCCTTCTTCATGTACGGCCAGTAGAATCGATCCCTTGCCAAGCTGAGTACTCTCTCTGTACCCACATGTCCCATCCGGTCGTGGAGGTGCTCGAGGGCCAACTTCTTATACATGTTTGGTAGAACTAGTTGCGTTCTTTCCCTTGCCCTTCGACAGAGCAGTCCCCGTTCTAGATACAGGTTTTTCCACTCGTACATGAGCTTTCTGCTGGTTCCTGTCATGCTTTGTCTCATTTCCCCAGTTGGTATGACCCCATCGACTTTCCACTGTCTTACTTGTGAAATCACTGGGTCCTCTTTTTGGGCGGTAATCAACTCTTCCAGTCCAATTGTCGGCAACCAAGTGTTAAATGGCTGTAGTTCCTTTCCCTCCATAGACAGGTACAATGCAGCGATCCAGGCCACATCCTTATCTTCTGATGCGCGACTACCCTCCCAGGCTGCTCGTACTACACTGGTAGGCAACTGTTTTGTGCACTCTGACTCAAATGCTTCAATGTCCAGGGGGAGACGGGACAGAGTGTCTGCATCGATGTTTACCCTGCCTGGCCGGTATTTGATGTCAAACCGGAAGTCGGATAGCTCCCCGACCCAGCGATAGCCCACCGCATTCAGCTTCGCTGTGCCCATCACGTACGTCAGCGGGTTGTTGTCAGTATACACTGTGAAGTGTGAGGCGTAGAATAGGTAGTCCCGGAATTTCTCACATACCGCCCACTTCAACGCCAGGAACTCGAGTTTTCCGCTGTGTAATCGATAGTTCTTCTCCGCTCTTGTCAGTGTCCTGGATCCATACCCGATGACCCTCAACTTTCCCTCCTGTCGCTGGTACAGGATCGCCCCCAAACCCTCTTCCGATGCGTCGGTATGGAGTGTAAAGGGTTGATTGAAGTCTGGATATGCCAGAACTGGTGGTTCCTCAAGCATTTTAATTAGTCTCTCTAGAGTCTGCTGATGGTCTCGGTTCCATTCCACTGGAGCCTTTGAGGGAACTTGTGGCCCTTTAGTTTTCCTTCGGCTGTATATATCCTGCTCAGTCCCGGCTTCCTCTGTAGCAATTCATACAGGGGTCTTGCGACTCTGGAGAAGTCCTGAATGAATGTTCGATAGTAGCTGAGAAACCCCAATAGCCTTCGTACATCCCCCACCGTCTGAGGAATCCTGCGTGTGAGAGACCGGACAGCTTCCAGGTCCTTTGGATCTACCCGCACCCCTTCAGCCGACACCAGACGCCCTACGTACCTGACCTCTTTACGGAACAGCTCACATTTCTCAGGTTTTAGCTTGACCCCATGGCGCTGAAGGGCTTTTAACACTCTCCTTAGGCTCTCGACATGTTCCTCAAAGGACTTTGCGTAACACAGGACATCATCTAGGTATGGTATGCAGCACTCATCCCTTAATGAGTCAAGCATCTCCTCCATGCTACGTTGAAAAGCAGCAGGTGCGTTTGACAGGCCGAAAGGAATACGGACCCACTCATACAGCCCCCAAGGTGTAATGAATGCTGTCATATGTCTGCAACCCTCAGCGATAAAACCCTGGTGGTACGCCTTACCCTGGTCTAAGATGCTGAACCAGGAATATCCCCCCAGTGTGTCAATCAACTCCTGTATCCTGGGCAACGGGTGTCTATCAGGTATAGTCTTCTTATTCAGGAGACGATAGTCTACGCAAAGCCGGAGTTTGCCGTCCTTTTTCCTAACACAAACCACTGGAGCGGCGTATGGCGACTTGGACTTGACAACCCATCCTTTAGCCAGGAGATCTTGTATATAGCTTTTTACTTCACTGAACAGGGGTTTTGGTACTGCCGAATACGCCCTCTGAACAGGGATGTCATCCTGAAGGATTATTGGCATCTGCAGACTGGGAATACGTCCGATGTCGTCTTCGCCCCTACTGAAGGCGCCGGACTCCTCGTATAACATCTTCTGTACGACTGCACGTTGGCTCTCACTCAGATGTCCTAAGTCAACAGGAGGATACCATACGGCCGTGTCCATCCCTCCCTCTTGTGTCGCTGCCGTCTGGACCCTTGCCATCTGCCTTGCTCCACTTGTTCGTCCAAAATCAACTATTTCCTCCACCCGCTGCAGTGTTCCGAGGAGTGTACCCTGCTCTAGAGCTACGTCACATCCTGTGTTATTCCCTATGGGTATGGAGACGCCTGAATTACGTTGTTTTGGTATCTCCAAGAGTCCCTCCCCAATATCCAAATGTCTCAAGCGGCCATTATCCTCTTGTGGTTCAAACAAGACTACAGAGTCCATCTGCGCCAACCTTGGTGCAACTCGACATTGAACCCAGGCGACCTGTCCTGCTGGAATGACGACTCCTCTTTGGCCGACCTTTAAACGGCCACCTTCCTCATCTTCATCCGCTGTCCGTATCACCTCGACTAGGGTCTGTGCCTTCTCGCCAGGAACATTAATGGCTCCAGCTAGTAGCGTGGTAAGTGTTGGCATGAGTCGTTCAGGCTGTCCCTGAATCAGTTCCTCTACTACATTGAAGCCCAGAAGTGGTCTCTCAATTGGCATCTTGCTCACTAAGAATGGGACATCGATGGACAGGTTGGGGTCCTCATTTCCTAGCAAGTTAACTGTAATGATTGTCCATCCGTCGAATGGAATTGGATTCCCATTCACAGCATAGACCTCCAGGTCATTTTCACATCCCAGTAAGTCTCGTAGTGGCCTCACCTCAATATTGGGTAAGTATTTTTCCTTCCACATGCGATCCACTATGCTGACCTGTGCACCTGTATCAAGTAGTGCTCTCACAGTGAGTCCATTTAGGTTGCACTGGGTTAATGCTTTGCTTCCAATTAGCTTAATTATTGTGTCATTCTTTTTCTGGCAGGGATCCAAAACATTTGCTCCTGGGCTCCTATGGACCACTTTTGTGTCTGTTGATTTGTCTTTATGTATCTGATTGTTAAATCTGGGCCTGCCCAGCTCTGAGCAGGTTGCATAAGTATGGGACATTCGCTCCGCGGTCACTGGTTGCCCCTCTACAGTGGCCGATTCTCGTTTCCCTGCCGCTGGGGTCGTCTCAAACACCCAGCTGCCCGGTGCCCTTCCTCTCCACAATTGAAGCAATGTGGACAGTCCTGTCGCCCTTCCCTTGTACACTGTGGACAGCAACGAAACCGGCTCACTCTGTGGGAGACTGGATGACTGGTGCAGCAGTGGCAGCCCCTCTCTACCTGTGTTGCCATGGAGTGTTGTAGGGTATCGACCATGTTGGTTAGAGCGTCGATCCTCGCAGTCAGTTGTTTGATTGGGTCGTTCTGGTTTCTCTTTACAGTGGCCTCTGTCCTTCCTCCCACATCACTGCCAGTTTCACTATGGACTTGGGCACTACTCGCTGTGGACTGTTTCGCTCTGGTTGGTGGCCCCAACCGTCGCAGCCTCTCATTTTCGTCGCTTGTGACTTTCATTACATGTCGGAGGATGGCATCATCAGTCACGTTACTGTCAGCAAGCAGTGGCTTCAGTTCGCTGCGAATGTCCTTACATCTGTGACTCAGGCCCTGGTACACTGTATGTAAAAACACGTCCTGCACGGTGGCTGCATTATACTTTCTCTCTGAACCAGCTTGTCTTGCTGCGAAAAGTATCTTCTGTTTCAGCCCCATTATTCGGTACAGGAATTGCTGAGGGGTTTCATGCTCACTCTGTTTGGTGCACATTAGTTCCTGGAACAGCTCTGTGCTATTTCGGTCCCCCAAGTGTGATTGTAAGAAACCTTTTAACTCAGTTACAGTCATATCGTCCTTGTTCATTAGCATATCTTTAAAAATGCCTGGCTTGATAATTCGCAGCACCCCTCTGACAATGTCGGCATTGCTGAAGTTCTCTTTCAGACCACTGTCTATTTGCCTGCACACGTTGTTGTACGTGATGTCCGACGAGTGGTCCCCAATCTGACCTCCGTGTATTTTAAACTCACGGGGCTGAATATACTGTAACCCCGTAGGAAAAGCAAAATCATGAGCTACATGTTTGGGTCGCTCAGTATGATTTACGTGTGCTGTAGTGGTGTTCCCCTGTGCTGCAGTGTGCGTCGAGTCAGTGTTCTGAGTAAGTGTCATGTACTGGCGGATCTTTCTACTCATATCTTCATATTCTGCAAGCATCTTATGTATGTTAGTGTTTGTTTCAGATTCAGCCCCCTTAACACCCCCTGAACCGGATGTCACATGGGGTGGAGAAGTGTAAGTGTCATCAGTGGTGGATGGATGTAACACATGTGCAAATTGAGTGTTTATATCAACATCAGATGTAGATACAGCAGCGTCAATCTGTTTTGCTACTTTTACAGTATCTTGCAATGTCAACAGTTCGCTCATACCCTGGTCCTCAGCCTCAAGCAAAGGTTCACTGTGCATGTAGTCGTCAATATACTTGAAACAAACCTCACTATCCTCCAGATCAAGTTCACTTGTGTGGTGCCCAGGTACTGGCCCGATACCCTTGGCAATGCGGAACAGTTCGTCAGCAGGTAAGGTGATTAAATCTCTCTTTACGTCCCACACCAGCTGTTTCCTTGCACGACCCGCCATTATGTCGCTTTGTCGGCACTCCCGTTGTAGCCTCAACCTCAGGATGCAGACAGACACCAGCAGATCGCCTGGCACACTCCTTGTTGTCTCGTTGTCCGTGGATGTAGCAGCCGCCGGCCTCTAGCTCCAACGCCGCCTGGTCCCACGGTCTTTGAAACCTTTGGATCCGCCTCCTAGCGTCACATGGAGTGGATCCCGGACGAGCCCCCAAGAATCTGTTGCAGGCCCCGCCTCCGGAGACCCAGCAGTCAGATTACTGAAAATACAGTAAAGAAAGAAGAGAGTCGGGAATCACGTCTGTTCTCTGCCAGCTCCTCTGTATGATCTCGTTTATTGACAACAAATCAATCTTCAACATTCACCGGTTTCTTTAACCACAAAAATAAACTCCTATAATCTCTTTTCATTGTTTGTCTTTTTCTCATTTAACCTGTTTGGACATACAACAGTCAAATCTAGCAAGTTAGTACTTTGATTATTCACCTAAGTGCAGTTTATAAGTCTGTTTAAACTCTTAAAGCATTTGTGACATTTGTTTCACTATTAGTTTGTCAAAAATCGACATTTCAATGCATGAATAGCTATTCAGGCCGCCATTACACATTTCTGCACGCGCTGATCACGTGACCATCAAGCGCGCCAAGCGCGAGTTCAGAGTGAGCTTTGTACACAACATCTAACCCAAACGATTAACTTCTACACATAACCCAATGGAACATTTTGTTCTGACAGACTGAATAAACATATTAGACTCAAATTTGGATTCACAGAAGTATTTACCTTAGTTTTACCACAGTATAACCCACACAACAGTTTTAGAAATCACACTTGTAAGTTATCAAAGTGTCACAAAAGGGAGATTACACCGTACATTACAATTAAGTGAGTGTTACCCGATTTGATCAAGTTTTCCCCCCCGAACATCTGTACTATGTACCTGAAAATACAGTAAAGAAAGAAGAGAGTCGGGAATCACGTCTGTTCTCTGCCAGCTCCTCTGTATGATCTGAGCGGAGGCTGCAGAGATAGCCCGTAAACGTGATCCCGTGTCAAAATAAAAGTCTCTTTTTTAAGTGTCCATGCAAAATGTAAAAAACCAGAAAAAGAAGTCCTTCATGAATGTCCATATGAAAGGGGTATAGAAGAGGAATATTATATATACAAATTTTCATACAACCATATTGTGTACTCATTTTTTCCATGGGTATCACACTATGCTAGGGGGTTGGTTTTTTGGGGTTAGGCTACTTATTGTCCCAAGTGAAAAGAGTCTATGTGATTGGCCCGGGTTCCTTCTTGAATTAGATTCATTTTCATGACTTCACATCAAGTCGCCCATGTTAAGGTACAATCCTTAGAGGTTCATATTTTGTGGGGTCAAACGTGTGACTTTACAGTTAACTGCCCAGGGGCTCGTTCTTCGTACGTTGCTTAAAACATCCGAGATCAAATGAGACATCCAAGATAATATCATCGGGCTAATCATGATCCGGCTAAGTGGGTTCTTCGAACACTCCTGTTGTTTATGATTAGTATCGCTGGATTGAGTTATCTGAGATAACTGCGCGTTCACGCGTTGGTTTAAAAGGGGATATGTATCGATAGCAGAAACAGTGATCAGCGACGCTGCTATTGGCTGTTCAGCATGGCCAAAGAACACGCCCAGTTTTTCTCCCAAGCAGAGAAAGAGAAGGTTATGCCGATTTTGAGTCTTTAATTAAAACGCCAGGGAACACTTCTAAGTGTGCAAAAGCCAGGAGAGAGGGCTGGCAAAAGTAGCAGACAAATTAAATGCGTTTGTGGTTGCCATGTTAGATGTTTTAATAACTTATTATTTATTTATTTTGTATTTTAATAATTTCGTAATTACTTTGTTCATTGTCATGTCAGAGTCACCACACTATAGTGAACATGATGAAAGTGAAGTACAAAAATCTTCTACGTAATGGTAATTTTTACTAGGCCTTATAGGCCTACTAGTCTCTTTCAAAAAGGCACTGTTAAATAAATGATTGTCTGTTTATAAAAGCAACCAAGAAACAGATGCTCCTGCACCCTGGCAGAAGAGCTGACCCCTGGGTTGAGTGTGAATTGACCTGTTGTTGTGGAGGGCATCCCTGGGTTCAGCTCTTCCAGACACACATCCAGGGACCAGTAGCAGCAACACCTTCATTACTGGTAAATGAGATGGAAAGTACACTGTGAAATAATTTGTTGCTGCATTAAATTAAGTAGGCCTATAATGCATATTGGCTGGTATAGTCATTTCAACTGTTAAATCTTGAGTAATGATAAATTGCTTTGACTTGTAAAAGTAAAAAACTGATAAACTTATGTTAATGTGAAAATATTTTGCCATGAGTTATTAATCACATTGCACTGGATAGTGAAGAAACCTTCTCAGATGACTATCCTTTGGAGGAAGTAGACTACCTGCAAATACATAAATAATTTTAATTGATTTATACTTGTGCCTATGTCTATTATTTCTGACATTAGTCCACATGTACAGAAAGGCCTACAGAAGAGTCTGCACAACGCAGTGATACAGGTGTGGGCAGTGTAACTTTTCCTTTTTATTTGTTGCATGAGGCATGTGTGACAATTTGACAAATGACACAGGGTGAAATTCATTCCCTATGAGTCTTCAACAGAAAATAGAGTATTTTGAAAAAACAAAAATCAGGGGGAGAAATACTTGACTACTTAAAGAAAGAAATTGCACTAGAAATAGAGTTGCTTCAAAATAAACTTCAGAGTAAAATACACTATTTCACACAGAGTACTATTGCTGACCTTGCATAATATCTCTTATTGCAGTCAAAAGATGACTGAATTACTGGCTTTTCTTTACAAAGAACTATTGAAATAAGACTCAATGAACTAATCAAATGTGTCTTGTCTTTTATTAAACATTTAGGCTTAATTAAACCTTTTTTCCCCTTCTTTTTCTGATGTTGGCAATGTTGTGTAATATGGCACATGTAATGTCACAGGTCCTGTCAGGTGCAACACTCAGGCTTTTCAGACACTGAAATCTTCCCTTTAGTTGGCCAAAGTTCATTTCATTGTGTGACCTTGTCCTGGCTAGAGCTGCATTGTAACTGTGTATGTACATACATTTACGTACATTTACATAATACAGTGAGCTTGATATTTATATTTTTCCTTACCATGTTCAAGTAATGTGCATAAATGTGAATGTCTCTGTGCTTCCACATTAGTAATATGAATAGTCACACGCCATCTAGAGATTTTAGTCTGTCAACTGCCTTTTTTAAAATTTGATATAATATTACTAATCTGGAATATTAAGTATTGTAATAGTAACTTGGCTGCACATTTACATTGTGATCTCCCTTTCTGTACACAAAATCCCCTTCATAGAGGCCTTGATGGGAACATGTGTGCAGTCTATTGACCAATCACATTAGTGAAGCCTGAGGGACATATCTGTGTCATATTAATCGGCATGTTCATGATTGCATGATCTTCATTAAAAATTATAATATACCTGCGTTGGCAAAAAAAGAAAAAAAAACCTGCTATAGCCTACAACCTTGGGTCTAAACTGGCTTGGAAATGCCACAAAAAAAACCTAAAAACTGCTTGAGCGCCAGGGTAAACTTTGTGAATGACACGACAGACAGCACTTATCAAGTTCTCTGCATCTCCAATAGTTTAAAGGAAAGAGCCACTCGCAAATAATATCAGGACAATGCACACAGTTTGTGCTGTTATTAAAGGCCGACTCCGACGAGTCGAACATTTAATGTGCGTTTCCAAAAAAATAATTGATGTAAACGACATCCGAGAATAATTATATCTCTCAAAAAGTACACTATCGCGCTGCGTTAAAAGACTTCTCGTATCACCTGCGCTTATGAAGCCGCGATCTAATCCTGTTTACATGAAATAAGCCTGCTCGCGAGCAGGTTCAAGCTAGCGCACCTGTTGCTATGACAGCAAGTCTAGGATGAGCTTCGAAGAACCAAACAATCCAAGATCATGCCAAATCGCCAACAATCAAATCCAGCTAACAGAGTTAGCGACCTACGAAGAACGAGCCCCAGGGCTGCATTTCCCAAAAACATCAAAAGCTTAATCGTACAACCATTGCGACCAATGGTTATGGTGTTTGTAAAGCTTAGCTCATAATGCTTTTCAGAAATGCATCTCCCAGGTCTTTAACCCACACCATCCCATATTATGCTCAGTTCATTCTGTGGGTAGAAACACTCAAAGCTGCATAAGATCTGCAACGTTTCTGTGAGTCTCAGTTTGAGTAATCCCCAAAAGTTCCCAATAATTTCAGTTTGAGTAATCCCCAAAAATCTGGTTAGATCACCACACTTAAAAGTCTGCATGAAAGAAAGGTACATTTTCTTTAAAGTTTTTCTTTATTTTCATATTATGTAGAAAATTTGCTACAGTTTTCCGATATAGCAGCCAGAAATTCTATTAAATTCACATTTAATTTCATAGCGCGTTTCACAATACATATCGTTTCAAATTACGAAACTGCATCCCGAGGTAGAAACAGAAAAGCAGGTGGAAAATATTTAGCGTAGCTGCTGTTCATAAAATTTCAAGCCAAATATAATCGTGTGTGTTTGATCTGATATAACTGGAGTACAAGATTATGTGATGCATTATGTGAATACTTGGCTAAAGAGATACATCTTTAATCTAGATGGGAACATTAGAAGGCTATTCCACAGTTTAGGAGCCAAATGTGAAAACTCTCTCCCTCATTTAGTGGACTTTCCTAGATATCCTAGGCACTACCAAAATCATTTAGGTATTTCCTCAAGTTTTGTGACCTTAAATGGCATGTTGGATTATGGGGCGATAGAAGATTAGTTAAATACACTGGAGCTAAACCATTTAGGACCTAATAGGTCAGTAGTAGCAATACTTTGTAATCGATACAGAACTTAATAGGTAACTAGTGTAGAGGTGATAAAATTGGTGTTATATGATCATATTTTCTTGACCTGGTAAGAACTCTTGCATTTTGGACTAATTGTAGCTTGTTTGAGGATGCAGGACAACAAGCTAGTAATGCACTACAGTAATCTAGTCTAGAGGTCATGAAATGAAATCATGAACTAGCTTTTCTGCATCAGAAACAAATAGCATGTTCCGTAGCTTAGCAATGATTCTGAGGTGGGAGGCGGCTGTTGCCGAAAATATGATTTTCGAAAGTCAAGTTGTTGTCTAATATTCCCAATATAACTGTGGTTCTAAAATGTTTTTACATTGGAAAAGTAAAAACGCTAAGTTGGAAAGATAAGTAATGGCACAAACACAACATGATTGAAACATCAATTTCAATGGTATCTATCATGCTCTTGGCAGCCAATAATTCACCACAAAACACATTGCGGTTGGCACAGACATGGTTATTTTCACTGCAAGTAAACCTGTATTGAATCCACCCTAAATATACCAAAATGTATTTGAAATAAATTTATTTTATACTAAGTATACTACAAATACATCCAAAAAAGTTTAAGTATATATTAGTAAGTCTCAAGCGATATGTCAGTAAATATATTAATGGATTTGTAGTATACTTAGTATGAAATAAATATATTTTAAATGCATTTTGTTATAGTTTTTTTCCCCACTATAGGGCAGTCTAGGTCATATTTTCTTTTTACCTTGCGCAATTTCATCCCTGCTTTTCAAAGATGAAGGTACGTCATGCAACCTGTCCGAATTGACATCTGCCTAATTTGGCTGGCTTGGACCGAATGACAGATGAATTTACATCAAAAAACCATTTGACTGGACACATGGCCTTTGATATCAAAAAGAAAAGAAATGGGAAACCTTTTCTCCTCCATTCTAAAAGCTTTTTTATTTTGTTCAATGAATTTTATTATTTGCTTTTAGCTATTTTCCATGCTCTCATATCAGAAAAAAAAAAAAAAACGTTGGCCCATGACCACCAGTTTCTCTGTAATGCAGTAGAAATCCAATAGGGTAAGATAATGGACATCTTCCTTGAAGTCCGGGACAATGGGCACAAGTGTAGGAGGGTCTGCTTTGAAGTCTTAGACGCAAACACTGTGTGCAATTTAGGCTTGACGATAATAACAGACTATTCAACATACAGCTATTCACTGTCCCTTCAGTTCATTAATTGCATGAGGCTTCATGATGAACGCTTAATCGATTCTTCCTAGCTTGAGCCTTTTGTTTAAATACTCAAAGAAACTCAATACAAGTCTTTAATGAACTGGAGGGAAATGAAAGGAGAAAACCTTAGTTACAAAACTAATGCTAGAATTGAAACAACTCCATTATTTACGGAAACCTATTTTAAAGCAGTGAAAAGCGAAAGTTTGTAGGTTCGACACCGCAAACATGTGCACTTGACCTGTGACGGTAGCAAAATAGGGTGTGTGTTTGTGGTAGTGAGTGCATGTGTGAGGTGCTCGAATTCGCCCCGTAGTGGAAACCACATGCAGCGACTGCACAAACACCAAAGGCTGAAGGTGCAGGGTCACGTTCATCAGTCAGAGTAACGGAGAGTTACGGGACGAACACAAATCTTTGTCTGTTAGGCTGACTGACTGAGAGATGCCGACTCTGCTGCTGTGTGTTGTTCTCCAGGCTTTGTCCTTTTCTCAAGGTAAAATGGTTCTGATGTATGGTTATGTAGGCAGGCTGGTCTTTCATCTAAAGAGCTTGTGTTTAACTTCGATATTATATTCTAACATTTTTTTTAACATATTCTAATATTTCATTAAAAAGTATATTTGAGTAGAGAGGTTGTACAATTTTCAAAGACTGTTGCACAATCCATCTAAATGGCTCTTGAGAGACAATCACTATCATAGATGGAAAATCAAATGTGCACTTTCATCAAAAGACTTTTTGTACTAAGACATGCTTTGTGGTTGAAACAAAGCTCAGTTTAACTAATGCAGCACAATGTAATCTGAAGGCTTTTTTTTAAAGTGACAAAAGAAAGTACATCGATGCCTCGGCTCATTACGACGCTTTTCTAAAGAGCTGTTTGCACAAAGTGCAACCAGAGATTCGTTTATGCACTTCAGTGTACTGTGACACATCGGTGAATAAATTAGCTGAACTTCACAAGAGATTGAATGAGGAAAGATGACTTCATTTCATTTGTAAGTCAAATGCATAAGATGGCTAAAAAAAAATCATATCGCTGAATTTTCCTTAGCCAGTTTTAGTTTTTGTGTCCAACAAGTTGCAGATGATATTAACATGGCAAGTAGACATTTTACAATGCCTTACATTTATAGAAAAGTGTTTCAATAGTAGAATGAGACAAATGTTATATTTTTCTTCAGTGTTTTGCTGTGAAGTATGCATAGCGCAGATGGGACCCGGACAGAAATAGTGCATCATAATACAAATACAAATTGTGTTTTGATGAATATGATCGGTCAATATAAAATAACTGTTAATTTGAGAAAAAGTTTCCAAATAATCTCACATTCTCACAAATTATTCTTTTCATTTGTTAATTTTTATTTAATAATTAATTCTCTCATTTTTTAATACTACAAATATAGTGTACTAAAGCATATTCAATTATTAATTATAAACCTAAACTTATTACATTTGATTCTGTGAAAATCATTTTTTCTTTCTAAATTAAGTGCCAGGAGCGGACATAGGCATCATGACATTTTTGTAATAAAATTTGTATTCCCTGAGAACATTTAAAAAGTGTTTCACAAATGCATTTTTTTTTTTAAAAATCAGTTTTATTCTGTGACTTTTTTGAGTATAATGACCAAGACGAGCATCAGCTCTGAGTTTCTGCCGTTTTTTGTGAGACAGATGGAGAAACTAAGGTGTTGAAATACAACCAAGCGGTGTTGAAATACCTGATCAACAGCCATTTAATCTGTTTTAACACAGCAAGGTTTCAAGAATTAGTCCTATAGTTATAAATCACTACAATGACTTTATTATCATCTTACAGTCTCATTCCTATTGTGTAAAACTGTCAAATATCTACATGTTTACTTCACACCACAGGACAGGCCTATAAATATATATTTTCCACCATGACAAAATCTTCAAATGCGAGCTTTGTAGACAACAGCTCTTTTAATGCGTCTTGTTCAACAGTGTCTCATTGCTGTTTGATGAATATTGTCTTTGTAGACTGTGAAGAATTACAGCAGATTGGAAGACGTTAGATTTGAGTGCTCTGTTCTACTTTTACACTTAATTGACAGTTTTTGCCCTCTTGCTTCAAGCAATAATTCTCAGCAAAACTCATGAGGTTCATCTTGTCATCTTCAGGGCTCAGTGGTACAGATGACATTCCTTCCAAGAGTGTGGCAACGCATGCTGATCATTCAGACAAACAGAGTAAGTTGAATGATTTCTACTACTCTTAAGAAAACTTGTGCCTTTCCTTTTGAAAATATCATGTCTAGATCAGTGTTATCGGTGGGTGCAGTTAGCAGCAATCTCACGATGATCAAAAAAAAAAAAAAAAAAACAAGCTCACTTATTTAAAAGTGGGCCATAGAGGAATCAAGCAGTTCATCAAGATGTTGATGAACAATATGCATATGAACAGTGTTTGGGGTAGGCCTGCTGAGACCAACCTGCTATCATCAAACAGAAAAGAGATCAGCAAGATTGCACAAAACTGTGAGAGCAATCTACCACCCCGGAGACAGCCGCTTCGTTTTTTTTTTTTGCACAGTATAATTAATTTGAAAATCAATAAGCACTGTTTAATATGTGCAAGTAAATGCCCTACACAATCACACATACATTAGACATGAAGAAGGTAAAGAAAAGTCCTTGCACTTAATTGGAAGACCCTTGTCTCTCGACTGTATCCAACAATTAAACATAATAATGTCGTCATTTTGACAATCTATTGACTGTCTGTTAAAATGATATAATTACTGATTCATTTTAACTATCCAGAATGTAATTTTTCATAATAATGTTGAACAATTCTGACCCTTTCTACAGCATTATGAGAAAACGAGTAAATAATCTCATTCCATTTTCCCAATTTGTAAAAATATTGCTTTGTTTATGGTATTCATCAACCCTGTTATTCAAATTATTGTGAAAAATTATATTTATTAAAATATAAATTATCTTCTTGAAAGTGATATTTTATTTACTTTATTCATTTGCGTCCAAACTAGCAAGTCCCACATTTCGATGGTTATTTAATGTTTAAATAAATAATGCTTTAATTAGTATTATAAAATGGATAGTTTCTGTCCTTGATTCCGATTGGTTAAGCCGTGTTCAAAGCCGTAACCTCATTACATCAGTATTACTTTATACAGTATTATTTTCACACCACAACTTGTTAACAGGGTTGTAAAAGTTTTAAACATTAAAATTAACAGAAAATAAAAACTTTTGAGTGTCAGAACCAATTTTGTACCCTATTTGTGGAAAGTGTGAGAGAGCTATGATTCTGCATCAACTGCTACACTACCAAAAGTGGGTCTTTAAGATTTTGTTGGTTGAAATCCATATTTTATGCGGACCAAGGCTGCATTTATTCGATCAAAAACACAGCAAAAAATAAATGTAATGCTGTAAAATATTATTACAATTTAAAATAATGTTTTCCATTTTAATATATTTTAAAATGTAATTTATTCCTGTGATGGCAAATAACTCCAGTCTTCAGTTTCACGTGATCCTTCAATCATTCTTACATGCTGATTTGTTGCTCCAGAAGCATGTCGTATTAATAAACCGTGTTGAAATCAGTTTGTGGAAACCTTGATACAATTTTTTTTCAGAATTCTTGGAAGAATAGAAAGAACGGCATTCATTTGAAATAGAATTTTTTTGCAACAATGGAATGGCTTAACTGTCACTTTTGATCAATTTAAAATGTTTTTCTGAATAAAAGAAAAAACCTTACTGACCCCAAACCTTTAAACGGTAGTGTATTTCACCACCTACAGTGGAACATCAGACCAGTGACCTCTGAACCCATTTAAAAGTCCCCCTAAAGAAAGACCTTCAGAATGAATCGTAATTCCACAAACAATATACACAGACACAATCTGCATCCTGTAGTCATAAATCAGGAGAACTTCATATGCTCAAACCACACTGTGGAGGCAATGTCATAAACTTTCTAAAAAAAAGTTCTTTCCCCAGTGTCCTCCATGCTACAGTATGACATTTCCACAGGAAGTGACTCACGGGATGTGGCTGTGTTGCAGTGTATTGCTACAACGTTTTGCAACACAAAACAATGCCCCACGGTTTACATATTCACCTTGCTGTTTGGATCTAAATAAAAGTCTAGTGCTAGAAATACACACCGAGAACAGAATTAACACTCAGACAAGATCAGTGCCAGGATGTGAACGTTTCTGACTCAACCCAGCATGCTGTGAAGATGAAGAATGTGAATCATCTTCCTTAACTGTTCCTATCATTCTCATGAATTTAGTCAATGAAATCAATTATGTCCCTTTTCCCCTTCTGGACTAGTTGAGCTCTCCACACTAAGTCTGTCCATGGGCTGCTCTGGTGTGCTCAGGGCTCTTCACCAAAACACTACAGTCCATGTGACCCTCAAACATCTGGATGCTGAGGAAAAGAAAAAGCTTGCTCTCCAAATCTGTGAACTTTTTGGTTGTGGCCACGTTTATGAGATCGGCACGAATGCGACGGTGCACAATGGCGCTTGTCTTGCAGACTGCATCTTGAAAGACTCAAAACTGCACAACTGCACTACAGCCGCAGAAGGCGACTGCACAAATGCAACTGAAGTAAATTGCGGTGAGTCATCCGAGATCTTCTCAGAAATGTTTTGATAAGTGCTCTACTTTTGTCTCAATGCTTTAATTGTGATTTGATCGGCCTAACTTCTGTCCTCCAGAGCACCAGGCTGTCAGATTGATCGGAGGACGTGATGGTTGTGCTGGACGGGTGGAGCTGATGCATTCTGGGCAATGGGGAACAGTGTGTAATGATGATTTTAACATGAAAAGTGGACAAGTAGTATGTGCCCAGCTGAAATGTGGCAGTCTAATAAGAGAGGCCTTTTTTGAGGCCGGCAGCGGAGCCATCCACATCAGCAAAATGAAATGCAACGGCACAGAGAGCAACTTATGGGAGTGCGGCCCAACCGACAACACTCCCAACTACTGTGGACATAAGGAAGACGCTGGCATTGTGTGTTCAGGTAATATACACATGTACACTTAACGGGCAAGTGCTAAATAACATAAAACACCACTCTTTTCAAGGTGAATTCAAGTTTGCAACCCATTTTACTTCCGTAATGTGGCCTATTTCGGAGTTAAACAGGATTTTCAATTAGAAAAGATATAGGGTGGGAATTGATTGGATGGTAAAACGTGGACATAGCAGAATGGTTATTTTTAAACAGTATTAAATAGGCATTTGGGAATTGTTTAAAGGGGTCATGAACTGGCTTTTTAAAATTGTTTATATTGTTGTCTGAGGTCAATTTATAACGTTCGCTTGGTTTTTACATTCAAAAACATCAAAATGAATAAGTAATAGGCTATTTTCTACCCTAGTTTTGAGCCTAGCTCAAAAACGCTCGGTTTTTATGGGCGTCTCGCATTGAAGACTTGGAAGTAAACGCCCACTGCTGTGAGTGGATAACAGTTTTGCATATTATAACGAGTTTCAACTGGTCAGTAACGATTAGACTGATACACATACACATAATTATTAGATATCAAACGATCTGTAACAATGCAATACTAGCCTATCAGATTATTATTATTTTTTAAATAAAAAAATTACTCACATAAGTGTGTTGCACCATTCCTGTCGGATCCAATATAGAAGGCACAGCACCGTTTTTTATTCTTAATCGGTCTGTAAATCCAGTCTCGACCTGTGTCTTGTATACAAAACAATCCTCAGTGAAATGAAGCGAACATACGGACCCACATCAGCTGGAACGTCATTAAAAATAAAGTTTAAGAATTCCTATTGGACTCCAGAGGAAGCTTATGCAGCGACTGTCTTCTTCCACAACCAGGCACTGCACAATATTTTGTAAACGGCATGTTTATTGCTCGGTAGCTTGATCCGGTTTGTCATCACGAGGTAGGCCTATGTTATTTAGCTATGCGTGTAATGCGCGAACCGGTGGGCGGGGCTAAACCGGCCGTGTTGAAGTAGGCGTTGATCTTCTTCTGCAGGGGGGGTGTTTTATCCTCTTTGACGTCATAGTTCCCCACTTTGAAAAACGGGTCGTTTGCTGAGCCTGGTGTCAATAAAAGCCTTTATTGGACTAACAAGGACGTTTTCAGTTCTGAAACTTGCAGGATATTCGTATAATATGATGACCTCTTAGATGTCAAAAGCTCAAGTAAAACTTGATTTCTCAGTTCATCACCCCTTTAACATTATCCAAGCAGTCCACAAGGCCTGAATGATGTCAACTGAAAGGAAAGCAAGTTATTATATTTAGATTAAAGATTACAAAGACATTTTATTTGGAATAACTTTCACTGATGAATTGTGCATTAGGAAAGTAAAAAGGTGCAATTTCATCTTCATGTGGACATTTGATGTGTTGACATTCACTGCCTCCCAATTTGCCTAATTATACTATGGCCTAAAAGTATACCGTTTTTGTGAAGGCAAAAAGTACATACTTTTGAGTGTAGCAGAATAGTAGGCAAGGTTTTGGATATACTACTTAGTCATAATTAATTTAACTGACAGCTTTGTTGCTTAGTTACGTGCATCCTGTCACCGTTTAAACTGCCTTGTCAATCATCTTGTCAGAGTTCAAATCCTTACTCCGTTTATTTTAATTTCCTACCATTTTTGAGAGAATATAGTAGCACCTTGATCTGCCCGCCAAGTGTCTTTCATGTCTCTCCTCATGTGTTTGCATAATGATGCATTTAAAAGTTGAGAATCACAATGTTATTGCCGATGAAATTTATGGTGGACAGCAATGAATAAATATTTTTTCACTTGGTTAGATACTGATTATTAATCTCTCCAATCCTTTATCTAAACCTCTCTTAACCGTCGGACTTGCACATTCGCCGCATTTGTAGTTTTTAACACTTTTTATTTGTGTTTGTAGTTCTAATTGAATCCTCGTCTAATGCACAATGGGTTGTGGGCAATATGAGCCATTAGAGTGTGCATGGATCTGCACATTGAATTCTAACGGGAAAAAGTAGACCATCCGCGTGTCTTTGGAATACTCATTTTAACATACTACGATTTGGGACACACTAATTCTAATTTCAAATACTATTTAGGATGGATAGTATGTGAATTGGGATGCCGGAACTAACTTTTTGAGCCAAATGCTACATTTCCTGTGTGTATTTGAGGTTGTAGTATGTGACCTCTTGAGGTGGAACATTCAGCTCTTAGTCTCAGTTGTAGGTCAGATTTAACTTTTTGGGGTGGATGGACATAATTTCCACGTCAGTTGGTCTGAAAATAGGTTAAAAGTAGGGCAGGCTTACAACAGTATTTCTGAAATGTCAAAGCACACATATATAAGCTTCAGCTTGTTAGTATTTTGTTGTGAAATCCACAGTGACAAG
The DNA here is from genome assembly GCA_036326025.1 of Chrosomus eos. NCBI lineage: Eukaryota > Metazoa > Chordata > Actinopteri > Cypriniformes > Leuciscidae > Chrosomus > Chrosomus eos. The sequence continues at coordinate 10,483,036 of CM070831.1, forward strand.
TGTTGTATTCCTTTGATTTATGCAATGTATTAAATATCTTTCATACAGAAAGTGTTGAGATCACACCCACAGGCAGCACAACCAAGCAGGAGTTAACAACAGTAGTTTCAGGTGATGCTTCAGTTTTTTCTTTTTCGAAAGAGAAAATGAATGAAAAAATGGTCTGCATGATTTCTGTAAATAAAACCTTCTCTGTTTATTTTAGTGTCGACTGCAGTGGCAGTGACAGAGCGCAGCAGTGGAGTTTCAGCAGCAGCGATTGGCTGCATCATCTTATCTATTGCTTTACTTATGTTTATTATTATAAATGCTGCTGTCTGTGTGCATTTCCAAAGAGCAAAGGGCAAGTACAGTATAATCATGTTTTATATTCAAAGCACTCATCACAAAATCTAAAAAAAATAATTTGTTGCTTTAGATGACAAAATATCAAAGTGGTATGGGCTCTATGCACGGCGGTATTTCCGGTGAAGGGTTAAGGATGCTCGATAACTTCCGCCGATCGTAGAGTCCAATGCAATACCAAGAATTTATATTGAATTTTATACTCCATGGTTATACTAAAGAAACGTTAGTCACAAAAACAGACAAAACAGACACCCCTCGTTGTGTTTATGCTTCTTTTTAAAATTATATTAAATAAACATAACTATACATAAAATTACATCTAAACATATGAAAGTTTCGTTTCAAAGACGGGAGGACAGTACATTTTGAAGACTCTGCCATAATCCCGTTTTCCTCGGTTTTCCTCCGCTTTAATCTCCCCAACCGGAAACGGAAGAGCATCCTTGCGTCAAATGCGGAACTTATGCTGCATAAAGCCTATTGGTAAAGAAATAACAAACACGTTTTCTTAGAAACTAAATGAAATGGATTTTCTAACTCCAAGAACATCTCTGAGTAGTAGTACAACACTTTAGTTTTTAAAAATATTTTATTGTTATAAACTTCAAATTAACTCACTTCTTGGCCAATTTCTGTGCACATTTAGTGCATTCCATTCAAATATCAGGAAATGCTTTTTCATAGAATATGAAGAGAGTCAAATCTTTTGTGAACTATTTCTTTTGACATTAGTTACTACAGCAATAGAAAAGCTTAAGGCTGAGGCTTAGTGCTGCATGGGGAAGTTTAAGTCATTCTTTTTCATCCTCTTTGCCAACAGCATGTGTGATTCATCAACTTCACAGTAATTCCCACACAAGCCTGGAGGACCAGTCCAATGTACAGATAGCAGTCTATGACACACAAATTGTCCCGGCTGCCAGGGGGCAGCAGTACGGTTTGTGTTGCAATATATTTTATTTCCTCATAACTGATTATTTCTCTTTTTAGCATTTAGTTGCCTACATATCGATCTGTCGATTTTAAACGATTCTCATGTTGAATTTTATTACGAAATTCAATCAATAAATACCGATCGTCGATCGATTTGGCGCTCTTTAATGTGGCATGACGGATCGCTTTTTTATCCGTTCAAGAGAAGCACAGAGAGCTCGTGAATTGATCATCTCTTCCGTTTTACTGCTAATTATAGCACGAAATCAACATCAAGAGGTATGTTGAAAAATACAGTACAAATCTGTTTCATGTCTCGAGCTGTGTTTCAGCTCAGTGATCAGTGTTTCAACCATGGAAAGATGCCAATAAAACGCTAGTATAGGAAAGACAGGATTATTTGATTACAGCATTTGAGATATTTTTTCCCTTGAGAAAATTTGCCATATTCTGTACATGATGTAAATTAATCAAAATCAGAATTCACAAGTTTGTTAATCGAAATTGAAGCTTGAAATTTGTCATCAATACCCAGCCCTAACCCATATTTTGTGATTTTTCTAATTTATTTAACAAAATATGGGTTAAACCACGTGATTCAGTGTTTATGCATTGGATCTGTAATGATTAATATGTATAAAATGAGATTGTAATTGCCATAAACATGAAATATTTTGTAATTTAATTCTGTAATGGTCAAACTTTAAATTTGACGTAAATTTTGCACTTTCTGTTTTTCATTCCTCAGAAAGTCTTGGCCCGAGAATGAGCTCAAACTATGGCCGTAAATTCATCAAGAGATTAAATCAACCCACTCACAACTCTGACACTGATTCAGACTATGAACTTCACAACAGCATTAGACCGCAAAGACTGCATCTAAACAACTTACCAAGTATGCTGCTTTAGCAGACAACACTTCTAGTGCAAATGACCACAAATATATAATCAGTCCTTATTTAAAATGACATACATCGCAAAAGTCGCAACAGAGAATCAGTCGACAGGTACTACTGGCATAAGCCATTTTTACATAAAAAAGTCTCTGCGATTCAGTGGAGAAAAAATTAGTTTTCCTCTGTACTTTAGTTCACATAAAACTAAAGCACTATCAGTGCAACTACTGAGCACTTCAGCTTCTGACATCTCCCTTATGAAACAAGTCAAAGTATGTTTTGTGATGAGAGCAGATGTACAAAAGTGCCATCATCAACAGCCTTTCTATATTGCATGGGTTTTCAATTAAAGTTCAAAGTGGTCCGGACTCTATATTTCTTTCCCAGAAAAGGTAATACTTTATTTTGGATTAGTTTTAAGATCTTTCGTCTTTAAATTTCCATCTGGCCAGCAGTACTTTGTTAAAAAAAAAAAAATATATACTAAATAGGCATCAAAGATGAGTATATTGGGCCCTCGAGCCAAAGCAGTGGAGTCTGAGAATTCCTCACAAAAAAAACAAAAACAAAAAACCTCATCAGCTGAGACCATTTGGATATGAATATTAAAATGTAGGATTCGATGTTTTATCAGGGTATTATTATTTTTACATTTAGATGTATAGCAGAAGGCCATGTGACAGATAATATACTGTATGAGGGTTCATGAGTTTCCTCTTAAAGTCTGGACCATTTACTAAAAACAAACAAACCAACAATGTATGCTACATGATAATCAAAACACTCTTATCTTGAGCAGAAAACAAAATTATTTCAAAGTTTTAGTTGTCTTTCCTTGCCATCTACAAACAATTTCTCTATTTATAACATTGTTTTTAATTAAATGCCCTTAACATGCTGATTAATAATGGTAAATGTATAGATGAAAAAACATCTAAAACTTGTTTATTTGAATTGTCAAAGGTCATTTACATTATGTATGACCGATAAAAATAATTGAATTTGCTGAATTTTGCATTTTAGCAGAAGTATCAATCTATTTAGCTGTTCACTGTGTTTTTGCTGTTGTTTGAATAACTGTTTCGGCTGCAGCTCTTGGCTTTTCTTTAGCGGGAGAGAGAAGCATCGCGGATGACTTGAATGAAGCGCGTTTAGCTTTAGATTGAAATATTAATGATATAGCACCGAAAGATCATTACCATGAGTGCTTGTGTTGTGCACTGTTCCTTTGTTTTGACACACTGCTCACTTTAAACTGTAGAAACGGTAATATTGTGTTACCGTTGTTATCATGTCTCGGGGTCCAGTTGTAACAAGCCAGGGTCCGGAACCGGAGCGCAGTCTGCTATTTGAGGACCCCTGCTTTATGGTATCAGAAATATGCTTTTATTTATTTTTTTCACACAAACAATTCAATATAATATTCAATTCAGTGCAACACTGGCATTTGATCTTGTCTGAGATCTTTCATAACACTCATGTCAGGATATGATGGTATATAAAGAGATGAAACAGGAAATACTTCAGCCGACATGGGTAGTTTCCATATGAATAGAAATAATAAAGTTTGGTCAAAAACTGGTAATTTTGCTTAAAAGTTAAGCTTTTCAAAATAGTTCACTAGTTTTTTTGTTTTAGCATTGTGGACATATCACATATTCTTGTTAAAAATCAAAGGCTCTGCATTAAAGGATAAGAAGTGACTTGTGAAGAACCATATTTGATATGTATGAATTCTTCTTCACTCTGTCTAGCAGGAGATATGAATGATGTAGACCGTACATGCTGTGGAGAAAGATATGCACACAACGTGGAAATCAACATGGACACCTTCAAGTCCGGTATGAACAAATAAATCATGGAATATTTTACTCTTACCAAAAATTACCTATATTTTATCTACCTATATTTTATTGTTTCTTTGTGTTGAATGTGATAAACACCCACTGACACCACAGTTTTTTGGTGTCCCTGACACCCACATCAAGGTACACTGATCTATCGTGGCCGTATTTATACAACTTTTAGTAAGAAATAAATCAGAAAAGTGTCATTTTCTTTTTGCTCTTTCACAAATGTAGATATGAATGATTCAAGCAGTACATCCTCTGGAGAGTGCTATCAAAACACCAAGACTAACAAGGACAACATTCACGTATGCACGTATGCGTCACGTAAGTCACGTATGCACAAATAAATCATCTTTCGGGTTCATTTGATATTTTGATTATTCCAGAGAGAACATATCTAGATGTATGCATCATAATATTAATAAAATAGTATGATTATTTTTATCACTGTGAATATTCATAAAATACTAACAATCAAACGTTTTTCCTTTATGAAGGTGCGGAAACACCATCATTTCATGAAAAGTCACCATTGACACACCTGTCTTATGGTGACCATAACTCAAAAAGGACTGCGAGTAACGGTAAAGCTGATTGAAACCTCCGATTTTAAATATTTCCCCTCTGAGAAGTTGCATTTCTAGTAGGGAAATACATTTCAAATTTATGAATCCTGTTTTGTCTCTAGCAGTAGATGTGAATGATTCAAGCAGTACATCATCTGGAGAGTTCTATCAAAACACAGAGACCGACACCGACAACCATTTCAAGTCACGTATGCAAAAATAAATCATACGTTGGGTTAATTTGAGTCATTTAATCCAGATGGAACATGTGTAGTTGTATTTACTAATATTTGATCTTTTCCCCCCCTCATGAAGGTGAGGAAGCGGCATCGATGCATACAAATTCACAGTTTGCACCCCTGTCTAATGGTGACACTGTGTTAGTAGCAGACACTGACAGTCATGGTAAAGCTCTGATTGTTACTCTGTTTTTAAATATTTCTCTCACCTTTAAGGTTAAACAGTATCTTGTAGTAGGGAAATACATATCAGATTCCTGAATTCTCTTCTCTTCAGCAGTAGATGTGAATGATTCAGACAGTACATCTTCATTCGAGTGCTATCAAAACACAGAGAATCTTCACAGTGGTAGGCTCATATTAAGACATTTAAAGGGATAGTCAAAAGTGAAAATTCACAATTTTCACCCTCAATTTGTTCCAAACCGGTATGAATTTCTTTCTTCTGCTGAACTCAAAGAAAGATATTTTGAAGAATGCTTGTAACCAGTTCCATAGTAGAAAAAAAAATACTATGGAATTCAATGGGGTACATCAACTGTTTGGTTACCGACATTCTTCAAAATATCTTCTTTTGTGTTCAGCAAAGAAATAAATTCATACAGGTTTGAAACAACTTGAGGGCAAGTAAATGATGACAGAATTTTAATTCCTTTAAATTGAAGTTTAATGGGTATTGTCAATGAGGATTCATTCCGTCAGCTAAACCTCAGGCATCTGTCTTTTGCAGAAGACGAGGAAAGCCCATCACTTCTTGAGAAGTCACTACAGACACCCCACAGCACTCAGATGACAGGAAACACTGCTGGTTACAGCGGCTGTCATGTTCCTCGTGCCCACAGTCAAGGTACCTTTTTGTTTTAACAATGCAACAATATTGACAACAGTGTATTTTGATAAGGAAGCGTGTGAATTCTTCTCTGCTTGGCAGATGAGAATGATTCAGACAGTACTTCATCAGAAGAGTGCTACCAGAACACAGAGATTGATGAAAACGCCTGTCTCCGTTATGGTATGAATGAACCATCACGATAAATAAACATCTAAAATCACAAGTGAAAAATCCTTTGGTTTTTAATTTATAATTGTATTATCAGCAAAATACTTATAATAGTGACATTTTTATTTTTTATTTTATTGTCATTTTGTCAGGATATAAATATCCTAAAAACATTATTTCCCAGTTTAAATTACACTACATTTTATTACTGTCTTCTGTATTTTTCATCAAATATAAGAGTCTTTCAAAAACATGTAAAACTGATCCTCAACTCGTAGATTAAAAATTAGACTAAAACTTGGTTTCAGATCTGTAAACCACTGTATATTTGAGTTATCTGCATAATGATAGTCGCACCTTTTAAACAGCTTGATAGTTAAAAATAGCAACTACAATTGGTCTCTTGTTTTTGGAAGGTGAGGAAAGCCCATCACTTCCTGAGATGTCTCTTCAGAATCCCTACATTGCACAGACGACAGAAAGTACAGACGGTTACGACGAACGGCATGCAACTAGAAACCTCAGTCAAGGTACCTCATGTACTTAACCATGTGATGATATTTCTTTGCACAAAGAGGTTCCTTTCTGAAATCACATAGCTCTTTTGAACCTGGATCTTTTGTACAGCAACCTTGAACCTTAAAGCAAACAGGATCAATTTGAAGGTAAAAAACAAAACACTGGCACTGACTTTTTTACATTTATTTTAGAAACAGATAATAGTAGTACAACATCAGAGGCATCGTACGTGAATGTACCATCTATAAAAGAGAAGGAGGACAATTCTGCTGGATCTTCCGGTAGTGACTACGATGACATTGAAACCTGGTGAAATCAGCATGATAACTGCTAGAGATTTTTCACAGCAGGTAAAGTATAAAAAAATGTAGAAAAGCACACATTATTCTTATTTTTTATTCTGTGGACAATGTTTTGCATTTAATATTTTGGATAGATGATTCACAACAACACATCCCTGAAAACCGTGGAATGTAACGCAAATGGGCCCTTGCAATACCTGAGTGTTTCTTATTATACCGGAAGAACAGAAAAATAAATCAACATCGTTCATCTATATTATAATAAAAATTCTAAACAATGATCAAGCATCCTATTATTTGGTAATTGTGAAAATGTCATTAGCATGTGTATTTACAATATTTGAACACATTACGTCCTTTAATTGTTTACGGGAAAAAAAGTCTATAATATAAACCATCCACTGAGCTTCATCATTCTAAGGGAGAATGTACTATAGACAAAGAGACTACACAATCACACACACAAATCAAAAAATTACACTCAAAGAAGAAAACAGAAAATAATTCTGTGCTATCCAGCCCCGCAAATTGCACAAAATATATATTTTTTGAAAATGGCCAGCATTCTCTTTTGTGAGGAGGGGAGCACACAACACTTGCTGGGACACACATGAGATTTCAGAGGGAGAACTGTTGCAGACTCAAGTTCATGCTTTGTGTTTGCCACAAACCCACTTCAGCTGCTGTTGCTCCCTCAGGTCTGAGAGGGACAGGGCAGAGTGCCAGCTACACTGACAGGCATACGCACGCACACCCAAACTTCTCCTCAGTTTGCCTTTTAGTTTGTTATAGTCCGGCATGTTGTTCCTAAAGAAAGGGAAAAGAGCAGAAGCTTTGTGAGGATTTGAATATATGTCTGTAATTGTAGTTCACAAATCTCCAATTCCAACCAAGAGCGCTTGGTTACACAATTGGCTCACTGCTTCGGCTTATCTTTGGAACTTTATCACCGACTGCAATCAAACTTTTAAGAACTAATATCTTGTATGAGGGTCTGCTTCATTGCTTCAAATTGGGGCTGGCTGTTTTGAACAAGAGCAAAAAAGCTGTGAAGTTGAGTGGTTACCCCAGACTTTTTGTCCAGGTCTCATTTCACCCCAGTGACATAATGAAAAATATAATTAAAACAAAAAAACGTTTTTATTATTATTTATTGCACAAAAAATGGAAGCTTTTCTGCGACACTAGCGGAATTATAAAAATTTAAATCATTTGTTTCCGCCAGTTAAAATGTAGCTAATAGATCTCAAAAATATTGCACTGTTAGAATGCACAACAGCGAGAATTAATAAAGACAAAATAAAAACACTTAATGCATGGGCAGAATATATTGGGAATATATGATAGGGCAGCTGTACTTGGCCCTCTAGAAAGCAAGGAAGGAGCAGTTGGAATCCTAGATCTGTGCGGTTGAAAACCTTGTTTTTGTACATGGTTAATTTGTGTCATACATGTTGACCATGTTCTGTTTTGGTGTGTTCGTGGCCTGTATAAGTTTAAATGCAGTGAATTTTAGCTTGCACTTCTGTAACCGAAGCTCAATGTATTTTCCTGTGCAAGGCCAGCCATGTTCCCACACCGGCTCCACCTGGGGTTCCCCGCAGATAAACAAGTTCATGCACGAGTGATGCATTCTCTCTCCATATAGTTTGTTAAAGACGATGTTCAATAGCATACGAAAAGCCTCCGTGTCTGTAATGACTACAAGTACCCACGCCCCAAGAACCATTCGTATGAAGACAATTATAGACATAAGGTTCCAAGTCAATTTTCCAAGCTATTCACATATCCTTGAACCACTATTTAAGTGGTTAAAAACTCCTGATATGGTCTGTCAGCCATAAAGTATTTTGAAGAGATTATACTTCAGAAGTATAAAGGGTTATTTTAAACCTACTCTATCTTTTATTTTAAACTACAGCATGTAATGTAAGCAATGGAAACTGTAAAATAGAGCAACGATCCTGAAAAAGTGGTCTCTTGATGAGCTCTTATTTTACCTGTTTAAAAGGGGAAGCCTGAAGTTAAAGTTTTTAAAGATTCATTGACAAATTCCATCCACATGCTCTCCTAATTAAAGATACAAGCTTGAACATCTCGGAAAAAGTAGATCATTAAAACACAAAGGCCCTTAGACTGTGTCTGAGCACGCAGTAAAGTGCATCGTGGCCTAAATATGGAAGATAACTACATAAAAGACATGGTGCGAATGATTCACTGTCTGTTTGATGCTAAAGTTGAGTGAGATGCTGCAAGACAGTGCTGAAGATAATAAGGAAATGACGTGTCCGGCGGAAAACAGGGTTTGCACAAAAAAGGTGGTGTGTTGCATTGTTAAACGCTTGTTGAAAAGTATTTCTTTATCAGCCTGTCCAAACATTTCATGAAGCTTATCTGCAAAAGGGTGACTTCAACAAAGGCGTCATTAACTGACAAGCTGATGCTGTGCAAAAACGAGGGCTAAGTGAGGAACTCTAGAATGCCTCATCTGCTACAGTGGGATACATGGATCAATGCTGCCCCCTCCTGATGAAATTATGTTCCCTGCCTCCTGACATTTTTGCAGATACCTTACCTGAAAAATAAATAGTTGCAGGACGAGTCCCAATCGTGATCGTCAAACATGAGTACGCTGAAGTCACAAGAGGTACATCTTAATCGGTTGCAGGCCCTTTAAAAACAAGAGTTATTGTTACAGACTATTCTGAATACATTTGCACATCTAACTAAATCTGTCATGACAATTACTTGGTCAGAAGTGCTTTCTCAATGTGGAAAATGCCTGTATGCATTGTGATACTGGTTGTTGTTATTAATGTGTGCATTAAAATATCATTAAAATATGCATGTGGCCCTCAAGTCCAGCAGGCAAGATGGATTCGGATGTAATTTCCACCTTTGTGAAACGCTGGTTCCAATACCATGTAGTATAGAGCTTCCACCAAGAAACACAGGGCAACATCTGTTTGAGGGAAAAGTGACAAGAGTTAATCATTGACAACACATCTTACATCTTGAATCTAGTTATGTTTCGCCTTTAAAATGCTCAATTTCTCATGTATAACTTCTACATGCATGTGAAACCAAAAACTTACTTCTTGTACATAGTCTGAGAAAAGGAATCACTTGTGGATGTCTTTCCTGAAATGGATTCCTGTTCAGATCATAAGAGATTGTTTTCAGATGATGAATGTGCACTGTCAACAACAACTCGCTATATTAATTCTATCCAGTGTTATTTGACAAATTAAAAGTATTGCTTTGTTTGTTTACTTACATCATGTGTGCTGATGGGTTGATAATCATCATCCAGAATTTCCTGCAGCATAGCGTCAATATCATCATTCTCGTGTTCAGCTCTTTTACCGCCTTGTTTTCTGGGAAACGTGGAAATAAAAATCAAACTGTTACAAATCTGACTTGGAGGAATATGGTTTTGTTGAGATGTTTAAGACAATGTTAAGAATGCATTGATCAGACGTTGTTTTGTTAGCCTCCTAGCAAACATTATTTTAGCATTTTAGTCCGATTGCTAGCATTAAATATCGCACATCTACAACGTATTAAAAGTGTTTGGCTATATGTAGATAAAGGTTTTAGTTTTACTTCATTTGGATTAATTTTCGCTACGTTAGCTCGGGTGCTAATCCCGCTAGCTTACCACCTTGACTGTTTCTTGTCCTTGGGATTCACGCACTTTTGGTCCGTTTGTTTTGAAACATAACTTGACTGTTTGGACGCCGAGGTGCTACTACAAAACTTTGATTCGACTTCATCAAGTAAATCGTCCAAATCATCCGCCATGATTATTCGGTGGAGAACGCCACGTCTGTTACCATAGAAACGTGCGGATCATTTATTTGTTATCCGCTCAGAAAGGCTTCACTGGTTATATTTTCACATCAACTTTAACGTCCTGTAAACATCCCATTCACGTGTTCTCCGTGAGGACATTATACGCTTCCGACTTGCTGGTTTGGTGTAAAAGGAAAATGTTTCGTTGTCGGCAGGATTCGAACCTGCGCGGGGAGACCCCAATGGATTTCTAGTCCATCGCCTTAACCACTCGGCCACGACAACTCATACTACATCACTGGTATGTGGTTGGTCTCTTTTTTACAAATCATATTATCACAAAATTAAGGTATTTATTTAGGATTTTCTGTCACAATTACGTCAGTATAGGTGCTCGATTAATCTGTCAGTCACTGGAGGTGTCACAAGTTAACAACGGTGACATGTTCCGCGACTCGGTGTCAGTCAGCTGTCAGTGTGTCGCGATAATGTCAGTGACACATCATGCCACTATCCACTGGCACATGCCAATGAAGACCGGATGTGTCAATACGCGTAGTGACGTGCCATTGGCTTCTGTGCGTCAGATGCCATGCCACTTAATGTTAATACTGCTACTGAAAATTTGAAAGAACTAAATATTCTAACGTCTTTTCTTGGCACAAAAATGCGGCATGTTGCGTTGTTGAACATTGTTCAAAAGTGTTTCTTTAACAGCTATTCTAATCATTTAATAAAGCATGTGAGTGCAACATGATGACTTCAACAAAGCATTAACTCACATGCTGATGCTGTGCAAAAAGCTAAGTTCTAAAGATGCCTCATCTGCTACATAGTGGGATCTTTTACACGCCATAAGTGGGATACATAGATCAATGCTGCCCCCTCCTGGTGAAATGATGTATCCTCCTGATATTTTTTGCACATAGGTTAACTAACTAAAGGTACGGTAAGTTCACCCCAAAAAGAAAATTCTGTCATTAATTACTCACCTTCGAGTCGTTCGTCTTCGGAATACGATCGCTTTATATCATGAACAGATTGAATTTAGGCTTTTATTCACATATAAACATTCATCAGCTCATTGTGGTAAATGGAAGCAAGCATGTTTGACGTTCAAGAACCAATGTTTGGTCTCGCGTATCAAGCAGGTTCGGTTGAGCTTCTGTTTATGTTCTCTGATCAAAGTTTTTTACATGTGAATATAAGCCGAAATTCAATCTGTTAATCATATAAAGTGATCGAGTCTCGAAAATTCGGAATAAACCACTCAGAAATGTGCAATAAACCCCGATCACTAACTTTAGAGAATAGACTGGGCCGATCTGTAAAACTATAATCAGGCTCCCCACATAATCATAATACTATATAAAATATAATTCAGGGCTCGACATTAAGCCTTTTCATGTGATTGTCCTTAATTCAAACAAGTAAATAGGTCAATACACTTGTCCAATTAAAAAAAAAAAGCTTGTCCAGAAAAAAATGCAATAATAAAGCAATATTCTCATCAGTGTTCAGTCAAACTTGATATATTTAAATCTGCATATTTATATGTTAACCTTTATAAAGAGCACTGTTCCTATTAAATCGTTTTAAATATATGCTTCATCTTTCATTTTAACTTCTTAAATTTGATCAATACATTAAATTAGAATAAGACACTATGGCTGCTAATGATCAAATTAAATAATTGACAGTGAAAAATTACAATGGCATTAAATAATGTTTTTAGATTTGAATTATTTTTTGAATATACAAATATGAAATATTGGAAAGAATGATACTTTTAAACACGAAACTAAACCACCAGTAGGTGGCGGCAGATCACCGTCTTAATGAGTGAGTCATCGAGTCATTAATTCAAACGATTCGTTCAAACGGTTGAATTGTTCAGTAATGAGGCAGTTGTTTAACATTGTTGTTTAAAGGGCACCTATTATGGAATTTTGAAAATTACCTTTCATGTAGTGTGTAACATAGATCTAAGTGAACAAAAACATCCCGCAAAGTTTTATATATGAAAGTTCACAGTAAAAAATATCATTGTCTTTCAAATGTATGAGTCGACTCTGAGTCAATTTAATGAATCGTTTTTCCAATGAGTCATTTTCCTTTTCGTTGTGGTGTCAAGACGAAAAATTATCAAATTGGCCGCGCCCACTCATTGCCCGCGCAGCGCAGACACCAGGGGAAACTTGACAACATCATGTCGACAACAAACTGTGTTCTTTGAAGTGTGAATCAAAAGCGATCACTGCCCAGGGATGAGCATGTGAAGAATCAGCGGCTCGAGTTTATATTTACTACTATACCACACAAGTATAGCCCGAACCTTGTGCTGTGTTCGCATCATTTTATGGAGATAGCTTTACAAAAATAAATGCTTTCAAGTGTGGATTCGCGAGCCGGTTGATACTGAAGGAAGGTTCAGTCCCAGTTTTATTTGGATCAGCTTCCTTCTCCGAATCACAACCTGTAAGTATTATCAATAATTGTTGCTTTTATGTGTTTTGTAGCATGCTCAATAAGTATGTGTGTGTTGTGTAAGTTACGCTCAGCACAGCTTCTAGGTCTCCAATGTGAAATATGTGAAATGTTTGTCGTTGTTATTTTGGAGTTGTCATAAAGAATAGAGCAAGTAAGTACTGCAAAAAGTAAGTACTGCAGTGCTTTATCAATATGTTTATGCCTTGGGCTAACGCAAACAATAACTGATTGGGTCATCTGACCAATCACCGCAGATTAGCGTCACGGAAAGGAGGGGTTTGGAAAAATGAGTCGTTGAACGAATCATTTGGGAGTCAGTGGGCAAATCAGGTAAAAAAAAAAATGAATGAATGAATGAGGCATTTATATAGCGCTTTCATATGTACTACTGTACACCCAAAGCGCTTTACAATCATATCAGGGGTTCTCTCAACCAGCACCAGTGTGCAGCATCCGCTTTTCCACTGCATGGTACGCTCGGTTCGGTAAGGTTCGATTCGGCGCGGAACGGTTCGGTTCGGCTTCGCTTTTCCACTGCGTGGTACGACTCGGTACGGCACGGTTCGGTTCGCTAGCTCGGTTGCTTTTCCACTGCAGTTAGTACCCATTCAAAGTGGGTGGGACTGATCGTTACAGTCCGACGGCAGCCACAGTACAACGGCGCCAGTGCGCTCACCACACACCAGCTATAGGTGGAGAGGAGAGAGAGTGATAGAGCCAATTCAGTGGATGGGGATTATTAGGAGGCCATGATTGGCAGGGGCCAATGGGTGGAATGTGGCCAGGACACCGGGGTTACACCCCTACTCTTTACGAGAAGTGCCATGGGATTTTTAATGACCACAGAGAGTCAGGGCCTCGGTTTAACGTCTCATCCGAAGGACGGATGCATATTATAAGACATATTATGCATATTATTAGACATTATAATGCATATAAGACAACAAGTGTTTTTTGTTATTACATGCATGTAAAACTGTTGTTGGGAACTTCCAAAACAATATTAGGAACATTTTAAATGCCATAATAGGTGCCCTTGATTAAGTGATTGAATAGTTGGTGAATAGTTCTTTGTTTGGAACTATTTTGGCTGCTCAAATACAACAAAAACAGTCAATCTTATATGTCTAAAATGTAAGTGACGTAATTACTTGTTTATTAAACTGCCATATGAAATCAGTGACATATTGTTTAATCGTGATGGTATTCAGCACTCGTGGTCGCGTGTGATGTTGCTTAATTGTATCATATTATCATGTTATAAGAACTGCACATACATTTTTACCGCTGTATGTTCATTAAGTTTCTTTGTGTGCTCTGTGCTCATTTGTTTCCATTTCTCCTTATGAGGCTGCGCGAGCCTCCTCAACAGCACAACCTTGTTACCGTCACGGCTACTGTCAGTCAGTCAGCGGCTGTTTGCGGATTGGTTGCTAATATGATTGGTCCGAATGTCGGCAGATTTTTTTTTAACGATAATAATTTTTATCGAAAATAAAACAATAAATTACATTTTAAAATAACAAATTGTAAGTAAACAACAATAGGGGAAGTTTAGAAAAACATTTTTTTTATCAAGACTTAAAAAGAATAATTCTAGGCCTACATCTATTTTTAGTTGTGCTAGCTGCTACTGTGGGTGGGACCCTGCTAAGCCTATGCGACAACTCCCATGCGTGCTTATCAAGAAACGCCTTTGTTTTGAAAAAGTGACCTGTAGTGGCGAAAATGTGTACAAGTATTAAAACGGAAAATGTTTCGTTGTCGGCAGGATTCGAACCTGCGCGGGGAGACCCCAATGGATTTCTAGTCCATCGCCTTAACCACTCGGCCACGACAACTGGATGACGATACCTGATCGGAAACTCTTTTCATCAGGGGTAACGCGTAGGAACGATCATTTATGCAGATGGTCAGAGGAAAATAACTACATATATTCTTATCAACTTGTTTCGTTGTGATTCCAATGTGTTTTCTTGTACCCATCTTAGTTGTCTAAAAATGGTTTGCACAAAAAAATGTGGCATATTGCACCTAACAATGCTTGACTGTTATTTGTAAGTGAAAATGTTTACGTTCCCTGACCGGGAATCGAACCAATCCTAACCACTAGACCACCAGGGACGATGCGGCATGCATATACAATCCGGCATTTGCCCAGAGCAAATATACTATATTTGTATTATACAAACATACACATAATATTCAGCAATATTATTGATCTGACTGTACTGACATGAATGAGAACATGTACATGGATGAGAACGGAACGATGTTTAGTTTTCTAAAGCGCTGCTTTATAGTTGAATTTTACTGATTTCAAATGTGATGATCTTTACAGTTATTGAACTAAATCAACACTGAACTGACCTCATCTGAACAATGACGATATTTTCTTTTTAGAGCTGCTTTACAGCAAAATTGAAACCTGTTTGCACCACTGATACTGTTATATATATATATATATATAAATAAAGGTGACTTAACAATAGCCAAGCCTGAAATGAAGAATTCCAAATAACTGAAAAATCAGCCGATTTTATTTCATTGAGATAGTAAAAACATTTGCGGCATAAAGTCAATAAATTACTGCACAAGACTTAGGGGGAAAAAAATACAAAAATGTGGCTTATTTATGCTGGTCATTATGAGGAAACAGGTTTGCAAAATTTACTCTGCAGGAACACTCTGGGAACACACAGACCCTCTTTTTTATTCACAGTTTCTCTCAGCACATACTCATTCACAAGAGTCTCAAATCCTGCATGTTGGAACAAACCAGCCAAGTACTCTATAAGAAGAACAAAAGAAAGAAAAAAGAAACAATGCATTAACTTCAATGCAGTAATACAGATGATCAAAAACAAGCAGTCTACACTGACCTCTTGAGAAGAAAAAGGAACGGGTCCCATCCTGTCTTACGTAGAAATTCTCCCCCAGCTTATTGCCTGACTTAAACCTCAACATGGCATGATCGTACAGCCCATAGTCCCTGAAGAGAACTATACCTCCTGGTCTTAATACCTGAAAGTTTGTTTAGGAAGGAGAAATTACTTCAGAAGGCAAATAAACTGAGTTCAAAGTTATGCAAAGACACATGGAAAATCACCATCAGTTATAAGTTTACTTGTTTTAAATAAAAAGTTGATGCACTGTGATACCTTAAACCACAGATCGACCACAGCAGTACCTGAAAAATTTGTTCTAGGGCTTTCTGCATCTTTTCAGGATGAATTGCAGACAGAACAAATATCAATGTGGCTACATCCACTGTTTCGACTTGTATGGTGGCCTGAAGATCATCCTTAGTGAGGTCACATTGAAACGCAAGGCATCGCTCAGTGCAATACAAGGCATTTTGCTGCAATAATAATGAATAAAAATCAATAAAGACAGAGTACATACAAAACAATTAGAATATGAATGTGCAAAATTAAATGGCTGGAAAAAGTTTGACCAGATGTGGGTTTTAAAGGTTAATTCACCCAAAAATAAAAATGATCCCATAGTTCACATTCAAGCCATTCTTGGTGTTTATGACTTTCTTTTTCAGCCAAAAGTAATCAGAGTTATATTAAAAAATATCCTGGCTCTTCCTAGCGTTATAATGGGAGTGAATAATAGCTTGCAGCTAAAAAAAAAGTGTATCCATCCATCATAAAAGTAATCCACACGACTCCAGGGGGTTAACAAAGCCTTTCTGAAGCGAAGCTGTGCGTTTTTGTAAGATAAATATTCATAATTATAACTTTATAAACTGTAATCACAAGCTTCCGGTAATGTCCGTTCACGTGTTCAGAGAGTCTAGTTCTGGTGAATGACGTAGGAGTAGCGTAAGCTTAGGTGAGAGTAAACGCCTCTCGCGGTTTTAACAAATAGGGCTGGGCAACAATCTCAAGCTAATTATTGAAATTCTCTTACATTTCTCTTTACACATTCTCGTTTTAGACTTATAATTCGTGACCGGTGTTTTGTTTTGCTCTATCCTCTGCACTTCAGAGGTTGTCAATATGTCATGCGTCGGGTCAGAGTTCACTCTACCGCCGAAACTAGATTAGTGTACAGCAGTTACCGCAAGCCAGTGATTATAGTTTATAAAGTTGTAAATATGGATGAGTGCGTTTTTTTTGTGCTTAAAAAAAAAACAAGTTTCCATTTACTCCTTTATAAGGCTTGGGAGAGCCATGATATTTTTAAATATTACCTAAGATTGCGTTTGGCTAAAAAAAAATATGTATATATATCATATATATATCATATATATCATATCATATATATATATGTCTCAGCCTCAGACGTCACGCCCACGAAGTCTGAAGGTCTGGCTACGCGAGACTAAGGATGACTTGTCTTGAGGCGGAGTAAATTATGGGATCAATTTTAAATTTTTGGGTGAACTAACCCTTTACATTGAAAGGAAACACAATTCCACCACTTTTACCTTCACAAACTCAACAGCTCGTGGAGAGAAAGTCACAGGCATAGATGAAGATACCGAGATCCTCTTCCAAAAGGGGGAAAATACAGTTTCCAACCCCACAGCCAGCCTCCAATAACACCAGCTTCTGTCCTTGAGACTGAAAGAATAGAGTTAATCATCCATACGAACTCAAAAATGTACAGCAAATGCGTGCAAAACCTTTTACCTCTCTGCAGTTTTTCAGTTCATCAAACTCTCTGGTGGTCCAGTGTCTGTCTTTGAAAAAGTTCGTCGTGTTTCTTTTATAAAATAAGTCCCAGTTTTTCTGAGCATCCGTTTCGAGTTTCTGCTGCTTGAAGTCTGAGATTAAGACCCGGTCACTTCTGAGTTTCTCCGTCTCTTCTGGCGTCAGTGTCCTTTCACTCAGATCAGTGGGCTGATGGGGGAAAACATCGAACTCATCTGTCACTGACATGACTGTTTATGGCTGCTCTTTATGATTAAAACTGACGACGACGACTTAAAATCGGATGCTGTGAGAAATTGTATCATAAAAGTCACAGCAAGTTAATAAAAAGTTAAAACACCGCCATCTCAATGAAAAGACGCCCACAATAGTTTTAGATACTTACATATACCTTAACTACCGATATATTATGCGAGCCAAATGATTAAGAGTAAAATATTAATATTGGTATGTTTATTTACGTAATACGAAAAGCTCACAGGTTGAAAAAGTAGCATGTTGCCATCATTTACTAAACATCTGTCTTACTCGCGCAAATGCTACTGCGGAGCACGATCATGACCCTCACCGCCACCTACTGGAGTGGATGAGACGCGCACAACGACCTGATTAACCTTTCGACAAAATGACAAAAACACTGTTTTGATTGGTATTAGGTTAATTACTATGCTGGGCCGTAGTCCAAACGCCTTATGATAACATCATTTTAACCTTCTAAATAAAGCAACGAGGAGGATACATTGGAAAACTTTATATAGGCCATGAAATGTACACAAAATTGAAAAAAAAAAAAAAACATTTTCGTTAAAAGTATCAATTTCTCCCCTAATTACATGTGTGTGTGTGTTTTATATTAGAATTTATGTATGTATGTATACAATTGAACTCTTAAAAACTCATTTATCCTTGAACATTATTCTTAAAGGCTTATTGCTATTGTTAAAGTAGCTAATTTGATCATCCTATATGCAAAATTATGTGAACAGCATAAACATAAATCATAATTTTATTTATTACTTTTGTATATTGTATATCATTTTGTATATTACTAAAACACTTCAGAACTATCTGTGTATTAATATTCACAGAGAAATATATAATAAATGAGGAAGAAATCACATATTTGAATCTTTAAATGGTGTTATGCATCACCAAACATTTATAGCTAGCTACTGTTGTGTTTGATGTATATTTATGCTTGAGACAATAAATAAATTACAAATGAATACAAACTCAGTATTGTTTATTTGACATACAGGTGCTTTTGATTTCTGGTCAGATGGCTTCAATGGAAAGCTCAGATCCTGTTTATACAGACAGGCAAATCAACACTTTGTTCGGAGAAAACTGAAGTTAAAACGTTGCAGCGAGAGTGTTGTTGCTCATCCAGTAAAGAAAGCCAGTTCATTAGCCATTTACACCAATCAGCATGCAGTCTCAGCCTCTGGCGGCAGGCAATGTCCGCGGTGGCAGTAAGCATGCTCATTTTTAATTTACTCAGCCCATAAAAAAAAAAAAAAAATACAGACGTTTATACAACAACTCTACTTTAATGTCTCAAAAACCTACATTCAAACCATGATACAGTGCTGTACCTGGACCCCCCTTTAAAAAAAAGAAACATTCCACAGATCATCGGACATGCCCAGCCCCACGCTACACAGTTCAGCCTCAATCCAGCACCAGACCGGGCCCACGGGGGTGAAGGGTGCCCTCTGAAGGAGAAGTTCGAGGGGCGTCCTGACGGTCTGCAACTGTGTGGATGACGAGCGTCCCCTCTCTCATGTGCATATACAGTATACGTTTAAATTATACAGGTAGCAGCAACACCCCCTCGGCGAGGGGTTAAGAGAGTGAGGGGGTGACACGGACTGATAGGGGAAAGAAGAGCAGCAGCAGAGGAGCAGCGAGGAGCAGCATCTCTCTATACTGTCCCAGCGTCCCTGCTCTGGTCCCTCCTGCGACGGTGCTCTGTTTTGTTCCGGCTTTCCGAGTCCTCTCGGTCAATCGTCTCCTTCTCTCGTTCTCTCTTCCTTTCTCGACGGGCCTCCACGTTGTCTTTCTCCTGCAGGTTGAAACGTTTTTTCTTCTCTCCCCGCCGCTGGCCTTTCGCTGGCTTACCTGCAAGGACAATTGGTGAAAGTGTGAGCTATTTTTTGAGCAGTAAAATGCAAATCTGTGTTTTTGCCCATTTTATCATCTGCCAGGTGAAAATCCCATCACTTAGAGAAGTAAAAGTACTCTTCTAAAAAAACTACATGATCTGATATACACTACAGTTCAAAAGTTTGGGGACAGTCATATTTTTTTTAAAATAAATTAATACTTTTATTCAGCAAGGATGCATCAAATCGATCAAAGTTGACAGTATAAGACATTTATAACAGTACAAAATATTTCTATTTAATAAATGCTGTTATTTGAAACATTTTATTCATCAAAAAAAAAAAAAAAATGGGGAAAAATGGTTTCCACATAAATAACAACATTTTTAACATGTTTCTTGAGCACCAAATCAGTATATTAGAATGATTTCTAAAGGATCATATGACACTGAATACTGGAGTAATGATGCTGAAAATGCAGCTTTGCCATCACAGTAATAAATTGTATTTTAAAATCTATTAAAATGGAAAACAGTTTGAAATTCTATTTAAAAATCTATTAAATTAACAAGTTACACGTTGAAACTTACAGTTTGCGGTGTGTTCAAAAGTAACAATCGCAATGTTTTTAATCACCACAATGTTTACACTTCACTGGAAAATGACTTGAATGTTTTTGCTCATTAATCTGGAATAAGAGAAAGTATTGTAACCAGAAAAAGAGCACACACAATATGACTAGTCAGAGTTTGGCCGGCATCTGAGCTGATTTATTTCCCATAAAGGCATGTTGAATCATTCTATCATTCTATTAATCAGGCTTTAGTGATTTTCCCATCATCCCTCATCTCTCTCCCGCTCCAGATGGAATTACTCATTCAACCTAAGATGACCATTGTTCTTAATTTTGGGCTGTTTTGGTTGGGAGACATCCCTTCAGCAATCATCACTTCTTTAAAAGTATTTTTCATAGATTATTAAGAGTTTGATGCAATCCAGGTGGAAGACCCATTTATAAAGTTGTGAAACAGCAGGACCATCTGGTGGGTTGTGCGATTGGTTGCGTCTGGTCTACCACAAGATGACAGTCTTGTACAACTACTTTTTCCATTTCATTTGTCTTTCTTTAACACTGACAAAGTAAAATACTAAAATGGTAAATAATATTAAGAATGAAAATGACATTCTAGTGTTGAGTGTTTATGGGAATATGAACGATCAAAAATTTCAGTTTCTCACACAGCTACTTATTCCTTCATAAAGAATATAGTGCAAATGTTGCATGGAATATAATTGAAGGTCTTCTTTTTGTGTTTTGGCTCTTTTTTGACCAATCTGGTCACAATGAACATAGTTGTACAGAGAAGTAAAGATATCAGATATTCTTATTAAATATAGATATTCTTATTCTTATTATATTCTTCTTAAAGGTAGAGTCGGCAATTTTCACAAACACTTTTTTGTCATACTGGTTAAAACTCTTTTCACATTCTGATATTAATCAATAATATAAAGTGGTCTAAATAGCCTATACATTTTTTTTTATAAATATCTTGTAAATGTTCGTCCAATCATTCCATTCAGTCTGAATGCAATCATAGGATGTCCTACCTGCCTGTCAACAAATGTATTTCCATACATCACATATCGTCAGCGTGTTTCATGAGGCTATGCAGAGTTGTAGACAGTCGGAGAGCACCGCAAAAAAACAGCAGCCAACTTTTACAGTTTCTCCTATACCAAAACAACGAGCTTATGCTGCGTTTACGCATGATATGATTTCAAAGCTAGCTTGCAATTGCTAGCCTCTCCGAAATTGCCTACCCTACCTTTAACAAACAATAACAGCATATGGTTTCAGAACAACGTGAGGATGAGTAAATTATGAAAGGATTTTCAATTTCGGATTAATTAGACACTGGAAATGAAAAAAGGAAGGCGGCGAACCATCAATTGCAGAGTCAGAGAATTTTATCACCATTGTGACTCTTGAGCAACCAGCCCGGTTTCTTCCAGGAACATGATTCCTGCAATTAGCGTACAGTATGTCTCTTTGGAATAAAACTGTCAAGATGAGCAACCACGGTGAAGCCGCCCAGCTGAATCTTTGACAGCAGAATAAGCTAACAACCGATTAGCACATAAAAAAATATAAAGACTTAAAATACAGATTCTGTTAATATGACTTTATCTCGCCGTTGCTCAACGCTCACGGCTAGCCAATTTCCATTATTGTCAGAGGCTTATCGGTGGGGCACAGATGAGGATTGGAAAAGTGCTGAGGTGGACAGCCACCTCCCCCCCGCTTCTGCTATCCCCCCCAAAGCAGGCTCTATTAATCAGCCGGACTCTCTCCGGACCCCCTGCCTACTGCAACCCACACTGACCCACACATTCCTGGGGTCTAGCCAGGGCGATAGGGGGCCACTGACGACTCTTGTTTTGTGACTGAAAGTAGTTCAGGAGGATGAAGTGAAATCCCCCTCCTCGACCTCTCGTGGGCTCGAGGATGTTGTGATTGTACTGTGCATTCTGAATGGGCTGACTCATGTACGGTGTCTGACCGATCAAAACATACACACGCGCACACACATTTCACTCGCTGTCGTCACCTCCCCTCTCGCCGTCTCTTTAAACACAGGAAGTTACCCTTCACGCACACTGTTGTCTTTGTCGTGACGATTTGGAGATCAGTGGATTAGGCGTAATCCTCTGCCTTTCCCATAAACCAAGGCGCAACATGACCAGAGCACTGTGGCAATTATTATGGAGATGTTTACTGCCACTCTTTTGGAGATGGAAGGCTGTCAAGTTTTTCAGTAAACAGTCAAGCGACGATATGAATACAATTGATTTCCTCAGGGATGGAGCATGTTCTTGAGCATCTGGTCACCACCGCAGTAGCAGATCAAATCCCAAAGGAAAATGTCATGGTTCAGAGGTTGCTCGTGCAAGAGACCTAATGGAGTTACTTCATGGTTATGTAACATTTCCGTATCAATTTTGACACAAATTTATGAGACATTGAGATAATTTATGTCATACAGTATAACATACAGTGTCATAAAATTAAAATGGGTAGCATAGCTCAGATCATTTGGTCTTGAAGGAATTAATGAGAAATCAGAAAATAGGAGACCCACGTGAGTCCTTTTCTCAGGAGCCCCATCTGAAAAAACAGGAAAACTCTCCATTTGTTCTTCATGTAATCTCATTGCTATAAGAGAAACAATTGAGAAAGAGATATTTCTCAGAGATATGTTCTTTTTTTGTGAATTCTTCTTTTGGGATACTCTTTTAGTTATAGAAGCCTGTTTCTGCTAGCCTAGAAATCTAGACGCACCCTAGCGGCAGCAAAATTTATTTTGCAGCCATGGGTAGTCTAGCAACTCTCTGTTGGCTTTCGAGTTGGAGAAACCAAACTCTAGTCAGGCCAATCACATCGTGTATAGAGTTGGTGGGCGGGCTTAACATAATGACGGCAGAGTTGTGATGGTTCCATGTGATTTCCCTGCTACTTGAAAACAAAGAAGATGACCGCTGGCGAACAGCGGTCTTTCAAATCGGCTTTGGCCACGACTCTGGAGGACTTGGAGTTAAGCTTTTCTTTGAGAAAAGAACAGAACGGCACTTAAGTCATTCTTAAAAAAGGAAGATGTGTTCGGAGTTTTGCCGAACGGATACGGCAAAAGTTTAATATCAACTAGCTCCGCTGGTGGGAAAACGCATGGGACTCACTCAGCCACAACCGTTCGTTGCTCTGGTTGGTTGTAGCGCTGTCCTATTGCGTGCAGAGGGAATTTGAAAGACAACCGTTTATCCCGGCCCTCGGTTTGAGGTATGCCAATGGTGAGTTCCCAGACCTAACATCTTGATGTGGGTCTGGCTTGCCAGGCTACGTTTCTGCCTTAGAAAAACAAGTGCATTTAAAATGTAAAAAAGGCAAATATAAGAATAAGAATAAAAATAAGAATTAAAAGTAAGATTTACTCCAGTCTTCAGTGTCACATGATCCCTGAGAAATCATTCTAATATGCTGATTTAGAGCTCAAACATTTCTTATTATTATCAATGTTGTGAACAGTTGTGCTGGTTAATATTTTTTTGGATCTTTTGCAACATTATAAATTAAAAAAACATTCTATTGTCACTTTTGATCAATTTAATGCATCCTAGCTGAATAAAAGTATTAATTTCTTTTAAAAAATCTTACTGCTCACTGAACCCAAACTTTTGAAAGGTAGAAATTAAGTGTTTTCAAAGGGCTTCCATTTAAAATTGAATCTAAACATACGTTTACAGATGCTTTATCTACAGCTGAAAATAGCCACATGATAATGGGTCTATTCATAATTTCTGGACGAATCAATTGATTGAAGTTCCATCCTCCACTAGGATGTGTTGCAAGCTATGAATGGCTTGGAACAAGTTTGTCTCATAGTTGTGTCTATCTAGATGTGGTAACACTTTATTTGAAGGGGTGTGCATAAGACTGACATGACACTGTCATAAACATGACATAACACCTGTCATAAACATGAAGGAGTCTTTATGAATGTTTATGACTGTTGTCATTAAGTGTCATTCGGTAAATTATGACACTTTCAATGCAAAGTTGACATTGTTTAAAATGTCTTTGTTATGACAACTTGACATTACCCAAGACAAAAATGTCTTGATTATGACAACTTAACATTAACGAAGACAGAAATGTCTCTGTTATGACAACTTGACATTAACCGAGAAATCATAACCTGTCAACCTGTCACAACTTTGGCCGTCATGACACCATTATAACTGTGTCATGAATATTACCTGTCCTCAAGTAAAGTGGAACACATTGTACTAGTTATAAAGATGTCATTAAGGGTTATTACACTGCAAAATGCTTGAAGTTTGATAATTAGACCTGTTATGACATATTTGTGACAGGTTGACAGGTTATGATTTCTTGGTTAATATCAAGTTGTCATAACAAAGACATTTCTGTCTTTGTTAATGTCAAGTTGTCATAATCAAGACATTTTTGTCTTGGGTAATGTCAAGTTGTCATAACAAAGACATTTTTGTCTTTGTTAATGTCAAGTTGTCATAACAAAGACATTTTAAACAATGTCAACTTTGCATTAAAAGTGTCATAATTTACCGAATGACACTTAATGACAACAGTCATAAACATTCATAAAGACTCCTTCATGTTCATGACAGGTGTTATGTCATGTTTATGACAGTGTCATGTCAGTCTTATGCACACCCCTTCAAATAAAGTGTTACCCTAGATGTTTCATCATAGGTGAAATGAGGAGTCATCTGGCTCTGATTATACATTATTCTTGAAAGAATGATTGAGAGGGGAGAAAAGAAGGAGATCTTAAAGGAGGAAGGAGATGAGACGGTGAAAATTGTGTCAGGACAGATGGAAGAGTGAAAATGTGAAACACTCTAAAATCAACCCTGACAACCCAAATCATCCCAGTCTGCTGCTGTTAAGGCCACAGAGGTAGAGGTGGATGAAATAGGATATGATGTCGGGTGCAGTGGGGCACATTTTCATTAATGAACCCTGGGGGTGGGGTGGGGTGGAGGTAGGCGTGCTGTCGTCCGGGGGCTTTTGGCAGGAGCCAGGCGGGGATTAAGGGCTCTGGCTCGTCCCACAGGAGGAATGCCCGGGCTTTGAAGGCCCAGTATAGCTGCTCTCTCTTAGGGAGGTTGGTGCTAGTGTGGAGGGCAGAGGCGTGCAGGGCTACATACAGTTCAGTGGACGATTGAGATACACACACACACACACACAAACTCTGCACCAGATTCTGTACTTGTATTCAAAATAAAACTCACAATGTTATATCACACACAAGTTTGTTTTTGTATATTTGTACATTTGGAAATACACACACACTATCTATCTATCTATCTATCTATCTATCTATCTATCTATCTATCTATCTATCTATCTATCTATCTATCTATCTATCTATCTATCTATCTATCTATCTATCTATCTATCTATCTATCTATCTATCTATCTATCTCAGTCAGTCAGTCAATCTGTCTCTATCTCAATATTAAAACCTAAATGAGCACATGTTGACAATAGGTGTTGAGTTTTTAGAAAGTCTGAAAGGGAAAGGGGGCCAGACGCAGGGTTGCGTTTGGACAAGTTGTGTAAGAAAAAGGTCAGGATTAGTCAGAGGGAGAACACGAAAGAAAAACAAATGACAAGTAACGGGAGAAGAATGAATTTGGCTGTGGCAACAACAAGTAAAGCGGTTGCATGTGTGTGTGTGTATTGGGAGTGGGGGGCGGACAAGGAGGATGTATCAGTGTCAGAGGGCGGCTTGGGATTACTTTGAGCTGGCGGGGGTCGGACCACTGACCCTGCTGGTGTATGTGGAACATAAACACGGACAGGACAGAACCCCGGCAGATAATTAGCGCGCAGTTGATGTTCTAGGAGTTGGGGCAGCTGGGTAATCACAAGCGGGGGCGAGGTCGATAACCGAGCCTGAAACGCACCCCTCAGCTGTGGCCCTCAGCGGATCAACACTGCACTGACTCCTTTGATTCAACATGGAACAAAAAGTCTTTCTGTGCACAAGCAAAAGGTTGTGATAAAAAAGAGAACACACTTCTAAGATGAGATGGAAGCTCTGTTCCTACATATAAAGGAACTTCATAAGTGACTGATTTGGAACTCACAAATAACATTAAGGTGACCTGATAATTTTACTATTTTATGTTAATTATACTAAATTTATTATACTAAAAACAACCAGATTTATTTATCAATACTTTTTTGCTAATTGCATATATACTGTATACTATATATATATATATATATATATATATATTTATATAACAATAACTAAATTAGTGTCCACAGCAGCAGACGATATCGTTTATTTTGATTCTAAGCAAACACTGCAGTTATGTCATCTAGCGCTTTAAATGCAGGTGGATTCTGATTGGCTGTCGTTTTTATCGTTCATCAGCTGGAAAAATCGTTCTGAAAGTGATTCCAACGACATACAGTAGTTTCTCTGTGCCGTAAACTCTATAGTTGTGGTGTAGACTCTATTCCTTTATTTTTAGAACCATTTTAGAACTGATATTTATTGTTATAATCATAGTTATCATCCTAGGTATGAACGGGACTTTAATTGTGACGTGTTTTTTGTGTTTTTCTGTTGCATTTTTGTGCGTAATGAAGCTATATCATTGTTCTTTGGAGTCAGAGAAGTTCAAATTTTATTCTCCACCTCCTTTATTTTCCTCTCTTCCCTCTCTCTGCGCTGAGGCCCTGACTGTTTATGAGGTGGCGAGCGATGGAGCATCGAGTTGGCCTGCTGTCTGTTATAAAGCAGCAATGTCCCACAAATACCACTACACAAATAAACATTCAAAACATAACTGGCCAAATATGGTTAAGCTTACAACTGCACAGATCTTTGAATCTGCTCCATGTATTTGTTTTGCATCGGTTGGGGAATATTTCTGGCTCTTACATTTGTAATTATAATCCAGACGATACAAAACAAGCATTTATATGATAATAAAATGAGCAGAGTCAATGTTTCTTTTAGATGTGGAAAATGGATAACAGCCTACTAGCAATTCCACTCGCTAAGTCAAGCATCGCTATTATTACTTCTTATACATATGGTTAAGGGTTTTTCTTAATATTACAGCTCGGTGTAAACCTCATCCCACACTGTTCTACAAACATGAATGATTCATCAAAGGATGCAGCTTTTTACTTTTCTAAGTGATCAGACTTACAATTTTCAAGGATTTCAATTTTCCTATTTATCAATAATTATATTGGCCACTTACATCTTCTTCTTTTGACAAAGCACTCCCTCTTTTCAGAAGTCTGTGGGCACGGGCTCCCCATTGGAGAGGGATTCTGTAGGACCTTCCTGGTCCTTGTTTCTTCACCCCATTTGAAGCCGCAGGTTTTTCCCAAGCGCGAGCAGGGGCTCCACTCACTCCATTCGCCCACTTCACAGTGCACTAAAACACAGTTAACAAGTCAGTGAAGCCACATAACACATGCATACAGCACTGCAGGGGTTTTGACAGCTGATGTACAGTATGTCAGAGACTGACCTATTGGGATGCACTCCATTGAGTCATTGGGCTCAAACTTGTCTGGGCAGATATGATGACATTGCCCATGCAGGAGGTAGTGTCCCGGCACACACCTCGTACACGTGTCACTGTTCTGACAGGAGTCACAGTCCACAGGACATGCTGTAAAACCATCACACACACCACACACACACACACAACACACACACCACACACACACACACACACACACACACACACACACACACACACACAACACCACACACACACACACACACACACACACACACACACACACACACACACACACACACACACACACACACACACACACACCACACACACACACACCACACACAACAACAGTTAAATTCACTAGAATTATTGGGGAGAAACTAACTAAATGTAGTAAGACTACTAACTAGACAACATTTTTCTTTGTAATTATTTGTGAAATTTGCTAGAAATTTCTGAGAGAAAATGTTTCTACACCATTTCTTTTCAATCTAGTAGTTTTATTTCATGACATGTAGTTTTTAACAAACTACAAGTAATGTTGTTTTACTTCTAAACTCCACATGGCTGTTTTTAGACGGCCCTCTGTCTTATATGTAGCAGTGGAAAGACTTATTCAATCGAGTGAATCGGCTCATTTAGGTGGTCTTCTCTTTAATATTATCACTGTCGGGCGTAAACCTCGTATCTCCATATTTCATAATTTTTCTATAATTTACTATTGTTCACCCTTTATGTCAAAAAGACCAATGAAAAGTATTAAAAAGAGGCCTTGTAACTCCATTGGATCCTCAAACTGTCACTCAAACCTCATAACTCCACCCCGCCTCTACCGTCTTACACATTTTGGACCGGGTCTGCTTGTTTGCAATGCAATGGTAAATTAAGAACTGGTTGTTTGAATAAGAACAGCATTTTCTTTATGTTTTATTAATTTGATGAGCAGAAAAGAGTCTTAGTATAGAATTTGTTGTTGAGTCATAGTCCATGCGTAGCACTTTGTCTTTAATAATATGAGATTTTGGCCAAAATGACAGAAAAAGTGAGCACCCACATAATTACAGTAAACTTGGAACCTGTAAGGTTATGATGAAAACATAATGCAATGCACTTTCTGCCTCAGATCAGCTGTTCTAATTACGGACAAAACACATCTGAAATTCTGGTCAAAAACATCGTAACTCCATTTGTGCTGGATTTTGGTAAAATGTTAACAATATAATGGCACATGCAAGTCTCTGACCATATATAAAGCCACAATATCAACTTCGACAACGTTTTGTTTAATTATTTTTTCAATTTCCTGAAAGTAGCGTTTTTAGAGATATATAGAGGTTTTCACCCAACAGTGGTATGTAGCTTGTAGTGTAGTGTAGTTTTACTACATCAAATTATGATTAGCTTGTAGTTTGGAAAGCTACAGTTTCAAAGTAACTTACATAACACTGGAGGCCACAGAAAAAGGAAGAAAATAAACTAGTCTATTATATCTATGGCACTAAATTAAGTACTCACCAGGGACACACTCTTTCTTGGTATCGCTGGGCACCAGCCCATCTGGACAGCTCTCCGTGCACTTGCCCTTGTGCAAGTATGATCCCGCTCTGCAGCGCAGGCAGAAGTTCCTGTTAAAGCATGAGTCGCACTCTGACCCACACTCTGGAAGACAGGTTATGAATGAATGAATGAATGAATGAATGAGGCATTTATATAGCGCTTTCATATGTACTACTGTACACCCAAAGCGCTTTACAATCATATCAGGGGTTCTCTTCTCAACCAGCACCAGTGTGCAGCATCCACTTGGATGATGCGACGGCAGCCACAGTACAACGGCGCCAGTGCGCTCACCACACACCAGCTATAGGTGGAGAGGAGAGAGAGTGATAGAGCCAATTCAGTGGATGGGGATTTATTAGGAGGCCATGTTGGACAGAGGCCAATGGGTGGAATGTGGCCAGGACACCGGGGTTACACCCCTACTCTTTACGAGAAATGCCATGGGATTTTTAATGACCACAGAGAGTCAGGGCCTCGGTTTAACGTCTCATCCGAAGGACGGTACTCTTTTGACAGTATAGTGTCCCCGTCACTATACTGGGGCGTTAGGACCCACACAGGCCATGGGGTGAGCGCCCCCTGCTGGCCTCACTAACACCTCTTCCAGCAGCAACCTGGTTTTCTCAGAAGGTCTCCCATCCAGGTACTAACCAGGCTCAGCCCTGCTTAGCTTCAGTGGGCAACCAGTCTTGGGCTACAGGGTGATATGGCTGCTCTGCATTATGCACTCATTACCACATTGAAGAGAAAATGCTGTAGCATGCATATCAAAGCCCATAGTTTCATTATACTAAGACTGTTTGTAGAGTATATATTTCAAGGAGAAGCTGCTGAGGTGAAACATGCGTCTTACTTATGCAGTCGTTCCTGTCGGGGGAACGGGTGCCGTAGAAACCATTGGGGCAGGAGGCCAGGCACACTCCGATCTGCCTCATCCCGTCCCTCTCCAGGTGAATAAAAAGCTTGGGTTTGCACGTCAGACAGCCATTGTAAACGGAGCAGGTCTGACAGCCTCCCTGGCATCCCTGGGTGCTCACCCCTGAACCCTCTGTGGTAGAAACATCATTTTTACATTAGGATCAAATAACATGTGTGCTCAAAATGATGTATGAAAATGTAAAGATCTGAGAAGTGAAATGGATATACATCATTTATGTATTTTCTGGAGAGTGAAACCACGGGTGTCAGTCTAGGCCTTTTCTTTCATTTGGAAGTATTTGGATTTTTTTTTTTTGCCACAATATTACATTAATTTTGCGAGGGATAATGTGCAGTCAGCTTGTCGTTGCAAAATAATCAAAATTCTGGATGTGGGCGGATGCAAAAAAAGGCAAATTATATTATTCTAAAATCTAGCATATTTAGATCAAATGTAACATGTTTCTTCTGTTACTGTATGTAATGTATATTTTGTTTGTTTTAAAGTTTTAAAGCAGTAGTTGCTGCATCATCACTGCTCATTTCACTGTTGCACTACCAACAGCTTGCATGTGTGTTAATAGTCTCACTGCTCTCTGGTTTCTCATTCGGGCTATTTCTAACCTTATTGGCTGGTTTTACGCATCTTATCAATAGTAAAGGGTATTTACTCTATTTACATCTGCCTGTAAATAAAGTCACTGATTAAATAGACGCTTTTGATTACTAAATAATAACTGTATTAGTTTGCAAGATGGCATCATAAGGCTTTTTACAATTTTTTGGTTACACCAATTCACCAATTTAATGTCATGCAGGGCTTGACACTTTTTTGCTCACCAGTGGCTAGAGGTTTACCAAAGTTATTAGCCACTCAGTATTTTCACTGATATCATGATTCACTGATATTTTCATAATTGATATCATGGGGAAAAACTGCCAGATAG
The DNA here is from genome assembly GCA_036326025.1 of Chrosomus eos. Taxonomy (NCBI): domain Eukaryota; kingdom Metazoa; phylum Chordata; class Actinopteri; order Cypriniformes; family Leuciscidae; genus Chrosomus; species Chrosomus eos. Next base: position 10,514,274 of record CM070831.1, read on the forward strand.
ATATTTTTAATGTCTCACAATTTGGCAGCAGTTAGATTAGGCTGCTGTCACTTTAAGACCGAATGCACTGATCCATTATACTGTTACACATGTGTTTTCTTTCTCAACTGTTTACGTTTACTTAAAACATAACTGACTGTTTACGTGAATACTTGCAGCAAAAAATAACTAAGTTTTGTACTGAGAGGCAGCTTTAAGAGCGCGCATTTTGGGTGTAAGCACAAAATCTGCATGAACAAGTAAAATCATGCGCAATATGTGCAATATGCCCGCCAAATTGGCATTTTGTTTAAAAGTTTGTGATGTGGTCAATACGTCTTTTAAAAAAAAAGAAAATAATACTTTTATTTAACAGTGATGCATTAAATTGATCAAACGTGACAGGAAAGACATTTATAATGCAACCCCACATCCATTCTGTCCACTTCCTCTAAAAAAGTGTCAAATTTACATGGAGAAAATTACACTTTAGTAAACAGTTTCACATTTTAAAAAAGAAATAATATGTAGGAATCCATTTTTTTTCTTTTTTTCCTGTCAGCACCTAGTTACCACAAAACATACTTGGCATTTACTTGGACATTCTCAACATTTATAAGAGCAAACAGGAATGGTGGGTACAACTAAATGGTTCCAGGTTCTCTGAGGAAAGAACAGAGCCATCAATTAAAGCTACAACAGTGACCATAATGTAGTGTAATAATAAACACGACAGGAAGCACAGTCATCTGTGGATTCTCCTGGCAGAGAAACTAATCAACAGAGACACGTTGCATACCGGGGTTTGCACGCAAACGGCAGCACAGTAGCCTTTGTGTTCATAAGCGCGCAAACAGAACGGCCACACTGTGACAAAACCCCAGACAGAATCGACTCGTCTCCACCGGAGACCTCCAGCTGTGAATACGTGCCGAAGCGGTCCACCACAAATTCATGACAAAGAGGTTTCTCAATGTCCTAATGACAAATTTAAAAAACACTCTCACTCACAAATCCCTTAAGATAAGATCTATTCTTAAATTATAGAGCTGATCGCTGACCTGACAACCTTCTGGACAGAACAACTCTGAAACAAAAAGAGATGGTATTTCTGAGAAATATTCCTCCTGACTGTGTTCAAGGGGATTAAGAGAACATTTTCTGCAGCTTTTTGCTCGAGGGATTGTGAATAATATTTATGCACTATGGCCTCGTTGTTTTGGCTCGGGAACTGAAGAAGTCAAAAGTGATTGAGTTCACAGTTACTGTGAGAAGAACAGACGTTCACTGATCTAATCGCATTATACTGTAAAGTACAGTGCAGTATCTCGTTGAATTCGGCAAGGTAAAAAAAAATGGATGGTGCTTCAGTGAGCATCTCTGATTAAAGTCAATCGGTTCCAGGTGTCGCTCAAAGGTCAGGCATTATTTAGAAGGGACTGACCCTGGATGAGGGTGAGTTAGGGGTAAAGCGAAGATTGGTCTAGCTCAACTTAAGAGAAGCCAAAAAATTGCTTCTGCTTCTAGTTTCACTTATGTAATTTGAAATGATATGGCTTGAAAGAATGTTAGGCTACATAGTGAGGATTTCTACAAGCATCAGTAAATCTAAACAATAAGGAAGGACCCTAACATCACTGTAACAAACAGACTCACAATGAGTTTGAGTGTAACAGACTCATTGTGACTTGTTAATTAAAAAAAAAAACCACACAAAAAAAACCCCGGTAAAATCAGTAATATTATGACATATTATTACAATTTAAAATAACAGCTTTCTAACTGATAACATAATTTATTCCTGTGATGGCAAAGCTGAATTTTCTTCAGTCTTCATGTCACATGATCCTTCACAAATCATTCTGATTTGCTGCTCAAGTAACATTTCTTATTATTATCAATGTTGAAAACAGTTCTACTGGTTACATTTTTTTGTGGAAACTGATACCGTTTTTGTTCAAAATAACAGCATTTATTTGAAATAGAGATCTGTTTTTAACATAAAATGTTAATGGATGATGGATGGATGGATAGATAGATAGATAGATAGATAGATAGATAGATAGATAGATAGATAGATAGATAGATAGATAGATAGATAGATAGATAGATAGATAGATAGATAGATAGATAGATAGATAGATAGATAGATAGATAGATAGATAGATAGATAGATAGATAGATAGATAGATAGATAGATAGATAGATAGATAGATAGATTTCAACCTGCTCTTACATTCCATACTACTGAACTCGGGGGCTTGGGCATCGTTTTTTTTTTCCTGTTTCCCTCCCCTGATTTTCAGAGTTCAGTTTTTCTTGGCCGCCAGATTGCCATAGATCAAGGATATTCTGTTTGACATATCTAAGCAATCTTTACAACTGCTGTCCATTTGCCCAAATGTGTTCCTGCCAAAGCTCTCTAATTCACAGAACCATTTACACAGAGGAATTCTGCCTGCCCTTGCACTGCCACAGCCCCTGGGTCGGCTTGCATAACAACCACACGAGAACTCCTGAAATCCGAACGTTCGAAATCGCTTCGCCACGGTTCAAACTCAACGACCACAAAAGCAAGCCTTCCCAGAATCTATCGGTAAAGCGGCAGAGTTAAAACCTAATTAAATAACAAAATGTAAGACATCGACATTAAACAAAAGCATTTGCTTGTTGCCCAAAGACTTGTGGTGTGAGTCGGTGAGGCAAGCCGACACAATTAATTTCCTGGGATATTTACAACATGGGGAGGCCACACACAAGCAGAGATAATTTACTAAAAAACACAGCCATGACTTTTTTTCCACAAGGAAATTAGTTACCACATACTGTCATTGACAAAGCTGTGTGGGACTTAAATGGTGACCTCACCTTTTATGCCCTCTGTGACCTATACACTTATTAGACAAAAGTGTATGTAGGCTACCACAAATAGACTCACATAAAAAAAAAAAACACACACACACTCTTGCAAAGCAGTCATAGCCTATACAAGAAAGACATTCTGATGATATAAGATGTAACAAATACTTTGGCATTTAAAAGGTGCCAATTTTACATGCAAATAAATGCCTTGTGGCGTCTACTTGTCAACACGGAGACACAGAAACGCACACACAGAACACAGGAAGTGTTTGAGGTCAGGCGACCGTTTGGTCACTCGCTGTGAACTGATAAATTAGTCATGGTCATTCACCCAGGTTTCTGTCCATCACAGGCATTTCAAAGTCTCGTAATTAGCAGCCTCTGATGATGGCTGGTGCATTCAAGATCAAGAGGACAGCGGTCATCATGTTTGACACACTTCACTGTCAAAGTGTTAAACAGCAAGGATTTGACCATACATAAAAAGATTCATCACCCAGCACACCTGTATCTATAAATAACATCACTTTGGAATATTTTGATATGAGTCAAAATCTGCTAAGGGGTAATTCAATGTAACAAAGCATGTAAAAATTTATAATCGTTTATTGGAAAATTAAACAATATTTTAACAAACTTTGATAATTGCCTTAATCTTTTAAACATCTGAGAAGATAGTGATCAAAGTAGGCTAGGCTACATTTGGTCACACTTTATTTTAAGGTGTCATTGTTACAGTGTAATTATATATTTAAGTACTGAGTAATAATAGTTAACTACATGTACTTACTATAGGGTTAGGGTAGGATTAGGTTTTGGTTGAGGGTTAGTTGCATGTCATTTTGCATAATTTACTGTTATTACTACAGTAAGTACATGTAACATATGTAACAAGGACACAAAGTGTTACCCTACATTTTATAAAAATCAAGTTTATAATAGGCCGATATTACAGCATATGGGAGTCAAATTGGACGACTAGGGACTCATCTCAGACTCACTGATTTAACAGTCCATATATTGCCAAACTTATGAAAAAAAAAAAAAAAATTAATGTTCAAACCAAGAAAATCGTCCAACCAACACATGTTGGAAGATGTTTAATAACCCGGCGAAGTATTTCAATCGGATTGGGGTATATTCTCTTTAACATACAGTGTGAAGTATTTCACTCTTCATTCCCTGATCATTCTGATTAAATTTAAGCGAGTGAAGAACAAATTTATACCCACGTGCGTTATGTATTATGTACGTTATCATCTCTGACGGACAGCATGTTGAAGGCACACAGGCCACCATATTCTCCGTCTTCTCGGAAAGCGATGATATCACGTTATTTTTAGACAGACATTGATGTCGTGATATTCAAATAATGTGGAATTGAAAGCAGATGGATCAGTAATAATTATTTATTTCTTAGCCGGCAAGTAGGCTATCCAGTGAAGTGATTGATGCCCATATGTCAATATTTTAGTTCTAATAGTAGGCCTATTAAAACCGACATCCAGCCTGAGTTTTTGACAGACGTGATAACGTGCATAAGGTGAAATGTAATCTTGATTTGTGGGTAAATATAAAATGTGCTGTAGTAGACGTTCAACATGATTTTTGCATTGTTCATTATACTTATTTTACGGAATTAAGTTTATTTCGTGGTTTAAATATATCATGTTACAATACTCAGAGATCGACATGTTACAGCTGTCGCAAATTTGTTGACTTTTGAAAACCAAGTTATTTTTTTTTACCAGGGAAGGAATGGTTTTTAAGCAAAAAGTTGTTTTATCGTCTCTTAGAACAAAAACTATTTTATTTAAACCCATGAAAATTCAGACCCTGTTGTAAATATTGAAAAATCACTTTTTTAAAACTGTTGTTCGATTATTAGCAGATTTTGACTTGTCTTTGAATTGATCTGATATATGCTGAAATGAGCAAAACATTTGTTCTTTAAGGATAACCCAAAATTGTTTTCTCTTTAAATTCAAAATGACAGCTGTGTGCTCAACTAGCTGTCAGATTAGATGCATATTTTTCTCATATGCCACATGAGAGCACATACTTAGTATGCTGAAGACAATGTCCTGGCCACAGTCCACAAATCTGGCACCATCTCAGTTTTAAACAGAGAATATGGCTAAGGGTTTTGTATTTTGAATTCCACAATATCATTTTGTTCTATCAGACTTTAAATAACCGAGTGAGTGCCACAGAATGGTGTTTTTGTGGCTCCCTGATACCAAAAGCTATTCTATTGCTCTTATTGGCTTTGTCACAACTAATTTGGAACATATGTTTATACATTCAAACTAATCTAGCCTTTTAAATCATTCTGTATATTACTTTGCTTATTAAAATAAAAATCATACTCAGTTCCACAGTTCTGGATCCTGTCATGCATGCATTGCTTATTTCCCAAATTTGTATTTCTTTCTCCTATGTAAAACAAAAATATTCATATAAATACTTAATCCAGGGCCATAACCACCATAGACAGTGAGGGGGACATGACCTCCAAATTACACTTGGTCCCCCACAATCCTTAGTATTTTGTTACAACTTTGACTTGATGCTTCTGATTAAAATGGCCTTTTGAACGAAATGGGGAATGTTATGTTACCCTCAAATAAAGCTATCAAAATGTGTGCAATACATTATAAAACAGGTAATAATGTGCTCAACTCTAAAGATGCCCCAATGGCCCTGTGCAGACGTAAGTGGGTTTTGGGCTATTCTATTGACCTCCAAATTGGTACCCCACAATCCTTAGTGTAACCAACAGCTAAAACATTTGTTTTTCAAGGATGTATTCAACATTGTTGCAAACTGGAAGAAAATGGGAAACGTAACTGTGCTTCTGTCAATACTGAACTTACCGAGGTGTCTGCGTATCCGTGAGCAGCAATAGCTACATGCGTGAAACGGACCAAGCGCACGAGGGACCAAGGGTTTTCAGCGTAATGCAGTGGCCGCTAGAGAGCGATCCTAACAAGAAACTGGACTGGCCAGTGGCCATAGATAGCCAGACAGACGAACAGTGCACACCGAAAGTATAATAATGATAAACAAATTCATGAAAATGACAGAACGAGAGAGTAAAGCAAAAGACGAGTAAAACTCGTCAATGAAAGTTAACGTAAGACCTGGAACATAGCCTAATAGGCCTACATGATTTAAAACACATTATAAAACCAGCGGTCTGTCCGAGTTACGTGTCCGAGTAAAACCACACAAGGGTCTAGCCTACTAAAAAGAAAACATCTGTCGTGACTTGCGCGTCTTCTTGCTCGACTTTTAGGCTATTCCTCAGCGCAACATTTGCCAATAGAATGTTAAGTAGCTGATTTTTTTCTGCAAAACTCACTGTGGCGAAACCTATGTAAAACATCCCTCAAATGAATCCATCAAAACGAAACCACGAGGAACACAGTAACTCTTTAGTGACAGACGCAGTTTCACGGGCTCATCTCAAGCAACAGGCTGATTGCAGGGTTGCCAGTTCTTTGAAACAAACTATCCAAAAACCAGCCTAATCACCATCAAGACCCTTTAAAAAACCAAAGTAGCTATTCCACGCATTTTATAATAATGCATTTTCAACTTGTATAAAGCATTAAGTTGTAGGCTAATCACTGAAAAAAAAACTTGATTTGTCTTTACTATTTTCGAAGTTTGCAGTAAAATTTGAACTGGACAGAGGATTGCGTGGTACCTGTTGTGCTGGTTAAAAAACCCCATTTAACCCTCACACCACAGAAAAAAACCATCCCGCTGCTGCTACAATTTAAAAGTAGGCTTCCCTATTTCTGCGGGAAACAGCGCATTTGGCAACCCAGGCTGTTTGTCACAAATATGAACGAAGAAAACAGTAATATAGGTCATAAGAACAAAAATAACATATCTACTTCGATAACAATAACGCAATCACAGTTCTTCTAGCTGGTAGGAAATATTTAACTGCTTTATTCAACTGCTTGTCATATGCCGAACCAAGAAAGATGTCGAGTCTGTTTCTTTTTAGAGTTTGAGTTAATATTTTATTACTTATTTATTTATTGCATTCCTTTCATTGCCAAGCTAATAAAAAAATTCCATTCTGTTAAACTTAGCTTCATCATTTCCTATACTGAAATTCATTCTTCCATAAATGCGATTAAAAACCTTTAAACAATTTACTTTTTAAGTCTCTAAATGAGAAATTAAAACCTCATGACACTAAAAAAGCGATTCACACAAACAGCCAATAGCCTACAAGTCACGGTGCAGGTGTGCGCAAAGCATCAGATCAGCAGCGCGCAGAACTTACGTTTGTGGAGCCGGTGCCTGGAGCCTTGATGCTGACAGTTTGTGTATTCCATACAATGCAAGATCAAAACAATGGAGATCAGTTGTAATTGCATAGTAATCAGGGGAATGATGCTTGTCTTGTCAATTTCAATGTCCCTTAGTGCACTCGGATCTGTGCAAAACTCAATATGTTATTCCTAAATCGGGCAGAAGCCCCAGCTCTGCTCACGCGCAAGAGAACCAGAATTTTCAATGGCCCAAATGCACCTGGGCCGATTCGGCAGTAACATATTGGAGGCAATCCACATATGTGCCACTGTGAGATATCCAAAGAGAGAGCCACTCATTCCATGGAAACAATGAAAGTGTTAGTTCTCCATCCAGCGCACTGTAAGCAAAATAGGGAGAAGGTAATCAAATTAAACTGGCATGGTGATCAATTTGGATTGTCTTCCTTAATGACTGTGTGTATTCCCCTCTGTGATCCAGCACGACACGTCCAGGTGTGAAGGTTACTTTATTTATTGAGCCTGGCATGTAGGAGGTCCTCGCGTCATCCTCATCACAGCATCTCGAGGAACTTTCAGTGAAACTTTGGCGCTTGATTGGTAAATAGTCGCCGAAACTTCACTCTTCTATGTTCAATCTAGCTCACAGTTTCACGGTTGAGCAATTCACTATCTCTCCCTTTCTCTCGCCTGCTCCCAGCTCGTGCTCGTCTGGTAACTGATGACTTCAGCTCTCTGCAGTCTCTTTCCCCCCTCTGAACTCCAAAGTTTATTTAGAGGGCGAGCCCCCCACGTCAGACACCCCAAGGGCTACCAACAACACTCGCTTTTTTCACTATATCACGTTTACAAAACTCGAGAACTTGAATGGAAAACAACACGGACAGACACAGAGACAGACAGACAGACAGACAGACAGACAGAAGACAGACAGACAGATATAGATAGATAGATAGATAGATAGATAGATAGATAGATAGATAGATATAGATAGATAGATAGACAACACAACACACATTTATCCAATACATTGGTTTTACCTTTGTATGTATTAAGTAGGTTAAGCCTTTTTAAAAAAACTTTTAACTTTTAAACACAAAAATAATTTTCTCAGGTTTCATATTTTTCAGACATTGATTCCAAATTCTATATTAAATAAAAAACAAATTCTAAATATTAACTGGCATATGGTTGCGATAATAGAGGAATTTCCATAGTGATCCTCTAGAGGGGGTCAGTGCTATAAGAGCCACATTGCTGAGCACAGACTGCGTATAGGCAGATAACTGTCTTTTGTTTTAGCACGTCTGACTCTGAGATGCATTTTCATTTGTATGCATGCAATGGCCACATAAAGACAAATCCTTGCATTTTTTTGTGTGCGCGCGTCGTGGAGCATAAACAATGGTGGTGATTACTGGCGTATAGACTACGTGAGAGCGCTGCACAGCGCAGTGGTTCCCTCTTCTCCCACAGGGAATCTTATTTACACGTCTGGCAGTGGGACGGGGAGGCCTGCTTTTCTTAACCAGCATGTTGATGTTTATAAGAGTATGAGGTGGACCAATGTTTCCTCTGTTGTGGCTGCTCCATCAATCACAATGGGTGCAGAGGGGGAAAAATGCCATAGGCCTAACTTTTGGAGGACTCCTAGCAAAGTGAAGTCGTCGTGCCCAGTACCACTGAAGAGGGTGGTCGCTTTTCAGATTAGAGGGATTTAACTGCTGTTTTTTTGTTCTTGATTATTCATTAATAGTCTTTGGTAAATTCACCTGTAAGGTTTAAAACATGGTTTAGTCTGTAGTTGTCGATGTGGGGGGTGAACATTCCAAGGGAGTTGATCTTCATATGGGAAGGGGGGACAGAATAAAGCCCCTCTTTGTGCCCCCTACTCCTTTGATAAATTAGTCCCAGCGACAAGCTCTAACGGGGAGCGGGGAAGAGGAGGTGAGGTCATTTGGTCACTCTATGTGACGGCCGATGAGAGAAGCCGTCAGCAGCCTGAAATGAAGCCGGGCAGGTGCACCACGCCGACAAGGAGCAAAGGTAACTGAAAATGTGTGAGGCCTGCAATATCACACATGGAAGTAGTCAGCGTAAATGGCTGCGTCGCTGCTAACTGCGTCTAATCCTGACACTGGAGTATTTAAGAAGACCAGACACAGGATATTTTTATTACAGGAGCTTGTTGCTCCAAGAGGCATTACAGAGTGGACCACATGGCTCCATGCACTCTCATCCATCCTGATCCCATCACATTCTCCACCCATAAACCTCACAGATGAGAGATCCCAGTGCAGGGAATGGTGTGATGTGGTATTGTGCAGAGATGACCTATAGGCGGTTGCATCATGAAATACTCTTATTTGGAGTCGAGAGGATTAAAACAGCAGTGCACAAGTTAGTGGTACTGCAGCAGGAAGGAGACAGGAGAGGATGAAGATTCTGCCATGTTCTAAGGGCAGATAAACAAGGCTTTGGGTCTGTCAGTTGCATATAAAAACATAAACACAAGGAAGTGGTGAGTGACGTGCAAACTCAGGTGTACACGTGTTCTGTGGTCTGCAAACTCACTTTCACCTGCTCCCCGAAATCCTCAGCAGAATTAAGGTCTTCTGACAGAAGTTCCAAACAGCAGAGTTGTGCATATTTCAGAATTGAGAAGAAAGCCTTTTAAATTACAGTTCTGAATTTGATTTCATTTGAAGTAACAATAAGGATGCAGAATTGCCATTCGAATTTGAATGTAAAGTGGAATGGAAATAAATTGGAAATTAACATTTTTAACAAAAAAGAGCAAAGGCCAAGATAGCCTTTAGATAGATCATCTATCGATCTATCTATCTATCTATCTATCTATCTATCTATCTATCTATCTATCTATCTATCTATCTATCTATCTATCTATCTATCTATCTATCTATCTATCTATCTATCTATCTATCTATCTGTCCATCCGTCCGTTCATCATCCATTCATCTATCCATCCATCCATCATCCACATTAACATTTAATGTTAAAAATAGATTTCTATTTAAAATGAATGTGTTATTTTGAAAAAAAATGGTATCAGTTTCCACATAAAATATAACCATCTTATTTTAGTATATTATTTTCAATTAAAAAATAATTTATTAATATATTTAATAATTTAATGTTTAATGAATTCAATATTATAAAAAAAAATATAATAATATATAATAATATATATATATATATATATATATATATATATATATATATATATTTATTTCCATTATATACTTTTCAATTCAGAGTGAAATTGTGAATTGGCCAGTTTTTTAAAGGGTATCACACGCACACAAATATATATATAAATGTATATATGTATGTACAATGTAATACTCTTTAATACCAATACTACATTTTGTTTTCTAATATTTATAATTTTAGATTTTTTTTTTTTTTTTTTTACATATATTTTGATCTATAGCCTACCATCATTCCAATTCAAATTCAGGTTCCTTCCTTCCAATTAAATTTTACACTTATATGAATTGAAAAGGTGCCTGGATTTTCCACAACCTTGGCTTTCAGACATTTTAACTGGGCCAGAACTGCCTTAAATCTAAATAAACAAAGAGTCTTGCTCATAGAATGGTGTGTGTTGCACTGCTTCTTTAGGCCTGACCGCTGCCACATGAAACACATGTACCAAGTGTGAAAGCTCTTCGAAATCAATCTAATCTGAGACAACAGACTGAGCAAAGCCTACAACATACGCAGACTTGAGCGGGATTTGCAGGCTGCTGAATTCCTGTGGCGAGACAGCTGCTCGGTACAGAGGAGTCCTATACCAACGGCGCTCTAGAGCTTTTCCAACACTTCATTCAGTCTCACTGTTGCTGAGCAACCTGTGAGCCAACCTGGGCCTTTCCGAGTGAGGGGATCGGCTGTCTATAAAGGGTCTGCTGGTTTATATTAATCAGCATGATGCCGTTAGATTCTTTTATTTTGATTAAGGTTCCTCCCCACCTCCTGACAGGGGGTCTGTCTGTCCCAGGCTGCCCTATTGTCCCGCAGTAATCACTCTCTGCCCTGGACATGTCAGGTTGGATTGGAGAACGGTCACCCTGGAGTGTGAACGTCTGCAGTTTTTCTGCCAGGCCACTACGGGTGTTGCGTTTCAGTTGCCCTTGAGCTCTCTCGCGTTTGTTTGTTTGCACTTAAACACTCATTATAGTGTGGATTTTATGATGCCACCCCCCAACTTTTTTTTACAGGCTCTTAATGAGACGGAGTGAGAGAGCAGGGACACCTGGAGGCACAGCTGACATCCACTGAGTTTAAAAAGGAGTTAAAGAATTAGACAGCACACAAGTGATGGGAGACAATAAGTCAAAAATTATCCACCAGCTCAACACAGACGTTCTACTTGTCCGTCAGTAATTCAGCCTCAGTAGCTTTGAAATCCATTTGCCCTTATGCACATAATTCTGACAAAACTACTGAAACTTTTTTTTTTGATTTTACATCAGCTGTAGATATAGGGTTAGTTCCCCCAAAGATGAAGATGATGACATTTACCTTACATGACTTTCTTTCTTCATGTGTAAAACAAAATAAGTTATTTTTTTTAAAGTCAGTGTTTTTTGGCCATAGTTTACTAATTATACATATTAATTAATTATTTAATTAATATTTAGAATTATCTTATATTTTTATATTTTCAGTTTAGTCCAGGCTTTATTAATTTTATGTGCTTTTGTCATTTTTAGTTATAGTGTTTTTCTTAAATATTTTCATGTAGCATTTATTTATTTTTAAGTTTCTAAAATTTAGTACTTCAACATCAACTTTTCAGTTAGTAGCCAACACAACTTATTTTTCATCTAATATTAATATTTTATTTTAGTTCAGTTTTATTTATTTTATTAATAAATTTAGTTAAAGGTACAATATGTAGGATTTTTTCAGTAAAATATCCAGAAACCGCTAGGCCATTGTTATATATTTTGTTTAGTTGATTACTTACAATATCCCAAATGTTTGTAAATCGTGCGAAAATTGCGATTTTAACCAAGAATAGTACTGCAATAGTAACCATGGCGACAGACGTTGACAACTGGGTTATGCCGGTTATGCCTAGCAGGACGCTCACGCTGTTGTTGTTTTGTTCAAACATTATGGACCATGGCAAGCAGACTTGAGACAAAAAGCACTAAAATAAAGATCAAAATCTTTCGAGATGCCGAGAGCTCCACGTCTGCGACTAACTTCGACTTGACAGAGACGCGAGTGTTTTGCATGTACTTTATCCAGGTGAGCAAATGTACATAAAAATGTTATTTAGTTCAACATGATGAAATTTTAGAATATGATCTGTATGTTATTCTAATGTTGATGTATAGCTTACTTAGTCTCATACAGCCAACAAACAACCTAACTAACAACATTCAACACACTCAAATGCCATTTAGTGTGATAGTGTTACTGTTAGAGCAAGTGAAACAGCGCTGCGTTACCTCAAGTTTAAGGCTAAATTCACAAATAGCGCCTAAAAACGCATAGAAAACGCCAGGTGCGCCGCGTTCTCCTTTTTCCAAAGCGCTAGAGCGGTTGCGCTCTGTTGGCGTCTGTCGTTGCTAAGCTTTGGTGGCGCTTGCGGCATTCTGAAAAGTTGAGATGTTTTTATCTCAATGCGGCGCGGGCGCGCTTGGAAAAAATGAGCGCGTCGCACCGCGACCGCGTCGCTTCTATTATGAGCGTGCATACCGCGCTCCTACATTTGAAATAACAAACTTGAGCGTGCAAAAAGACGCGATATGTGAACAGGCCCTAATTCGTCTAATAAACTGACCGTGAGTATTAATTCAGCACTTGCGTGTAGTTCGGTAGAATGAAATGTCCTTATTCCTTTATATCTGCGGGACTCGCGTTGCGTGTGGCGCTGGTAAACGTCTAGCAATCGCACCCTGCTTCATACAGTCATGTTAAAAACATCAATGTCACTCATCCATAAAAGATCCATCAGCTTGACGACAAGATCCATAATTCAGCTTAATGCGGAATATACGTCATCAAATACGGCTTTGTTATTGTAAGAGGTTAATCCTGCATATTGTACCGTTAACATTAACTAAATGGTATAATGTAAGTCAATGGGTCTCAATGTCCAGTGAATGCTGTAGGCATTCTCTAAAGTATTTTCTTTTGTGTTCCTTAAAGAAAGTCATACAAATGTGAATGAGTGAATGATGTGAGTGAATGATGACAGAAGTTTCCTTTTTGAGTGAACTATCCCTTTAAGTTTTTTTTCTTCATTCTGGTTGGTGGTACATACATTTTGTTGAATGCATCAGCCAATAAAATGAAGGCAAATCCAGTTTTATTTTAATTATGTAACAAAATGGTTAAGATGGAATATGTTGATATACTGTCGAAAAAGTAACAGCGTAAATGCACACAGACACAGAGCCTATGTTGTGTGTATGTGCAGTTGTGGCGTTCCTCAGCCAGAAGTTTTATATTTTCCACTTTTTAAGCATGAAATTCAAACTGTGGAATGACTCTCTTTGGTGCTATTAAGCTTACTTTATTTTTACTGGGAATCATTCTAGCACAAAGAAAACTGACAGGATACTTAAACACAGAACTCTACAGAGGACAGAACTTGAGAAAAGGTCATGGAGGACAAAAAAAAAAAAAAACTACGGACACTGCCTCGAAAATTAAAGGGATAGTTTATCTGAAAATGAAAAATCTGTCATCATCTATTCACCCTGTTTTCCCAGATGCATGTAACTTTCTTTTTTCCGTAAATCACAAAAGGATACATTTTGAATCACTCACTCACTCAGACCGGGTTTGTGAACTGGACCAACTGATTTTTAGATTTAACTCAAAAGAACGATTCATGAATTGAACATTGCATCTCTTAAAATGGTGTATGTATGACACGCCAATTCGTATTTCCATTTTTGGCGTGCTATCAACACGCATAATCGCTTTTCAGCGTGTTTATGAACGCCGTTGACTTAACGTTACATTACTGTATATGACCTACCCCAACCCCGTCCCTCAACCTACCCGTCACTGGGGTTAATACCATTTATGAGTCTTTCCCTACCATCCTAGGAAGAAAATTATCGCTCCCCAGATGTAGATCTACATTTTGCTTCGTTTCGCTCGGACATTTAACGGCGTGTACATACACTCGGAATCACTCGGACATAACGGCGTAGACATGCACGCAAACACGCGGATAGCTCAAAATGCGTATAAATAACACGCCACTTGACTTGAAAGTGGCGTGTATGTTTACGCAAAAGTCATGATGTCATGTTGTCTCATGAATGTGCAGCGAATAAATGACAGAAAGTATTTGTATTTTTGGGAGTGAACTATCTCTTAAAGAAGTCTGTGAAAGAAGAAAATCTGTTCTCCCAGCCTTAAAATGTTAAAGACATTATCAGCCTGAAAAACAACGGAACATGAACTTTATTTAGAAAAACAAAACCTCCCTTTTCATTTAGTGTTTGCAATGGAAACTTTTGAAATGAAAAACAGACTAATTTCACCTCTTTGAATGTGTTGTGGTAGAACCACCTTTAATAATACCACATGATTGAAATGTCCATAAAACGGAGGGGGGTGCATTTGGGCACTTGCGTCCGTTCAGCCATTGGGATTTTTTTCTATTTTTCCTTTCGCTTTCTCTCCCAGTTACTCACTCCTTCAACATCAGCCCTGGATGCCCAGTGAAAGCATGCTAATTAGGGTAAGTTGCACTGCTATGATTTTGACTGGGTCAGTTTTGGGTCAGCAACATCTTAAACCCTCCATCGCCACATTATAAACCCGCATTAGTCAAGGTATTTCACAAAACCATGCAACTAATTGTAGCCTGAAGCACCTTGTTAGAAAGACCATACAGATACAAAAAAGGAATTACATAACTAAGAAGTTTAACTGAATAGCTGGTAGACATAAATTCAATTTGAACATTGAACAACACAATATATGTTATACAACACGCTTGTTATTCATACCACTTAATACAACTTTAGTTGTTCAAATAGTACATCATTAGCACCTTAAACTAAATCAAATATAGATCAATAATTGTCCTGGACCCTAAAGATGCCTGTTTTGAATTAAGTCAGGACATTTGGCCATTAAGTTACAAGATCTTTGCATTTCATAATTTGAAAGAAAAATAAAAGTGTTCAAACTTGTTAAAACTCAGTGGCGCTAATTACATTCTTAAAAGCCCATCATATAAAACTATACCAAAGACCTATAAAACAGTGTGATTCAAGGAATGTGTTTTTATTATCACAAACCTACCGAATAATTAAGACCAAAATTGGTGGAAACTAATGGCCACAAGACTGGCCTCGCTAGGACTGACTGAAGTGAGTGACGGGATGCTGTTCGGTTGTGACGGCAAAAGGAAACACATGCGTGCCGTGTGTCAGGTACAAGAGGCCCGTAAAAAAGCCCCTGCCTGAGTGCTGGGGTGGAGAATGGCGACTTTTGGCTGTTTATGGTGAGTGATAATAGCCCCTTCATAAAACAAACCCTGTGCTAATTATGCTGGTGGTCGCTCAACAACACCTCACAGTAGCTCTAATGAGTTACACTAGTATGTCAATCTAGTAGATATGGATCTGGGACATGTTACAAATTGTAATGTAGAGCAAAGAATAACAACATAAAAATGCTTAATGACGAGTAAATTTTTTTTGGTCCCTTTAAACAGTAACATTATCAAGTTCATTATAAGTGCCACATGTTGTTTTATATCAGCGACTTGATATGACAGAAATTATACTGTCAGAAAAAAGCAAACATTTTAGCTTGTCACTGGAGTAGTAACCAAAAAAGTAGACCCTTTTTAACCTTACTAAAGGGTGGATATGAGTATAGGGATATATCACCTCAAAATGAAAAATCTGTCATCATTATTTATATAAATGTGTTTCAAATATGACTTTCTTCTGCAAAACACAGTAGAAAATATTAAGGTATGCCTAAAAGTACAGTTTTGAGCATTCTTGTGAGCATTTTCTCAAAGTGCAGATCTTCCTCTCTGCAGATTCTGCTGGAGAGAAACCAGCTCTGATGATCTAACAGAATAATCTGGAAGAAGGGGCTCTTTAAGCACGACCCGGAGATGAGCAATTTCCATTATAGATGACTCATGTTTGTCTTATATTTAAACTTACTGGAATTTTGTAATGGCCAACAGGTGGAAAAGAAAGAATGTGAGAAAAAGGGAGAGAGAAATACATCTCTCTGTGGGGGAGACCTATCCTCCAAATTACAATGAGAAAAGAAAGTCAGTATTGTTTCAATGTTCATGAGTAGTTGAAAAAATGCTCCCAGTTCATTTGAGTTTAATGTGAGACCAAATATTCACTATAGGGTTTAAATCTGGCCAAAACATGAGCCTGATGGACTTGTTCTCAAGCAACCTCTTGGTTGTCTTTGCAATTTGGGAAGGAGCATTGTCTGGTTTAAAAATAACATCTGATTATTCCTCTTTAGACATCAACTTTTCAATTGGAAGCAAGCCATTCTGCAATATTCAAAGCGTTAAATGACTTTACATTGAGAAATAGCCCACCAATGCAGCAGCTAAAAAGGCTCCCACACAATGACACCTCTTCCTCCATGCTTCACTGTGGTAAAGATGCATATATCTTTCCGCAGATTTTCAAGACAGGACTTTGGAGCATCACCATATGACTCGTGTTTCATTGTGATTCATCACTCCACACACAACTTCCCATATTCTGCCAAAATTTCCAACATTCTATCTTTGATATTTTTCTGAGACAGCAATTGGTTTTTTTGTAAGCAAGTTGCTTACATTTGTCTAATTTCCTGATCAATAATTTGTGGTTAAGTCAATTAAAAGCTTAGTGTTTAACCATTCCATGACCAATTTTTTACCCAAGAATGCGAATATATAGTTTTGTTTTAATAATATACATTTATTTTTATTAGTACTGTCCTTCAGATGCAACAGAAAGATACTTACATGTTTTTTTCGGAAGACAAATTAAATACAATTACCTTGATCTTCAAATTCAAAAAGTTTTTACCCCCCAGCTCTTAATGCAGTGTGTATGATCCCTTTTATTTTGTTAAAGTCCCCCTGTAGTCAATAATTCTATCCCTTAAACTCATCTTTGATCACCAAAATGACATATTTAAATGTTTTTTTCCTGTGATTTTTTTCATTCATGCCTTTAAAAAGCTTTAAAGGGATAGTTCACCCAAAAATGAAAATTAAGTCATTAATTACTCACCCTCATGCTGTACCAACCCCGTAAGACCTTCGTTCATCTTCGGAACACAAATGAAGATATTTTTGATTAAATCTGAGAGGTGGATCACTCCTCCATAGGCTTCCTAAGGGATTGAAACTTGACGGCCCAGAAAGTCATTGAAGAAAATGTTGAAATATTTAATGTGCCTACAGTGGCTAGATCTTAAGTTTATCGAGCTACGAGAATACATTTTGAGCGCAAAAAAAACAAACTAAAATAGCGACTTTATTCAAGTATTCTCTTTGGGCCTGAAGATTTCACGTAGTGTTATTGTGCAATGCTTCTGGTTGAACGTCACACGCATCACACACTTGACCAGCGTCGGCCAATAGTGAGCCTACGTGTGACGTATAACACAGAAGCGCTGCGCTGTTACACTACATCAACAGCTTAGGAGAATGACACGGAAGAGAAGAGATGGTTGAATAAAGTCGTTATTTTAGGTTTTTTTTGCGCGAAAAAAATATTCTCGTCGCTTGATAAACTTAAGATTGAGCCACTGTAGCCATTTGGACTATTTTAACGATGTCTTTAATGACTTTTCTGGGCTGTCAGGTTTCAATCACTTAGAAGCCTATGGAGGAGTGATCCAGCTCAAAGATTTAATCAAAAATATCTTAATTTGTGTTCCGAAGATGAACGAAGGTCTTAGTGGGTTGGTACAGCATGAGGGTGAGTAATTAATGACTTAATTTCATTTTTGGGTGAACTATCCCTTTAATGTGCAATATTAGAATACAATATTGCTCTCTAATGTGAATATTAGCCCCGCCTCCATTCCCTTACACTAGCTGTACAAGCCGATGTTTCAGAATGGGAATGCGTTTACATCGCTCTATACAACGTCGGACACATAAGGGTAAATCATTTGACTACATTATCGAACAGATAGTGTGTTGCTTATGTTCATAACCATGTTCCTGTTCACCATCTCAGAGTCAGATAGTTGCCTTCTAAAAATCGTTTTTTCTAAAAAACCTAAGAAAAGTTTGGAACAACTAAGAATGTCAGTGGATAAAAACATAATTCATCATAACATCAAAATGTACATCATATACATGTAAATTCACCCGCTATATTGCTAAATGTACCCGATTTTTCATATCAACAGAAAAATATCCCGGGATGACGTGGGATTCCCTTGAGACTCCGCTGTTTTGCAGCAGTTAATGATATTCTAGAGCCAGGACAACATAAACATGGAGATTCTAACTATTATTTTGGAGAAAGACTCAGAAAGTTTATAGTGCAGGTGGTTCTCTCGTTTTATCAAAGACACAAATTAACCGTTCTTGCCAGACTTCTCTTGTTTCTGGTTTACTCATTTCAACTTTACCAACAATACAGTTCAGACATCACCTATAGCCTTAATATGAAAGCCGTTCCTTATTTGGTTAGACAATCTGTTTTTCCATCCCTTATCCTGACGAGTGCTTGGAACTCAGGACACTGCAGATAAAAGCCTGACTGGCCATAAAGACTTATTTATACTTTTTAGCATCAATAAAGTAATCATCCTCCAACTATTTAATCTACTAGATTTTAATGCGGCTGTGAGGAGAAAGAGATTTATGAGAGCTGCGAGGTGTTTCGTGAGAACGGAAAAACACAGCCTTAACAGCGACCTGGCACGCCGCTCGTCCAAACCCTTGACTAAAGTCCTCTCTCTCTTCACTTTTACTGTGCACACAAAGCCCCAACTGGAATATTAGTCTATCCATCCATGATTTGCTCCCAGACGTCCTCTTCCTGCCGCGGTCGCTCGTTCTGAGTTGTAAAAGATAGGCCTGTAAATATAAATGTCAACGGTTACAACTACAACAACACGAGAGATTTTACAGCAATGGAATAAAATACTGATACACCATCCTGCCCTGTGTTTCACAATGCAAAAACATACACAAAACACAAAAACTCCCTTTTTTGTTCATCACTGTTGCACATAACCCCTGTACTATTTATACTGATTTCTGCATCGTTACACAAGCAGTAAAAGCTTGCAAGAGAGATTAATGTAGAATGCATGTATTTGATTAAATGATTTTAAAGTTAGTTATTTTAGAAATGTTAAATTACCTTAAATTTGCATGTAGGTTGCTGACCCTTATAGACAAAAGTTGTGTAGAGTTGTTGGTGAGCTCAAGTATGGCATACTATGGCAATGTATTCTGTTATGGTAGCACATGACGTACTGAGAACATGCATGCTTTGGTGGAAGTATGCAAAGGTTTCTAAGTTGTGTCTGTGGCAAGCTGCAGTTTGCCCTTGTGGCAGCTTGTATTTCATACACTGTTTGAAGAACTTTAGAGTGAAAACAAATGAACAAACACCACAGCCCAACTAAAGACCACATAAAACACTTTAGTTTCTCATATTGCACATCACCTCATTTAATTCTTACAGAGTCTGAAAACCAAAGACACCAAAGACCACAAACACACACATTCTCTTTGCTACCGCTCACCAACACCCCGCACAATGCTGTCTCAGAGCTCCCATTGAGAACTGTCATCAGTCGGAAGCTCTGGTGATGACATTTGCTCGGTGCAGAGAGAAAACGCACTGTTCCCCTGAGAAAGATGATAGAGAGAGAGAGAGAGAGAGGTTGAGAAAGTGAAAGATGCGGAGTGAGGAGAGGGTGAAAAGCAAGGGAACTAGAGAAGTGGATAGAACGGATAATGAAGGAGAAATCAAAAGGGGACAAATAGGGATCAGCTGCTTTTCCCTGTTCTGTGTTCAAAGGCCAGGCCCTGGCCCAGTATCCCAGGGTCATGCCTCATTGGAACACAAACATCCTGCCTGGCCCATGTGGCTTTTTATCTGCCCTCCCCTCCACTAGTGCAACCTGTAACCATATCCTACCTGCAGCGTATCCCTTACAGGCATTCATCAACATCAACCATTAAGGCTTGTTCTGGACAGAAAAAACCTAAGATGAATTTTGAGGTATCAGGGAAAAATATGACATTATAGTTAACAGCTTTAGATGAGAATAAAGAATTGAATGATTCCTTAATTTTTTTTAACAGTTCATCTAGTGCTTTAAAACTGCCCCTATTATGTTTTTTCCGAATATTACCTTTCATGCAGTATGTAATATAGCTGTTTGTGAATGTAAAATCTTTCTAAAAGTCTAAAATCTAAAAGTTTTAAAGATCAAAGTGCATGATAAAAAGATCTATTCTAAATTGCCAAAACGAGTCATCAGCAGTTTTTCCTGTTACATACCTAAAGTACATAATTTAACAAATTTACATAATGCTAGTCTATGGTTTTCATTGGCTGCCCAAGAACAATGTCTACTTTGACCCTCAAACAATAGTTATAGCTGAGGCCTAGAAGAGTATGGTTCATGTTGTGTACATGTCGAGAAGACACTGTTTTTCACGCTATAATTCGTATCATTTTGTATCAAGCACTGAGGAAGGCTCCAGAGCTTTCAAATTCAGATGGTAATAGACCAATTTTGAGTCGATGTCACAGTTACGTCACAGCGCTAGCTGGAGGCAAAACGAAGGGAAAATTGCAGGCGGCCAATACAAACCAGCACAGATTCGGCTACATAATAAGGAGCTTAAATTGTTATTATTATTATTAAATGTCATCTTGTTGTGTTGTTGGGTGCAAGAATCAATGAAAAAATGAATATGCTGTATCTGGAATTTTTATTTCTAGAAAATATTCACATCATTAAAATTGCACCGTAATGTCACTCTTTACATTGTCGTCTTCTTGGCGCTGGCTAGACAGAACTGCGGATCGTACCACACAAGTCTTGTACATGACCATTCAGCACATAGTTATATGCATCTAAAGATTTATATGCCCTCAGTTTCTCTTTACACTCGGTTTCTCTATCGGATAGGTGTAGAAGCATAACCTGACTCCGCCAGATGGATTTGCTCCGCATATCCATCTGGAAACCTTCCGTTGAAGTAGTTTTGGTAAGGGGCGAAAATACTGGTTAGCTGATTGGCCTATGTTGGTGATAGACGGGCCAAATCAACCAATCAGATCAACGAAGCATATGAGAGCGACGACGAAAACACAACCACAAGCCAGGCTACTCTTGCTGCTGCAGGTAAAGGCTCGTTAGCTCTGTAATTCCGTAATAACTCTGTAATTCCGATAAAACTTGCTCGATAGCCACACTGATGCTAGTTTCATCCGCTGAAGCCGCCATGTTCTTAAGACTGAACTGTCGCGCTTCTCGTTGCGTCACACCTCAACCCGCCTCAAAGCCAACGCTGATTGGACGTTCGTTTGGTGAACTGCTCCCAAATTTTCTTTAACGGAAAGTATCCAGACTGATCTGCGAGTGAAACCTTGAAAGCTCGCGAGATCAGGATGGTCTCACGAGGCTAGTAGAAGCACAGTCTATGTGTAGAAGTCAGGCCACTCAACCGAGGTAACGTTAATCCTGTCAGATCGTCCATTGAGTGAGTGTGTAACGGCTACGGATCAGCCAATATAGTTCTGTCCGTTAAAATTAACCTTTGCAAATAACAATCGCGGTCCTGGACAGTGAGTGACCTTGCACATTAAGATAAAATCGGACTTTCTCCAGTCATTGTTAAAAAACAAGCTAACAAAACTTGCATACTAACGTTAGGGAATCGACCAGAGGAATCGTTCTGCCACCACCTAAGGTCCGCCCACAGAAAAACGTCACCATGTTTACCAACTGAAAAGGGGTCTATAAGGTGTTTCGTTTCTGACACACGCTGTAAATAGTAGACCAATCACAAAAGACTGGGCCATTTGACCAATCAGAGCAGAGAAGGCTTGCGGAAAGGAGGGGTTTAGAGAGACTGAAACCGTTTTTTTAACCTTGGATGCATATAGAGCATCACAGTCCCGCCCACAGCCTGAGAGAGCGTTGGTGCCGGAAGTAAATTTCCCATTCATTTCTCCCATTGACATTTTGTAAAATCCATATCTAAAGAGTATAAGAGCATGTCTGAGGATAACCAGCTACGGCTGAACTCATAAGCATACAACATATCATTTCGAGTGAAAAAACGAAGAGAAAATCCAAAAAAAGTCAAGGGTACAAGCCTGTGTACATATTTTCATTTCCGAGCAAAGGAACTACTCCTCCCATAAACCACCGCGCCTCACTAAAGTTGACTGAAAGCCACCGTGAAAGAGCCTTTTGAGTGACTTCCAAATCTGACGACGGCAACGTGAACTTTTTCCTCCAGTGAATTTTATATAGTGAATGTGCAGGGAAACTCATTTTCCTCGATTTACTGAAGCTTACGCACATGCTAAAACATCAGGGCATCTGGCTCGCTCATAGGCTGTGCTGGGGCAACGGCACATCCAATGGCGCGGCGCGGGCGCCTCTGACGTATGACCAATGAGCTAGCCCACGTCATTACGCGATCTCCAGTCTTCACGTGCCTTCGCGGGGTTTCAGACATGTGACACGACTTCCACCAATTAGATGCATCACTGTGGGATTGTGGGATTGTTCAGGATTGTGGGTAATGAAGTACTTATCCAATACATCGCGAATAAAAGGGATTTATCTTATAACAAGGTTAGTGCCCCATGAACTTTTGGCGTTTATATGAGCATATACAATCACTTAGTAGCTACAGCCGTAGCTGGTTTTAAGTCTACCATGTATGGTTACGTTTTTATGGCTTATATCTCAAATGTCAATGGAGAAATTGTATTGAATTTTTACTTCCGGCACCAGCTGTGGGTGGGACTGTGATGCTCTATTAACCTCCAAAACAAAATTAGGAACCTTTACATTAGAGAAATAGGGGCAGTTTAAGGAAATGCAATTCCATTTCCAACTGATGAGCTAATTTTAATAAGAAATATATACAATATAAAAGGTATGCTCTTATGCTCACCAAAGCTGCATTTATTTAATCCAAAATATAATAGAAATATTTTTTAAATGTTAGTTCACAGTCAATCAATCAAATCGTACAAATCACACTGTACGAATGGATCTAAACTTGGGTACGACATGTAGACTACGATGATATTGAATCGTAGGCTACGACGCAAGTTAGTATAGAAGAATAAACTTCATCTGCATGCATAGACCATTGAAATTATGGGTTTGTATATGCTCTGAAAGAAGAGGAAGCGAGATTATAAATTATAGATTATAAACGTGGTCATAGGGAAAAGAGGCCAACTTGGCATGCCAGTTTTGCGAATGGAACTTAAGGTAAGTAGTTTTAAGTTTTAGCGCCATTTAGCGTTGATCAATACAACATTTCATATTGAGATTTTATTGTCATTTTATTGGCTAGAAATCACCATGATTGGACATCTTTCGTCTGGGACAGCCCAAAATCATACAATGTGTACTGGGCATTAGTTGGACTTTCTGAGTTGGTTTTGCACTGTTCTGTTCAGTTTCATATCTTTGTTTATCTGTTGTCATAGTGTTTGATTTGCCCTCATGTGTTACACCTGTGTCTTGTTAATTATCTCGTTCAGCCTCTAGTGTTCCCTGACCTGTGTATATATATAGCCCTGTGTTTATTTTCAATCTCGTCTCATTATAAGTGGATGTTCTGTTTCCCTGAGCTTTGTTTCATGTATTCCTGAAGAAGTGTAATTTTGAGTTTGTTTTATTGTATTTTAGTGTAATTGCTGAGTCCGTGGCCATTTTCAAGAAACAGCTGAAGACGCAACACTTGATCCATTAATACTAACACTATGGGCACTATCTTGCACACAGCGCAATTGACTGTGTACACCGACACATTTGCCAATCCTCCATGGAACAAGCACGCCTGCTTTTAAAGGGAATGTGAGATGAAGCTCTGATTTGTTTATTTCATGTTACGCCCAAACCACACCTATGAGTAATGTAGCTACATCAAGGCAAGGCAAGGCAAGGCACTTTTATTTATAAAGCACATTTAAAACAGCCACTGCTGACAAAGTGCTGTACAGTCGGTTCAAACAATATAAAATACACAAATACACCAACCAACATAAACACAACATAAGCCCATCATAAAGCACATCATAAAATTACATTTGACCAAACGCCGAAGAGAAGAAATAAGTCTTTAGTAAAGATTTAAAACTATCAACAGTGGGAGATAGCCTTAGATGATCCGGCAAATCATTCCACAGAGATGGAGCAGCGACAGAAAAAGCACAATCCCCTTTTAATTTCATTCTAGATCGTGGCATAGTTAGTATCAACTTGTTCGAAGACCTTAAAGGTCTAGAACATTTCCTGTGGAGAAGATCCGTAATGTATTGAGGTGCCTGACCATTTAACCCCTTAAAAACGTATAATAATACCTTGAACTTGACACGGTATTCGACCGGCAACCAGTGAAGCGAAGCAAGAACAGGTAAAATATGTTCCCTCTTTCGAGTACCAGTAAGAAGCCTGGTGGCAGCGTTTTGTACCATTTGTAGGCGGGATAAGGAAGACATATGGCGCTTTTCCACTGCATGGTACGGTACGGTTCGGTTCGGTACGGCACGCTTTGGCGCTTTTCCACTGCATGGTACGGTACGGTTCGGTTCGGTACGGCTCACTTGTGGTGCTTTTCCACTGCATGGTACGGTACGGTACGGTGCGCTTCGGCGCGCTTAAATGGTACCTGATCTGTTGAGGTTCCAAGCGTACCGTACCGGTACTAAAATGTGAAGTGAAACACTGCAGATCACTGATTGGTCAGACAGACAGAATCGTCACTACCAGCGTCATTGGATTTGCGACACGAGACCGCTATACAGAGTCATACAACCAGTAGACAACAGCCAACACGGTAGCACCTGTGTTTTACTTACTTGAAAAAAAAGAAGAGATCAACACTTTAAAAAGGAAATGGCTGAATCGTGGTCGAGGTGCAGACGTTCCTCTCGTTGGTTGCCTAGGAGCGGGTCCAGCGAGAGCTGGATGGGGCAAAACAGAATGAAAAAGTGTTCCAAGTAGCAGCTAGCTCAGCTCTTAGCCGCACACGGCTATCACCGGACCTACAAACAGTGTAACGATCAGTCCCACCCACTTTGATTGGGTACTAACTGCAGTGGAAAAGCAACCGAGCTAGCGAACCGAACCGTACCGTACCGAGTCGTACCACGCAGTGGAAAAGCGAAGCCGAACCGAACCATTCCGCTCCGAATCGAACCGTACCGAACCGAGCGTACCATGCCGTGGAAAAGCGCCATTAGCCACCCCAAAGTACAGCGAGTTACAATAATCCAGCCTTGATGAAATAAAGGCATGGATCACTGTCTCCAAATCTTTTACTGTTAAAATGCTTTTAATTTCTCAATAGATCTCAAATAATAAAAGCTACTCCTTACCACTGAGTTAATTTGTTTGTCAAATTTAAGGCCGTTATCAAAAATCACCCCCAAATTTTTAGTATGAGTACGAGAGTTCCCTCTGAAAGGACCCAGTTGTTTTTCAATCTGTATATTAGAAGCTGGTGAACCAAAAACTACAATTTCAGTTTTAGAATCATTCAGTGTTAAAAAATTTGCTGCCAGCCAGCCTCTTACCTCATCAAGACAGTTCAACAAAGACATTATGTCATAATTATCCCCATTTTTCAAAGGGAGATAAACCTGTGTATCATCTGCATAAAAGTGATATGGAATATTGTGCTTTTGAAAAATCGAGCCTAAAGGGAGCAAATACAACGAAAACAACAGCGGGCCCAAAATAGACCCCTGAGGTACACCACAAGTTAATAGTACAGAGGAGGAAGAAAAATTCCCAACCTCCACAGATAATGTTCTATCAGAAAGATACGATTTAAACCAGTTCAATGTGGTACCTTGAATTCCTACACAGTTACTCAACCGTTCCAGCAAGATAGCATGGTCAATGGTATCAAATGCAGCACTGAGGTCCAAAAGGAACAAAATTGCACAGTTACCCGAATCCACAGCCAGCAATAGATCATTCAACACCTTCAGCAAGGCTGACTCTGTACTGTGATATTGTCTAAAACCAGACTGAAATTTGTCTAATAAATTATTCTCGCTTAAAAATACCGTCAATTGATGGAAAACAGCCTTTTCCATTACTTTTGATAAAAATGGTAATTTTGAAATTGGACGATAGTTATCCAAAATAAAAGGATCTAAACTGGCTCTTTTGCGGAGAGGATTCACTACTGCATGTTTCATGGTTGCTGGGACAGTACCTTGAGAGAGGCTGCTGTTTATAATAGCTAAAACAAAAGGTTCTACTACAGATAGCACTTCTCTAAAAAGACGAGGAGGCATCACATCCAAGGAACAAGAGGAAAGCTTCATTTTATTGATAAGCTCAATAAGAAAAGTAGAAGAAAAGAAAAGTACTTCAGACCAACCCATTTTAGATTTGAGGGAGGCGCAAGAGTCCTTTATCCCGCCGGTATAATAGCAACAGCGTCCGAGATCCGCCCACAAAGTTACTTGCGTTTTGCGTTTGATACTTGCGTTTCAGATCATTAAAATAGGGCCCTTTATATTCTATCTATTATTTTTATATAAAATAAAATAAAAAGTACACGTACTGCGTTAGATTAAACTGGGAAGGGTCATAGCACTTGCATATTGTAGTCCTATTGCTAGTTTAACGGCTTCCATTTGTAAGTCGCTTTGGATAAAAGCGTCTGCCAAATGAATACATGTAAATGTAAAATGTAAATTGTTTTGATTAAAGAACTGCATGCGATTAGATCCTGCCTTTATTTTCCAGTTTTCTTGCAACCCTTTGCTGACAGTTATTCATTCCTGTGATCGCAAAGCTGAATTTTTAGCAGCCACTATAATAGTCTTTAATGTCGATTTGGTGCTCAAGGAAAATGTATTATTATGAATCTTGACAACAGTTAAGCTGCTTAATAGTTTTTTTTTGGAAACTGTGAAACTGTCTTCAGGATTCTTTGATGAACAAAATGTTTAAAAGAACAGCATTTACCTGAAATATTTTGTAACAATATTAATATTTCTTTGTCACTTTGACTTTTTACAGGCTGCATAAATGCAAACAAATAAATAAAGAAATTTTACATAATTCCAAACCCATATGACTATTTCTTCCACAGAACACAAAATGATAAATTCTGAATAATGTACTGGTCATTGCTCTTACGACAATACAATGGGAACTAAAGTTTTCAAGCTTCAGATACAAAAGCAGCACTATATATTAATCAATAATAATCATAAACGTCATCTACAGGATTATTTTTAAATAACAACTTATATTTCCATGCGCTTTTCAAACAACGCTCTCAAATGGCTTAAGAAAACTTGTATTGGCACACAGACTCTTATACTACATAATTATACATTTATGAAATGTTATGATGCTTTTGAAGGTCAAATGTGCCTTTGCTCTTGGCAAGGTAACTGCAGACAAGAGCACAGGGCTGTATCAGAGCGTGGAAGCCACCAGCACCCCGCTTTTAGACAATTTCCGGAGAGACTTCCAAACTTTTACCTTGAATGAACAGCAATTACATGCCGGCTGGCACATAAGATAGAGAACCTCCTCGGGCAATGGAGAAGTGTCAGTCAGACTACATACAGATAGAGAGAGAGATGTTGGTAAGAGGGGAAACGACTCTTCCTTTGTCCCTTTGCTAAACTTTTCATCTGCCAAAACAAAGATGGATGTAGCTTGAACACACTATAGGAAGATAAAGATGCATGTATACTTTTATTATGGTGTACATATTCAAAGAAGTCTGTTTGTGATCTTGTGTTAGGGTGCAGATCGTTCATCTCTCCTCTTTCAGCAATTTGTCAGTACCTTTATTGATGACTGTCTACTGGATTTCTTAAGAGTTTCTCACTTTCTTTTCTGTGCTGTTAATGTTCTCCTGTGTTGTAGTAGTGATGGTATGACCATGAGTCACACATTTAAATACAGACCAACAAGAACTCAGGAATGTGGTGGTAGAACATTTTTCTAGACCGAACTGATTAGTACTGGAGATGTTCAGCACTCTCTATCAAAGAAGGATTTCAAAAAAAGAGATGAAATCCTTTGTAAAGAGCTGCTACAGTATGTGATTTTAATGTGTTTTAGAAAGAATTTGACCATGCCAAACATGCATATATAGACCGTTCAAAGTCAAAGAGAGAGGATATTCAGCAAGGATGCATTAAATTGATCAAAAGTGACAGTAAAGACATTTGTCTTGACAATGGATATGAGAATGTAGATATGTTTGGTCTTGACAGAATAGATCTGCTATGCTGTTGCTGCTGCTGTTGATAATTGCAGCAAGTACGAGACTTGCCACTGCAAATACATACACAACATGCTGATGTGAGCAAGTAAGAGAGGCTGCTGCTGTACAATATAGCGTGCATGAATTATCAGTAGCAGATCTATACAGGTGGAGCTTGGGAAGGTGGAGGGTTTCTGAAGACACTCTGCAACTGCTATTTGAAGGTTGAAAAGCGAGCTCATTGGCTACTGATACAGCAAGAACCAATCAGCTGTGCCCTATAGAGAATGATGTGATTGCAAAACAGATTAAGTTAATCAGCCTGCACCATTTAGTGTTTCATGACAGAACTTTGTATGTATTACATTGCAAAAGATTTTAAATAAATGTTGTTCTTTTAAACTTACTATACATCAAAGAATTCAGAAAAAAAGGTATTACGGTTTCCACAAAAATATTAAGCAGCACAACTGTTCTCAACATTGATAATAATAAGATTTGTTTCTTGAGCAGCAAATCAGCATATTAGAATGATTTCTGAAGGATCATGTGACACTGAAGACTGTAATTGTTATGCTGAAAATTCAGCTTAGTCATCACAGGAATAAATTACATTTAGCAATATGTTAACATAGTATAGAGTTATTTTAAATTGTAATAATATTTCACAATATAACTGTTTTTATGCCAGCTATGCTATTTTGATAGATAGCATTAGTCATATTTGCTCTTAAATGCTCTGACCCAGGGACTTTATCAGGCAAGAGGTGGTGCAGGCATTTCTTTGTGTATATGGGTTTGATGCGAGTCTGTGGGGCCATTCCTTCACCCGCATGGGTGCAAAGCAGATTATGAAGCCCCCATCAAACTTTACACCTTCTTTACCCCACCACGCTCTTTTGCCTTTCCTCTCTAAACATCTTCAGCAAAGTTGCAACAGATCCAAAATTCTTTTGTGACCCTAGTGTACCAAACTAATGTTGTTTGGGTCTGGATATTTCCAGAGTCAAAAACAAACAATATTAATAGAATATTACCACTGATTATTATATACTATACAGTTGAAATAATCACCACTGATGGA